>CM076572.1:892167825-892599183 GCA_034641835.2 Pinus albicaulis | reverse complement strand
GTCCTCAAAGCATATGTAATCGATGGACAACGTTGACGAATGTCTGGTTTCCGCGAGCGGCGAGCTCTTGCTTCCCATATTTTAAAAAGGTCATGGAGCATATTCTCGAGTTCAGTCTGTTGTTAATCTGGATAGTGAAAATATCTGATATCGACAGGGTCGGATCCTGTCTTGATTTCTGGAGACTCTTCATGGCTCCCTTTTGAAGATAACATTTCTAACTGCTGACATTGTACTGTAGATACGACTTGATTTCCTGGGGCTTGGAATCCATACAACTTGTATTTCTGCCCTTTCCACTTAAAACTTATAAACTGCTTCTGATGGTTGGCAGAATAAGTACCTAGCGTTCGTAGCCATTGAATTCCTAAGACCACATCTACTCCTCGTAATGGAACGTTGTAGAACGGAGATTCTAAATGAAAGTCTTTAATCTGCAACTTGACTTTATGGCATTTTCCTACTTGTTCAATCTTCTTACCGTCGGCCACCATTACCTTCATATTAGGCATGGGAAAAGCGAAGAGGTTGAGTCTTTTGGCCATGGTGGAATCTAGAAAATTGTGCGTGCTGCCTGTGTCTATTAGGACCATTACATTGTTGTTCTTAATGTGTCCTCTTAACCTTAGGGTTTGAGGTTGTAATATGCCTGTCATAGCCGATAAGGACACTTGCGGAATAGTTTCGCCCTCCACTTCTGGAGAGAACTCTAAATTGTCTTCTAACCCTTCTATACACGAATCAGTACTGTTAGTGTCGTTAGATGCTTCACAGCTGTATAGATTTTTTGATTTTCCATTAGCACATCTGTGCTTAGGGTCCCAGTTTTCACCGCAACGTTTGCACTTGCCCTCTCGTATTCTTTGTTTTTCTAGACTAGATTTTTCGTCTTCACGAGGATGGACAGGGACATATGTTGTGTCAACTACATTTTCAGATTGAGGAAACCGTTGTCTCGAATATACTTTTTCTGGTTTTGATAATCTTTCCAATTTCTTTTCAGCAGCTTTTGCTTTTTGCCTTGCTACTTCTACAGACGTGATTTCGTGTAGTTCTAGTTCTTCTTGAATGTGGACTTTAAGTCCTGAGATGTAAGACTGGATTAGACGAGATTCCGACAATCCGGGTACTCGTGTTGCCAAAGTCTCCCATTCTCGCGTGTACTCATCCACATCTCCTTTTTGGCGTAATTTGATAAAGGTTGAAAAAAACTTTTCTTCTTTTATGCCTTGAAACCTTTTGAAGAACGCATCCTTAAATTTCCTCCAACTCATAGCGAGCGTCGTCTTTTTCCACCACATATACCAATTATATGCTTCTCCTTCCATTTTCATGGAAGCATGTTTAATTTTTTCATCATCACTAGTAATGTCATAAATTTCAAAATATTCTTCTGCCTTATTAAGCCACGCAACACTATTCTTTTCATTACCATCAAATTTGGGTAGGTCAATCTTGGCTTTGCGCTGATATGCTAATGGTGGAACAAGAAGGGGATATTGATTAGCGAATGCATTCCAGAGTTGCTTGTTTTGAAAATCTGCATTACTATCTTCTTGATGATGTGGGGAGTCGGTTTTTTCCTGATGCTCGTCCGAGTTCCCTGAATCTGCGGTACTGTTTTGTTGATTTGGTTCCCTGTTAGGAGATGTTGGGGATTGTGTCTGACCCAACTTATCTATTTTATCATTTAGTTTGTTGAAAATTTCTTTCATTGTTTCTGTGGTCTCGTGATGATTTAACCACATTTGTCTTTCTATGCGATTTGTTGTATCATTGATTTTTTTTATGTCGTTGGAGTGCCCTGAAACTGTACCTTCCAGATTGACTAATCTTTTTCCGAATTCTTCGGAATTGTTAGTGATTTGCTTCTCAAGATCTCCCAATTTCTTCTAAAATTCCGCCATCGACATTGACGAAGACATCGAGCGTGTATGCGGTGGGGAATATCTTTCTGCCAGTTTCTCCTCTTTTTTCTTTTAAAATTAATTAATTTATTTAATTAATTAATTAATTAATAAATAATAATTTTTTTTAAATTAATTAATTAATTAATATTTGATTAATTAATTAATTAATAATTTCTTTTTTTTTAAACTATATAATTATTATATATATATAATTTTTAATTAAAAATTATATTATATATATAATTTAATTATATAATTTTTTTTTTTTTAATAATTAATTTTTATATAAATTTAATTTTGAATTAAAGTTTATATAAAAATTAAATTATAATCATATATATATATATATATATTTATTATATATATGACTATCCGACCATAGAAATACCCGTCCGCTTAAAAAACGATGTCACAACCCCTGTTCTTTTAACAACGAGGCGTATCACGAGACGTATAACCGTATGCTGTGCTTAAAAACGATATCAATGGAATTTAACCGTGCCGTTCCGTTTTTAAGGCACGCCGTTTTCCGGGAGACAGGTGGACAATCCAACGCACAGAATTTAAAACCCCCCCACTCGTGAAGGATGACGGTGCAGTGACGGTGTGTAAATCGTTTTTTAGTGTGCCGGTTCCGTTTGAACAGTCACGCTGCTCCGAAAACGTTGCGTTGTTTCACGTTTGACCCTGTTCCGAATTAAACTTTGGTCGCCCTGTTCCGATTTAAACGAGTCACGTTTCTTTAAAACAAATCGATGTCGTTTAACTCAGATTCTTATGATTTAATAAATCGATATTTAAACGATGCCGCTGTAAAAACTCTGTAAACCCGCTCACGATTTTTTTAAACGCTGTGTCGTATATATATATTTTTTTTAAAACTATGTTCGTATTTTGCTGTCGTTGACCACTGTTTTTTTTTATTAATATCTGACAGAGGTTTGCACAGGAATTAAAGACGGAGAGTAATTTATCGTTGTTGATAAATTCAGAACGGCAACGATGGTAAATGGTAGACGCTGTATAAACTGATGGATAGTTGCTGTCGTTTGTTTGGTGTGGTATATTGCTATCGTTGACCAGGTTACGAGTACCCGATTTGCTGAATGTGGAGTGTGTGGACAAAGAAATGGTATACGTTGTAGTGTGTGGACAGAGAAATGGTATATGCGTTGACTGTTTTATAAAAAAAAAAATTATGTGAGGGAATTGGGTAAACGCAGAGCAGGAGTGAGGGACAGGTCGGGTAGTGAAAGGTTTAACGTAGGGAATGAAGGCAGCGGGGTGGGGAATGAAGTGTACAATTCTGTACTTGGTTTCTTAAAAAAAAATTCTGAAATTTCCGTCGAAATTCTTTAAGCTGATGATCACACAGATCCAAAGAGCGATGGCTCTGATACCAATGGAGTATAAAAACTCTGGTAAACTTGATAAATATATATTATTAATGATGAAAAGATAAGAGATGATTACAAATGAGGGATCGCCTGGGCTTTAAATATAGCCTCAAGGTGTCCCTTGGTGAAGAGGCATGATCTTTGGATCATGCCCTTTCAGTTAATAAACCTAATATAACTATATCTAACTAATAATTAACAAAATATTCATAACAACCTCACTAGACTTGATCCCAGATCAAGTGGTTGGACCATTCCATCCTAGATAGAGACTACGGAAATCTTTGATGCATCCATCAGTCTTTGCTACTAGTCTCTAGCTTTTCCCACCTCACTGACCAAACGAGAGGTACTTCCCATGAGCTCTGAACTCAATGGGTAGGATGCATACGGGGAATAGATAATGAGAGGTGAACCAACTCAATCATCACAACGATGGGGCAGAAGCACACCAACAAGGTTCGTCAAGCCTAACCATGTGGTTGCTTATAGCTTCAAGAAGCTATCCCCAAAGCCCCCAAGAGCTCCCAGAGCTCATCGTCCAACATGACCTACATCATAGGGTCGTTTTATGATACCAAGACTCTCACGGAAGTTTGGGAACTTGACCTTACCCAGGGGCTTTATGAGAATATTTGCGACCTTCTCTTTAGTTCCTATATGATCGAGCCTTACGGCGCCTCGTTATACCATATCCTCGATAAAATGGTATCTGATATCAATATGCTTGGATCGATCATGGAACACGGGATTCTCGGACAAGCGAATCCCACTCTGGTTATCACAGAGTATCATAGTGGTATCTAGCACATGCCCGACCAGCTCACTGAAGAGCTCTCGTAACCAAACTGCTTCACAACAAGCCATACTCGCTGCAATGTATTCGGCCTCCACGGTGCTCAAAGCCACCGACTTCTGATTCCTACTCATCCATGATATCAAAGCAGATCCAAGTGAGAAGCAACATCCCAATGTGCTTTTACGATCCACCACACTGCTAGCCCAATCGACATCAGTATATCCAAGGAGTGTCACATTCTTGGCAGTATATCTCAGCCCATGGTTTATCCTGCCCTGAAGGTATCTCAAAATATTCTTGGCAGCAACCCAGTGAGTGTGATGAGGCTCAACCATATGTTGACTCAAAGTGTTCACTGCAAACATATATCTAGATGGGTGTTTACTAAGAACATCAGGGCCCCTACCAGTTGACAATACTCAGTAGGATTTGCTAACATGGGCCCAGCAGCGCTGCCACTCAACTTCTTAAATTTGAGCTCCATCGATGTCGACACGGACTTACAGTCCACCATACCAAATCTTTCCAGAAGCTTCACAATGTATTTTTCTTGAGAAAGAAAAATCTCGCCAAGTCTCTGCCAGACCTCCAAGCCTAGGAAATAGTGCATCAGTCCTAGGTCCTTCATCTCGAACTCAGCAGTGAGTTCCCTATTGCACTGATGAATGAGAGGGTCAACACCTATCAGGAAGAGGTTTTCCACATACAACACCAGAATTAGAGGCTTCTCTCTATCAACCTTGAAGTAAAGGTTCAGATCAACATTACTATGAGTGAAGCCCAACTTCATCAGGTAGCTATCTATCCTCTCGTACCAAGCTCTGGTTGTTTGCTTCAGCCCATAGAGGGCTTTATTCAACCTACAAACATGGGTGTCCCGATCCTGGACTTCGAACCCCAAAGGTTTCTCCACATACACCTCTTCCTTTATCACACGATGCAGAAATTCGGTCTTCACATCCATCTGATGAAGGCTCCATCCTTGCGTAGCAGCAAGGGCTATGATAGATCGAATGGTAGTATATCGGGCCACAGGTGCAAATATGTCATCATATTCTATGCCTTCCTTTTGAGAGAAGCCATGAGAAACGAGTTTTTCCTTGAAATTTTCAGCACTTACATCAGATCCATGCTTGATCTTGTAGATCCATTTCGAGGTGACAACTGCTTTGTCCTCTGGTCTTGGAACCACATCCCAGACATCATTCTTCATTATGGACTCGTACTCTTCATGCATAACATCCTTCCAGACTTGATACTTTACTACTTCCTCAAAAGATCCAGGCTCAGATTGTATAATAGTACTCATGGCTACTAGATACCCTTGGTATCTACTCGGCTTCTTGCTTTCACGAAATGTCCCCCTTGGGGCCATATGTCCCTTGGCATCATCGAGAGTGCTCTTGAGCCATGATGGTCTCTTCCCCAGTGAAGGAGGTGGATCAATTGGGTCCATCGGTCCTTCAACATCAGGCATCATCTCATCCTTTGTTCCTTCTTGATTTCCAGGCCTTGCTTCATGGTCTTCCTCAGATCTCGAAAGATTGACTACTTTCCTCAGGGAAGCATCTTTGTCAAAAGTGACATCGTGGCATATCTCCACTTCCCTTTGACCAGACACATAGACTCTATAGGCCAGTTTTGCTATAGCCCACAAACATTCCCTTCTTTCCAGAAGCATCCAGCTTGCTCCTCATCTCTTTCGGCACATGAAAATAAACAGGACATCCAAAAACTCTAAAATGTGAGACGTCACGTTTCTTACCAGTGAAAACCTCTTCGGGAGTTTTGGAGTCCAAAGCGGAATGCGGGCATCAGTTTTGTATGTACACAACAGTGTTCACAGCTTCTCCCCACAGAAACTTTAGTAGGCCCTGGTCACATAGCATGGCACGGGCGACTTCCACAATGGTCCTGTTCTTTCGTTCATCAACGCCATTCTGCTCAAGAGTATAAATAGTTGTGGTATCCCTCTTGATGCCAGCTTCTCTGCAAAATTTCTTGAACTCGTTCGTCTCATATTCAGTGCCATTATCAGTCCTCAAAATCTTAATCTTCTTCCCTATTAGATTTTCCACCAAGGATTTGAAGGTACAGAACCACATGAAATCCTCATCCTTCTTTTTCAAGAAGTATATCCAAGTTTTGTGAGATAATTCATCTATGAATATCATGTAATAAGAGCATCCTCCCAAGGATGTCACGGGCAACATACCAGACAGATCAGAATGTACTAATTGCAAGAGGTCAGATGTCTTTGTGACGCTTGAGGGGAAAGGTCCTCTTGTATGCTTTCCTTCGACACAACCCTGATATACACCTTCATGATTATTTGAGAACTTGGGCATCCCCGTCACCACCTTCCTTGCTTTGGGAAGGGCCTTGTAGTGAATGTTTCCAAACCTCCAGTGCCATAGTTCAGTCTGTCGAATAGTATCATATGTCATCGCTCCCAGTGGACTTCCTCCAACCTGGTAGAGTGTATCAACTCTAAACCCAATCATGATAGCTTCCTTAAAGCTCTTCTTCCACATGCGCACCTTTCCATCAGTGAATGCCACATTAAAACCTTTGTCTTCCATGGCCAATATAGACACAAGGTTATTCTTCAAATTTGGTACATATAGTACATCCTGCAAGCGGAGGATTTGACCTTGAGACAAGTGGAAGGTCACAGTCCCTGTCCCTTTCACAGGATATGTGGCATTATCTCCAAGGATAATTTCCAGATTAGTATCCTTCTCAACCATATCAGAGAGTGCTTCCTTGAACCCAGTGATGTGCCTTGAGGCACCACTATTTATCAACCAGACATCCATAGTGTTGGGTGGAGATGCAACAGAGAGGGCAGATAAAAGAATGCATTCATTTCTTTTATCAACAACATTTGATTCCTCATACTTGGAGTTTCTCGACCTTTTGAAAGGTTGACCATTTCTGCTGGAGGGAGCCTTCCTTTTTCCCTTGGACCTATTGTTCCTTTGATTTCCATTGCTCCGGTTGTTGTTGTTGTCATCAACATCGGGAGAATCCTTCTTGAAAGGATATTCTCTAGCATAGTGACCTGGCCTAATACAAGTGTAACACATGCCCTTCTTTCCTTGGGCCCCTGCTCTTCCTTTGTTCTTTGGACCACCAAAGTTCTTTCTAGAATGAGTAGCGTAGGCAACATTTCCTTCATTTTCATACTCCTTCATTCTTGTCTCTTCCTGAAAGCATCTCGATAGTACTTCGTCAAAGTTAGGTATCACATTATTATTTAGAATGGTAGTGTTGAACTCATGCCATTCGAATGGGAGCCCTCCAAGTGCGGTCAGCACCATCTCTCGATCAGCTATTGTCTCCCCAATAGCCAGCGTATTTTTCCTGATCTCGGTCAGCTTTAGAAAGTATGATTAAATAGACTCATCCCTGCCTTTCTTCAGATTCTTCAATTGATTCTTGAAGAATAGTACTTGATTCGCATTGTTAGCCTTGAACATGTTGACCAAATTATCATACATCTCTTTGGATGTGCCCAGCTCAGACATGTAGGCAACTAGAATTTTATGAATTGAGTCCCTGATCATCACCTTTGCTTTGATCTCCCCCTTTATACTTTGTCTTGGGGCAGCAGTTGTAGTGGATGGAGGCTCTTGAATTTTACCCTGCACATAGTCCATGACATATTGGTCTTCCAACATAAGATCCAATGTCATCTTCCAAGCATGGAAGTCATCCTTCCCAATCAATTTGTCATCATCCTGGAAGTCATTGTAATTTGAGGAACCCATCCTCTTCTTCTGTGATTGCTACAAATTAGGGCTTTGTCTTCACCTCAGCGCCAATACCATGTAAATTTATGTAGATGTTCTATGCTTGATGCAACTTTACTTTCTCTTCAATTTCAGACAACAATCACATAAACAATAAAGTAAAATGTTGATAGAACATACCAGTAGATCAACATAACACAAGCCAGAAACAGATAAGTGTGTTGGTGCGTTACGGCGGTCAACAGGATGCTTCAACCAGCAAAGTCTCAATTGGTCAGCTAACTAGCAATGTCACACAACCCTCAGATCAGCCAAACAGTAAACTCAAAAGTCAACCCAGAAAATTCAACGCAAAACAACAGCAAGTAAAAGTCAATGCAACACAGTCTACGGTCAACCTTTGACCTTGGTTATTGTGCCAAAATGTACGGACTGCAGAAATCAAAGTCTATGCCAAAATTCAACTCATTTTGACCATGCGTTGACCAAAGTCAACATTGGTCAAACCTGCGATGGAAAACCTAGCTACAGTGGAAAATGTCTTTGTCCTTCTACCACGCGTGAACCGCAGATTTGTCTCCAAGTAGCTCGAACCAATCAGAAGTGGAGAGAGAAATATGTGTGATGAGGAGATGAGTGAAATGTCCTCCAACGTTGACTTTATTTATATCCATCACTGAGGGTGTGTGACACATTTGCTGGGATACAAAACCTTAAAGGCGACCTGCACATATTTGAATATATTAGAAAATAAATTCAAAATAAATGTTATGCTCATCAGATCAAGATGATCCTTTCGATCGATCTTGCACCTCTCCGAAAGAGGAACCCAATAAAAATATTGGTATCTTCATCTAAGCATCACAACATGGAGTTTGGACCTAGTTGTCCAAATTAACAGTATGTGAACCATATCTCTCATGATGATGCATCACGTAGCCCCTTCGCATCATGTGGTCTCCCTTCCACCAGTCCTCCCATCTTCCATTCCAATGAAGACACTATGGAAGCCATGACCACCTCTGATTTTCCTTGGGATGATATGCATCATCGTGCGTACTTCCTTCCACAGAAGAGTCATGACCAACATGTTGTGGAGTCCAAAGACTACATACATAGTGAGGTTGATCAGTTTACCCCCCTTCCATCGAACTTCGATGCCCTTGATCATCGCATCCCTCATCTTCATTTTCATTTAGATTCCTTTCTGCTTGTCATGCAATTGAATAGCGGGTATCGTGTGAATCACCATGTCATTTTTAGAAGATATTTACGAGTGAAACTCTTAGTGCATGAATTCGAATCCATTCCATTCAATCATGTACCTAGAGCCCAGAATCACTATTTAGATAGCATTGCAAACAATATACTAGATTAGCGATTATCACATGCATTTCACACAAGAAAATAATAAAACAAATGGAAAACCATATACTCGTCATATATAAAAAGATGCATATCCATAGTGTATGTATTCACAAAATCATAAATGTTTGAATTCCACTATAAATACATCAGACATGCCCATAGCATGTTGAAAAAATTAAAATTTGGGGCACCACATGCCTTTACACCTAATCACTATCTGGAGGGTCCTGAGCCAATGGCTCAGCTCCACCAGCTCGCAAATCTCCAATTGCCTTTCCGGTCATCGCCATGCGCCGCATGACCCCTCGCCACTCAGAGGGTAGCCCTATGCATCCCTCGTTGTACTGGTCCTCAAGATCATGCCACCCGTGCTCTGATACATCGGTTAGCATCAGCTCACACCTACGATGGACATCCTCCAACAGAGCCTCATAGTCAAGTGTCTAGTCTCCTGTCGCTCCACTAGATTCTGCAACCCTTGGTGCTACGGGTCGTCCCATTTACCGTGTTGACTTCACCTGTGCTATATATGCATACCAAAAGTCACAAATCAGTACCACATACATATTCTAAAAACTTTAAATGCACCATAATATGTAGCAACTTTCACTTACCATCTGGTCCCCATGCTCGACCTGGTGGAAGTGGCAAGTAAGGGTCCTCATGAAAGTTCATACCATTGTATGGATATTCATCTATGTACAGTGGAAACTAATCCCAATGTGTGAAAAACTCGGGTCGGAACACCCATCTGACTCTCTTGCCTCCTCTCCATAGCAACTGCCCCCAACGGCGCATCCTGGGCTCCTGTGGGCCCACATCCTGGATCTGCACAGGAGGTCGAAGTGTGGGGATCTTCTAAAAAAAGAACGAGCACAACACCGTACAAAAATCATATTCGTGGTTCACCTATCGCTTGCACAGCGACAACTTTCGTTTCACTGACGACAATATCATCTAGGTCCACCCATAGTAGGTCCCACTCAAAACACTCTCTACCAACATCATATGCCCCCCTAGTGTTGTGATGGAACGCCTCGTTGCTCAGGATTCGCAGTACTACTACAGTGACAACCCATGTCTCTAGCCGCTCTATATCACTGAACGGAATGGTTCTGCCCTTAGCACGAGCATTCAATATGGCACTCCATTAACTCTAATATATTCCACCCACGTGATAAAACTGGATGTATATTTACCACCACCCCTAGTGGTCGGAGTCCGGTCAAGAAATAGGGTCTTGGATAGTCAGCCCGATCATGTGCACCTGCACCATAAAGGTCTCACTGTCCAGATCCCAATAGCTTACTATCCTTGATAGTAAGGGCTCACTTGCCCTCCTTAGTGGGTTCTCAACCAACTTGAGAACCCCATATATCGCAAGTGCTCCTTGTACCACCTAATCCCCTTGGATCTCGACCCGAAGAGCATCCAAATCTCTCTCGCGCCAGTTGATCCTCAACTCTGCCATACATGCACAACACCTTCATGTTTTTCATTTCATAGAATGAAAATTGCATAATAAATAATCAAGTCTCAGTCCTCAGCCAAAAATCTAACCAAATCTCCCCTCCAGCTCCAACTCATAACTTTCAGGCTCTGGAACTGTGAACTCGTAGTTTTCTCCTTCAGAAACTCTGACCCAGGTCGCATTACAGGCCCCATAAAGTGTGAGCCAAACATGAGGAGAGATAGGAGTCTCCTACTGAGCCCCGGGAACCTAATCTGAAAAGCTAAACCACTGAAAATGTAGAGTAAGGTTAAACCACCTACCTGCAACTAACAAATATTGATTCCAATGGTCGATTTGTCTGCTACGATCGTCGCAAGATTTAGGGCCTTCTCCTCCTCTCCAAATTCACCACAACTCAACTAGCAAATGAATCAAATTAGAGGGAAATCGCCCTATGATGGAAAAAACCTAAATTTTCCTTTGCGAATTGCGACCAAAACCTAGCTCGGTTTGACGAACCATCAACACCATTGGAAAGCTCTCACTGGGCACTATAATGGGTATCTTTTTGTTTTTGGGAAATTGACACTTCACCAGGAAGCCATTTTTCCAGGAAGGGTCACTTTGCCGCCTCTTAAAACCAAATTTTTTCACTTGCACTGCTTGTACTTGCGGCACCACTTTGCCTTCATACTTGTCAATGCGTGTGTCGATTTTCATGATCGGTAACCATCTTTTGCTCATGTTTTTATGGTCCCCACTAGGCCTATTCTGTGTGGAAATATCATTGAGTCACCCTTGTTCATAGCATCCAAGTTGAGTCATCATCGCATTCATGGAGTCTATCCTGAGTCTCTTTTCCTCTTGTTACAGTATTCCATCCATTTTTGCCTTGTCTCTCTCTCTTGTGTCACTCATTTTAGCCTCCAGTTGTACTACCCCCCATCCCCCCTGGAGTCGAGTCAGTCGTTGCCAGGTCATCCATGCTTTTTATGCTCTGACAAGGGAAGTCATTTGTCTGCTACTCAGTATCCCCTATTCCATCATCATCCCTGGTGTTTTTCCATCAGTCACTTTACTATGATCTCGTGTCTTAGTTTAGGATTCATCATTGCCTCATCTACGACGGACCTCCTTGAGTCGACATCAGCACATTCATTCTAGAAGAGAGCTCTAGAGCGCAGTGTACCTTGGTTCCAGCTTCCATTCTTGTTCGATGCCTCGAATCAGGAAAATGGAATCATCATTTCCCTTTGACTTTGTTGTTTCTCATCCACTCGGCTTCAACTCATTATTGCATGATTGAGATTCGTATACTTGATGGTCCAATGATCCAACATATTATACCAGTGATTCCCAGGTGTGTGTTATATGTTTTCAGACCTCATGAGGGGGTGGCCCTTTAGGTATTCCTCCACATGCTTGGATGACCTCAGATTATGCTACAGCGTCATATGCAGCTTTGCAGGTTTGATTGGTTTGGTTTCCATTCATATTTTTAGAGCCCTTTCCTGTTTAGCAGGGCTTGTTTGGTTTTTATTATGTATCATGTACTCAGATATTATTGTATTCAGTCCTAACTCATATTTCTCCAGACGCAGTATGTATGTGGGATCCATTATATTTTTGTCTAGCCCATTTAATGCCAGCATGTCATGTACCATTTCTCATGTAATTTATTGCTCAGTCTCATATTGTTGTGTCCAATATCATTCTTTGTACTTTCTCATCTCGGCGGGCATAGGGATGCCTCCCCCGCCCCATTAAGAACAGGTACCCCAAAATCAAAAGAGACTTATATCATTTGTAGGTCTCGCCCCCTCAGTGATTGTCCTCTTTCATTTCGCTTCGTCTATGTATCTCTCTCTCTCTCTAACTCCTCTTTGGTGTCTAGTGATTGTGCTCTTACAACGTACTTCAGTCATACAATTAGCTCCTAATGCTCACATGTTGGGGGGGAATCTGTTATCACCAACATTTGGTCATCTAACCATTTACAATTAAATGGATCGAAGTACACCATGTAAGATCAATTTTACCATAGTAAAATTGCTTTCACTATAAGAAATAATTTAATAAACCATATTTTATTAAGTTATTTTTAGTTTAAACAAGAAATCTCATGATGAATAATTAAATAAATCCTTATTTATTTTATTGTCCTCTATGAATAATTAATTAAACCACTGTTTAAATAATATTCCTGGTCATATTTAACCCAATTATGAGAAATAATTAGATAAATCATTATTTTTCTTATTTTTTTCTAGAATTAATTAATTAAATCATTATCTAGTTATTATTCATTGCTAAATTTGACTAAATCACCTAGGAATAATTAAACAAATCATTTATTTGTTTATTATTTCTAAATAAAGGTATTTAACTAATTTAAATATATTTTCCCTCCAACAAAATATAATAAAATATTCCAAGCGGTTAGATCTAGATTTTGGTTAATAATATTTTATTATTCGCCATTATCGACGATAACTGAATATTTTGTTATAAATATAAGGGTTTTTCCGTTCATTCTTCACTTTGATCACTTTCATTGTCGTGTTTTGATCATTCTCATTGTTGTTACTATTTTCTTTGCTTCTTGAGCTCCCATAGAGTTCAACATATTTTGCATTTTCTGCAGCATTGAGAGAGAGAAACTTCTGGATCTGAAGCATTGAGGACAACCAAGAACCCATCCCATTGAGGGGGACTAGTAACTTGTATTAGTTCCCTTTACCAGGTGTTATAATATATTCAGAATTTTTTAAATCTTGTCTTGTCTGTTGGATGCATGGAGCAATTCCTATTTCTCTTTACTGTTTAACTGTTTTTACGTCATAGATATAGTTTTTTGCAGCATTTATTTTAACTATCAATTGTAGATCTAAAGAAGTTAAATAGCTATTTATGTTGTTAGGGATGTTTTCCACACACAACTAAAGTGAGCTCTTTTTGTACACTTGCGTTACAAAGTTACACTAACATTTATCACTATACAAAAAAATCCAAGAAACAAAAGATTCACTCACAAATATATATAATAGGTAGTTTAAACTATAAGATATCATTTTTGGGATTCAAATGTGTTAAGAAATTCATTCATCTATGACCATTTCCATGAGAGGTAGTCACAACTGACTAATTTCTCATGATTTTTGAATAGTCCACTTAGCACTCATTGCATCGGGTGATGCTCACAGGGGTGAAGAAATGGGATTGAAACTAGTGAAATGAATCACATAATGTCAATCATCACTTACGGGGCTTGCACCCGGTAAACAAGACTTCCCAAGAGGTCACCCATTCCATAACTCCTATGGCTCAAACACACTTAACATTGGAGTTTTCCCCAAAATCAAGCTCACTTATCTTGCTACCCCATTTGCAAAACCTTAGCAAGTATTGTGCCTCATGAACCATTCAAGTAGAGATCCCTTTATTCCGTAGTGCACCTGGTAACCAGGACTTTCCGGGAGGTCACCCATCCCAGAACTCCTCTAGCTCAAGCCCCAGAAGTGATGATTGACGTTATGTGATTCATCTCACTAGTTTCAATCCCACTTCTTCACCCCTGTGAGCATCACCCGATACAATGAGTGCTAAGTGGACTTTTCAAATAATCATGAGAAATTAGTCAGTTATGACTACCTCTCATGGAAATGGTCATAAATGAATGAGTTGCTTAACATAGTTGAATCCCAAAAACGATATCTAATATAATGCACTGCAGAAACCCCTCATACTTAGTTTAAACTAATTAAAAGACCCTTGAAGATAACGAAGGGGTTTGTAACCTTTCATCTTACAAATGAGAAGTTATGATGTAGAGGGTTCATTAGTAATTACCAATGCACAGTAGTTCAGATCGTCAAGGGATTTCACTTTATTGGCGTGTAACCAACATCTAATAATTGAAAGGACTAAACCAATTCTCCATACCCAATGGTATTTCAAAAGGATTTCTCTGCAAATACCTTGAACATCATGAACTAACTTAGTTACAAGAGTTTATAACGAAATCTGTTTTAATTAATTTAAGAAAAACAATGAAAGAAAAAAATGTATCATTGTAAATTATGAAAACTGGAACAAACAACGAAAATTTATGAGAGTTTTAAGTTTTGGATGGTTCAAAGAGGTATGTTGTTCTAACGTATGAACCACTAGTTTGAAAATACCAAAAGAAAATATGCTAATAGCAGTGTTTACGCACTATTGGACATTGGAAAACCATGCATGGGGATGGTGGATGTGGCGGGGTCAATGAAAATGGTCATGCGGACATGGAGAAATGGTGGGACAATGCAGGGTGGCGGAAAAACACAGTGAAACGATGGAGGATGGACTGGTGAAAGTTTTTAACGTAAAACATTGAAATTTGACTAATGAATGAAATATATAAGGGCGAAGGAAAAATACGACAAACACGTGGAACGGTGACGGGGCGGAAGACACGTGTCGATGGTGGGGAGGTAGGTGATCTGGACCGTCCGATCTCAAGACGAGATCGACGGCTGAAAATGCGTTGGAGGGCGATGAACGGTGGGCTAGGGGTACGATTTCCCCGTGCTAACTCGCGAGAAACTTTGTGGAGCGATCGCCGTTGGATGGGTCGCTCTAGATCGGACGGCTCACGTGCATATCGTGCCGGATCTTCTGCCGAACTATAACACGCAATGAGTGGCGGTTTTCAAGCAGTGCTCAGTGACGCGTGTCACGTGATGAATGGCATCACTCCAAAATGAGAAATACCGCCCACCTTTGAAAGGCGGTGCGATATAAACCAGCGGGTTTTGTACAGTGAGCGGGTGCACTATGGATCGTTGATTTTGCAGGTTGATCGGACGGTGGACGGGGTGGGCCACGGGCGCGATGGAGCCTTGTGAATGTCGTCTGATCTGTACAGATCGACGGATAATACTGCGCCCAATATATATATGTGATAAGCGCCTTCATGGCTAGCACTCGGTTTCGACTTTCGGTCATGTGGAGAAAAAGGTGCAGGGGCTAGGGCCGAAAAGTGCTAGGCCTTAAATATATTATAATGTGGGATTTCGGCCCTTTTATGCAGTTTTGAGGCTGGGAGAAGGTAACGATGAGCAGAAAACAAATTTATCAGGGGAAAAAGAGGGGGTTTGAAAGTTTTAAGTGAGATTGCTTGTCAGAATTTAACAGGGGGATGACATGATCAACATTGGCTACATGTGGGGACGACACATTCATCCCTGGGCGTGTCGAGAACTTTGCAGACCACCTACATCATCAATTTTTATAGACAGAAAAAATAAACCTATTCTATTTCTACCCTTATTACTCCATGAGACCAGATTAAACTGTTGGTCTCATATTTTCTCTACCTAAACTACATCTGCTAGGATTAAACTGTCTAGCAGATTTCTTCTCTACATCCTAAAACAGAAATGGAAAAACAGCCAAGCCAGGATTAGACTGTCTGGCTTGCTGGACTTTGCAGAAATTAAAAAAACTAACTACATGCTCACAGATTGAGCTTTATTGAGATTTTCCTACCTACACTACTCTAACTGGACTACTTACAAGTCTAGCCTAAAAACATTGTCTTCCAACGCAACCAGTCCATCAAGTGATCCCATGACTGGTTTGTTATTCCTAGCTCCTTGAGCAGGCTGGATAAGCAGGGTTGCTCCCACTCTTTCTGTTCTTCGTCAGCAGCTTCAAAAAAATTTCTTTCTGTCCGCAACATGCTGCTCACAAAGACCTTTGATCCTTCCTTAAATTTTTGCAGGAGATAAGCATAAGGATCATGAAAAGATACCTGGTTATGAATATTTGGCAGACAGGCTTCAACCAGGATCTTTTCTTCTTCCATTGGATTGAGAAGAAGACTCTCTTGGGGTAGAGTGTCTCCTTCATCTTCTGAACCGGAGGACTCATCGTACATTGCTGCTGAGTCCTCTTGGAGCTCTGACGTGTTTTGCGCTGCTGGAGAATTTGAGCTAATTCGGTCCTCCATATATTCCGCCACAGGATTAATGAACACGTGATGTACACTTTTTCCTTTCAGGCCTCCCATGGCTGGTAGGCTGTCTTTATCCTGGGCCGCTTTGATTTCTGCATCCTCCACTGTGTTTTCAATGTGGCTCTTGAGAATCGGATCATTTTCTTCTTGTACTTCGAAAGGCAGTGGAATCTATTCTCTTTTAAGGGGAGGGAGACGTTCCAAAAAGGTTCTCTGGTCTCTGAACTGATATGATTTTTCTTGTGAGTTCAGAAATTCGATCTCAGCTTCATATCTTTCAACCACCAATTCTAGAAATATTTTCTTAAGTACGGGTTTAACACTTGAGCTGAGAAGAAGAATAGCCCGTGGAAGGTCCTCCACTTTTAGTTTTGCCAAGCCATGTGACATTTCATCTCGACACTCTGCAATGAAACTTGGATGCATTTTTTCAAACTGCTCAGAGTCTTCCATTAGTGAAGTGGCTTGGTCTTCAGCATGGCTGATGTTGTACTGCGACATGGTCTCCCAGTGGAGTCTCGTGAAACCAAGATAATCGGCGGCCTACTAATCACCAATGGAGTCTTTTAATCATTTAGGAATTGTGGAGTCGCCAAGGTGAGGGATCTACAACTCTCAACTCTCCATACTCACCTACTTGAAGAGTGAATTAGGTTTTTTCGAGGCCCAGGGATTTAAATTTTCTCAACTTTGTTCCCCGGCAACGACGCCAAAAAGATGTTGTCGTTTCTAGAGACAGCCTTGAGTTGTGAAAGACCAGTGCCTAGGACATCTTATATAGCAAGGAGCATATGGTATAACAGAGGAAGTTATCAATAAAATGCTCTCATGCTATCTCTTGAAAACAAGGAATATTAATTTGAATGGGACCAAGAGCTTCAGAAACTGACACAGGGAGAGCAACACTGCAGAGGCAAGATGCAAAACTCCAATATAAAAGCATCAGACAATTCAGAGGCAGCTTACTGTAAAGAGGGCCGATTCAAATGATATGTCACAGAAACCAATTATCAGAAGGTGTGGCTGTGTAAGAAAGATTAAGAGAATACTAGTTTTCATTGCGCTGATATCTAGATACACAATATCACCATGTAATGGGATTACCAATTTAAGAATCCATACATGACAATAGTGTTTTAAAAATAACCTCCCAAAGAAACTAATATAGCAGAAAAATGATTGCAGTGAATAGTGGAACAGTATATCATGCCTGAGCCATATTTAAAGTGCTTGACTAATTCGAGCATGGGTATCAACTAGGATAACTCCATACCAAAATCAGTGAGCCACTCGCATTCCAAAAACATGATACAAGAAAACATATGAAACGAAATGAGCAATTGAATTAGCACATATAAAAGAAAGTTACACACTGCGAGACACCAAAGACCAGAATCCTCTTTAAAGATGGAACTCCTCCTCACTGAGACCCAACGGGCTCTGTACATTCATATGAGAATTTTTACAAAATGCGTACAAAAATTCTCTTACTGCATAATTTTCTGATAAAATCTGGAACCTCTAAATCATCTGTTCTTCGAGAGCTTTATAGGAGAAAAAGAAAGCTCGAAAAGGGAGTAGGTGATGAACATTTAATTTGCCTCATTAAGACAAGATGGCGGAAACGTGCACGCACATATTGTTGGATGACTCTGTAGCGTTGTATGTACTCTGCTGCCTGCTTTCTGAAATAAATGCACTGGGTAGAAGTCTCTTCAGGAACACGACAAAGAAGTAAAATCACCTAGACATTCCATTCTTTCCTGAAAGAAAATGGTGCTGAAAAGAAAACTTTAGGGTATTGTTTTCTGCGAATGGTACCCTCTGCCTTCTAAACCCTGAATTAAGGTTTAAGATCTTTAATTCTGAACGTTGAATTCCTCGATCATTCACTGATATTTCTCTGCTGCTCCATTAATGTCTCCATCTGCGCAATCTGTGCTTTGAATGACTCTGGAGGGTTTGACAGATTTTAACCCTGCTTCTTTAATGGAAGTCTTGTCGACATACCTTCCCAAGCCTTTCTCCATAATTCCAGCCTCTGAAAAATGGTCCTTTTGATGTGCTCTCCATTACAGTGATAGACAATGTAAATCATGGCAGTTTTCCGCCGCTGTAATCCTGCAAAACCCGCAAACTCATTAGGAAAACTCTGCATGGGGATGGTGGATGTGGTGGGGTCAATGAAAATGGTCGTGCATACATGGAAAAATGGTGGGACAATGCAGGGTGGCGGCAAAATGCAGTGAAACGATGGAGGATGGACTGGTGAAAGTTTTTAACGTAAAACATTGAAATTTGACTAATGAATGAAATATATAAGGGCGGAGGAAAAATACGACAAACACGTGGAACGGTGACGGCGCGGAAGACACGTGTCGATGGTGGGGAGGTAGGTGATCTGGACCGTCTGATCTCAAGACGAGATCGACGGCTGAAAATGCGTCGGAGGGCGATGAACGGTGGGCCAGGGGTACGATTTCCCCATGTTAACTCGCGAGCAACTTTGTGGAGCGATCGTCGTTGGATGGGTCACTCTAGATTGGACGGCTCACGTGCATATCGCGCCAGATCTTCTGCTGAACTATAACGCGCGATGAGCGGCGGTTTTCAAACAGTGCTCAGTGACGCGTGTCACGCGATGAATGGCATCACTCCAAAATGAGAAATACCGCCCGCCTCCGAAAGGCGGTGCGATATAAACCAGCGAGTTTTGTACAGTAAGTGGGTGCACTATGGACCGTTGATTTTGCAGGTTGATCGGACGGTGGACGGGGTGGGCCACGAGCGCGATGGAGCCTTGCGAATGTCCTTCGATCTATACAGATCGACGGATAATACTGTGCCCGATATATATGTGTGATAAGCGCTTTCATGGCTAGCACTCAGTTTCGACTTTCAGTCATGTGGAGAAAAAGGTGCAGGGGCTAGGGCCGAAAGGTGCTAGGCCTTAAATATATTATAATGTGGGATTTCGGCGCAGATGCGGTTTTGAGGTGGGAGAAGGTAACATTGAGCGAGGAAAACGAATTTCTCGAAGGGGGAAAAGAGGGGTTTTGAAAGGTTAAGCGAGATTGCTTGTCGGAATTTAACGGGGGGCTTTTATGATCAACACGGTGAATAGCCAGTAGTGTTTCGCTAAGTCATTCAATAGGCTCATAAGGCCTCAAGGATTTTGATAGCCTAATTCTGACATTTTACAGATAATGTCTTAATTAAGATTGCCTCTAGAACTTTATTGGTACTTTACACCTTTTCATTTTCTTGAGGATAGTAAGGAGAATTAATTCTGTGTTTAATGTGATATTTTTGCAAGGTAGCATAAATTTTGTGGGCAATGAATTGTGACCCCCCATCTATCACAATCTCTCTAGGAAATCCATAACGCACAAACAATTCAAATAGAAATTAATAATTGCCTCTTCTGTAGCCTTTAAGAGAGCTACTGCCTGCACCCATTTAGTTACATAGTTTGTGTAGACCAAAATATATAATTTTTGATTTGATGGTGGGTTGAAGGGGCCCACGAAATCCAGTGCCCATATTTCGAAAGGTTCAAGGAAAATTTGCAGTTGTAGGGGAATTTCATCGACCTGAATGGGGTGACCCATCCTCTGAAAATTATCACAACTTTGGACATATTTCTTGGCATCTTTAAATATTACGGGCCAATAATAGTGCATATGTAAAATTTTATGCCCAGTTCTTTGATCAGCCAAATTTCCATCGTAGGGTTCTTCATGAAAATATTTTAGAATATTGTAAATTTCTTCTTTCCTAATGCATCTATGAACTTGAAGATCAGACCTTGTATGGAAAAGGTACCCGTTGATCCAGGAGAACCTCACATTGCATTGAACAATGATCTTTTTTCTCGGGATAGTAAAAGTGCTGGAAATTTCCCTACTGCCAGGTAATTGGTGACATCAGCATACCAAGCTATTTTTATTGTCACAACGAACAAATTTTCATTTGGAAATTGGTCCTCTACAGGAGAAGAGTCATCTGCTAATGAAATTTTGGATAGAAAATCTACAACAATATTTTCCTTCCCGGCTCGATATTTTACGGTGATATCAAATTCCTATAATAACAACAACCAATGAGTTGTTAGACCATTAGTAACAAGTTTATTGGATAAATACCTAATGGTATAATGATCAATATATAAAAATACTGGGTATCCTATTATATAATGACAAAATTTATTGATAGAGTAATCAACAACTAATAATTCTTTCTCAGTACTGTATAATTTAGCTTTTTCGGTGTAATATTTTTGCCGATATAATAAATTGCATAAGGATTTTTATCTTCTTCCTATCCAAGTACAACCCCTATTGTTGTATCTGATGCATTAGCTGAAATGTGGAATGACAAATTCCAATTTGGCCCGCGTAACACGGGGGCTATTGAGACCAACTTTTTCAGATTTGCAAAAGCAACATCACACCTATCAATCCACTCAAATTCCACATTTCCAGTCAATACATACAATGGTGCTGCTATTTTTGAAAAAAATGCTATAAAACTACAATAGTAACTAGCATAGCAAGGAAAATAAGCACCTCAGTTGGTGTACGAGGAGTAGGAAGCGTGAGAATTACCTCAATATTTGCTCGGTCTACTTGAATACCTGCAAAAAATATGCAATTCCCCAGAACTACACATTTTGTCATCATCATATGATCATTTTCATTACTAAGGAATAATATGGTAGCTATGCACCATTCAAGAAATTTTTCTAAATTCTACAAATCTTGGTCAAACTCACTACCGTAAGGAGTGAAATCATCCATGTATAGTTCAGTACTTTCACTAATTAATTCAGAAAAAATACTCAATATTTCCCTCTCGAAAGTGGTTGGTGAGTTGCATAACCAAAATGGTAAAACCTTGTATGCAAGTGTTCCCCAAGGGACAAGTGAATGGTTTTATCCTGATCTTCGGGAGGAATCTAGATTTGATTGTATCCACTAAAACCATCCAGGAAAGAGAAAAATTTCTTTCCTGCAAGAGTGTCAAGGACCTGATCTACAAATGGAAGAGGAAAGTGATATTTTTGTGTAGCTTTATTCAATTCTCTATAATCCACACAAATTCTCCATTTTCCAATTTTCTTAGGGACTACAACTAGCGGTGAAATCCATTGGCTGTCATAAATAGGATATATGAAATTAACATCAAGGAGTTTATGCAATTCCTGTTTCACTATATCCCTAAGGTGTGGATTAAATCTTCTTTGAGGTTGGCGAATGGCACAAACATATTTTTCTATATAAATTTGATGTGTGCGTAATTGGGGGTCGATGCCTCTGATATCAGAATATTTCCAAGAAAAAGGCTGTTTATATTTCTTGAGAATTTGGATTAATTTTTTAGGTTGTAGGTCATCCAGATTAGGATTAACGCTCAAAGTATTACCATGCTTAATTTCTATGGGAACACTATTATGAATTGCAGTTGTGGGTATATGTTCATTGTTAGAACCTCTAGTGGGTCTCCTTGGGCCTCATTGTAAATCATATTTTAACATTAAAAGTGTTGGATTCCCAATATTAGAAGGTTGTTTTATAAAACCTTTAATTACATCATCCTCAATTTGTCTTTTAAAAATAATAGCTTCATCCAAGGTAAGAGGAGAATGAAAATTTCCTTCTTAATGTTTGGGGAGGATCGATTGGTAATTATCAACTGATAGGCTAGGTCTTGTAAGAGGGTATACACAATATTTTTAATGGAAATCCCTTTGGAAGTTGTCATATTTCCTCTCCGACATCAGATATATGTATCTGTGGTTGCCAACCATGGTATGCCTAACATTAAAGGATACCCATCCAACCTATTTGTAAGATTGAGTACCATAAAGTCTACTGAGTATTCCCAGGAATCTACTGAAACGATAATATCATCCAAATTTCCCTATGGTTTTACTACCAGTCTATGAGCCAATTCCAACATAATGGAGTTTGGTTTAAATGCTGTGATTCCAAGGGTTCCACAAGTTTCTATAGTCAAAATATTTATTGCGGCTCCTAAGTCCACCAGGGTGTTTGGGAAACTATGACCCTAAATTTGAACAGTAACTACTGGGTTTCTAGGGTCATCATATTTAATAGGTATCTGCTTCCCTAAGGTGATATCAAAAAGTTTCCCAAGAACAAGGACTGTAGGAAGGTATTTTCGTTTCCTCCCATTATTTTTAACACATATTTCTTTAATGGTTTTAGCATAAATCGAGAAATCCCAAATATTCTAGAGAAGAATAATATTAATACATAATTTTTTTAATTCCCCTATGAGATCAAAATTAGAATAAACATGTGTTTTGATCATGGTAAGTCTCTCAGGGAATGGAGGAGTGGCGTCCATAGTTTTTCCATGCTCTTTTCGTTTGGCTGCATTGTCAGATGTTTCTATTTCACTAAAAATTACAGTGGAAGAATGATGTTCTAGTAGGGGCTTCTCCTCGGCAGGATTTTCATCATTTTCCTACTCTTGGTTTTCGGTAAATTATTATGGAAAAATAGTATGTCTAGACCTCAGTCACAACTCATTACATTCAAAGGAGGTAGAGACACGATCTGAGTTTTAAAAAATATTGAAATATTGGACATGGTTGTGTTGAGGCCCCGAAAATCAGTGCAACAACGTCATGGAAACCACCCGGTCGGGGATTTAAAAACCATCCCTTTTTCCTTTTGGAATGGTGGCTCCGACTGGATTTTTGGGACCAGTTTCCCAGTTTGATAAAGCTGGGGTGAATGGATGGTTTTATCACTGTGTGGAACTTTATAGATGGAAATATTAGCAAGCTTGCAATAAAAAATATATCTATCTACTATGTATCCTGGGATGAAATCTATTCTCTGTGCGATCTACAAAAATAACCTTTCAGTGGATGAAAATAAAGATCATACACTCACTTAGAGATATGAAAATTTTTGAGATAATTGATTTAATTAAATAGTTAATTAAATAAATTGAATAAATATTATATCACAAATTTTAAATGCCTGTATTGCATATGTATCAAATGATAATAGTATAACATGTTCAGAAGTGAATTAATGTCAAACTGTATTCAAACAGATACATGAAACAAAAAATCACAAGATAAATAACTATTTCTTATTTGAAGAAAAAATATAACACATAGGATAAAAGTACCATGTATATGTTCACTCTGCTCATTTGAGAAATAATACTTGGTCCAACCTTTTCTATTCAAAAAACTTCAAGAGTACAAAAGTGCAATATCCGTAAATTATTATTTTCAAAATTTCAGGACCCCTTCTTCAAAGACATGAAGGGGTTTAAATATAAAAATAATAAGTCTTAAAATAGCTATATAATAAAAAGGTGAGGAGGTTTAAAACAACCATCCTTAAAGTAAGTGGAATTAAAACTGAAATATAAATTAAAGGGATGACTTGCTCGAGGACTTTCTTGCGGTCTCATTTTCCATTTGTTCCTTTAGATGAAGTATATTAAGAATAGGCTTAACCTCTAGAGGTTGGACTGGCCTAATGCGCAACTGTCCAGTGAAAACAACATCAAAAAGTGGGGGAAGCATGTAGGAGGATGTATTTGTGAGACAACACAGAATAAGCCATTGGCTGTGAGGCTTTACTAAATATCTCCAATATTTCTCCCAATCCAAATTTTCCAGCTTCATGTTATGTTCTTATTTTACATTTGACACTTCTTTCCACTGTCTTATCAAGTCTTTCACTAAAGGCAATGCACCGGAAGGATATATTTTGATAATATTTGTTGCGATGAGATTTTGACTAACAGTTTCCACAATGTTAGTAGCAACATCCTTTTCCCTTCAAATGTCTCTCTCTGCTTGTTTAAACTGTATATCCCAGTCTGTAAATAATATTTCTTTCTTTGAATCCTTGATCCTGGGTAGGTTGGCCTTTTGGCCATTAGCAGAATATAGCTAGGTGACAAAATGGGAGACCTTATCGTCTATATCATTAAAACTAATCCTCCTATCTGCAATGCGATTCACAAGTGAATCACTCTGTTCACAAAATTCAAGAATACTTGATAATTTTTGACAAAAAAAAACCCGTTGTTGTGCCAATAAAGTGTTTAGTTCTAAGGTCTCTTTTCTGAATTCATCAATCTTTTGGTTATATTTTACTTGCTCAATAGAGAGTTGTAATTGGTGAATTAGAGTATCCTTGGAACTAATCTCATTCCGATGCTGAATTTTTAATTGGTCCATGCTCTCCTGGAGCTGTGCGATATGTACCTGTAACTGTTGACTGAAACTTTGTTTCTCTGCTTGTATCTCTAGTTCAATTTGGATGATTTTCTCATCCTTTTGTTTCATCAAATGTTGAACCTCTGATTCTTTGTCAATGGTTCTAGAAGCATAAGCTCTTGCGAACTGAGTTAGACAAGTTAGATCCTAAGAAGGATCTACCTGAGTGTCTTTCCAAACAACATCCATTGATACATCTTCTTGTACAAGGGGTTGGGGTTGCTCTGATATTCTTCTTTTCTTCTGTCGGTTCATCACCGACTTGTGTTTTGGACTTTACAAAATTTACAAAGGAGGAATTTCTTTAATGCTAAGAAAAATTTTGGTGGTGGGGAAGGTTGGGATGAATTCCACTCTTTATGTGCTTACTAATTTGACAGAGGGCTTAACAGTGAACGAGTCCTGACTTTCAGCTTATGGAGTATGCTGATCAATAAATGTAGCTGCTTGTTCTTCCTGGAGTTTTAGATCAAACTCCTTCCAAACATCCTTTAGATTATTTGGGAAATTGAAATCCATAGTTTGAACTTCAACTTATTTATCTTGGTCTGTTGTGCTAAGGACTTCAGTATCCTTAGTTTCCGATTCATTTTCCTTATCCTTATGAGCTAATGGTTGTGAAACATTCAACGTTTTCAATGGAATTGATTCCAATCTCTTATTCCTATATTTCTTAAATTTCAACAATTTTCGTGGATGGAGGCGTAAAGATGACAAATTTTGAATTGCAGGATAATTGTCAACAGACTCAAATAGGTCATCGAAATCATTGTCTTCATGCACAAAAGGTCTAATATTCACTTGGGTAGTGAAACTATTATCAACTTTAACTGGATCATACTTCCTATTTTGAATTGTAAATAACTTCAAACATTCAATCTGACCAATATATACAACATCATGCTTGTAATTATAAAGTCCATAAACACCACAATTAATAGGAAAAGAAGGCCATGATGCTTTCTTGGCCTCTTTCAGAAATCTGGTTAGGCTGTTTCCAACATTCTGATATGCAACTTCTCTTGCGAGAAGCTTGTCAGGAACATACATGGGAAAAATGTGTGGTGGAGCTAGGCTCCAAAATACTTGGACATAGGTGAATAGCTCTTCACCAAACCATTTTCCTATAGAGGAAAAATCAGCTTGGGCCTCTTTTGACAGTCTAGGGGCTTTCTCATTAAAAACATCTTGGAACAACGGGAGAATAACTCCATGGATAATTTTGTAGAAATGGTTCTCATACTTAGATTCCCACAACATACTATGAAATATATGAATAGCTACAAGGTATTCTATAGTCCATTTCCAACCCATGGCTAGACAATCCGAGGTAAAACACACACCATCCATGATATAGGCGCCCATATAGAATGGGGGAGCTTTTTTGGAAGAAACGGAGCAGTATTTTCTATACTCTAAAATCTAAGTGGCAATATTATTAGGTAGAATATTTCCCCAATCCATAACATAGGAATCTGAAGCTGCCTCCAAGAGAGGGACCCATTCTACTGAAAATCGAGTAGTGTCCGGCTGACCAAAAATCCTAGACATCATTGCAGAGACATAAAAATAGGGGCTTGCAAGGGAGTCAGTAGAGTACATATCATTTTCATCATTATTATGCTTGTTGGGATTACTCTTCCATTGCATGATTGGCTTTGATTTGAGCTCATTTTCTTTGGCGAACTATGCAACAAATTCTTTATCATAGACCTTTTCGAGGTATGGGATATGGTACATCAAGCTTCAGGTCTTCAAATTTGAAGGAACCAATCATTTTTCCTCTGCTGGTAAGAAATATCCTATCCTCGAAATTGAGATTATCAATGATCCATATTACCATATCAGTGTATGGTAAGATTTTGGTCGAGCAATAATTCGATGTAGGAAAGAATTAGCTACTTCTTCAATTATAGCTTTGGAGGAATTGGGAGTGTCAGTAGTTGCTTTTCTTTGAAATTTGTGAGGTTTTTCATCCTCGAGTAGCTTGTATATGGATTCCCATGAGGAGGATCTGCTTTCTGGTCCACATGTAGTATCTATAAACAAAGGCATCATTTATGTTCTCTCGGTTGTAGCGGGTGCAGGGTTTACAGGCGACATATGCTTCTTAGCTTTCTTGAGAGCTTTAGACATCTGGAGAATTCTTATTATTCGGGCTAGCTTGCAAATAAATGAGAAAGGATAAGCAGAAAGAGGGAACTTTTGGTTTTACAATATGCACAAATACCATAGCAATAGAAATGTTCAAATGAATGAGAATTTGCACGCTGATAAGATATGAATTGAATGCTTCTTACAGGAAAATGATTATGGAGGTATGGGTGACAAAAATGTTAATTTATGAAGTTATTGGTTGATATGGGTTGTTGTTCCCATATAATCATTTCCGCATTAAAACCAGATATGTCACATCGCAACATTACTTGTGTTAAAATCTTCATTAAGTATTGATCGTCTTCATTTTCTGCCAATTGCGATATCATAATCAAAATATTGGCAAAAGTAGATGGAGTGCGAAATGTTTGAGTTGACAAGAGTGCAATGTGTGATATGTGATGTGTGATGAACTATATCACATCAGTGAATATGGTCGGGGGAAGAGGAATGATTATGTTTGCGGGAATGTGATGCGATGAGTATATCGCATCGAGGAAATATGAGAGGTGACAATAAGACCGTTGGGGCAGAAAATGTGAAATGAAAAATGCGATATGTGATGCCTTACGTGGCGGAAGTGGGTCTCACAAACATTCCTTATAGAATTTTCTTGAAAATATGGGTTTTTCCTTCATAAAAGCGCTTTTTCTTATATATATCAGATTGCAATATGTTTCAAGTGACCTTTTAGGAGTTATATACATTTCATTGTGGTTTTGTGATTGTGATTATGCGTATTTCTTCGCTTAAGTGCTTTCAAGGCCAAACTTCAAGGTTTTATCCCTTTTTTTATCCCTATTTCTATCTAATGAATTACTCTAAGGGTTTTATTTATTTTAACTTTTTGGAGCAGGGTCCCCTGACTGCAATTTTGATCTATTTTTGTAATATTTTGTAATAGTTTACTCTGGCGCAGGGGATTTGTGGCGGGTCAAAGCCCACAAAATGAATTGTAATGGGTCAAAGGGTAGACCAAGGGGCCACAAACCACGGTTTGCGGACCATAGAGTAGCGTGGGCTAAAATAGTATAAATAGATGAATAGATCGAGTCTAGAAGTAAGTTTTTGGTTAAGTCTGAATGAGCATATTGGGTCTGTGATACTTTTGTGCAGACTTGTCTGGGTAAGGGCTCTTGCTAGCTGTGTGCGCGGAGACCCTAGTCTTGCTGTGTGCGAACCTCGCTAGTTGTGTTCGTGGGTATGTAGAAGAGTCTGTAAGTGGAATCTGAAGTATTAATGAATGAGAAGACATTTTACTGATATTGGAATATCTCTGTGTTCTGTTATGGGTTGCACTACATGCTAATTCCATGTTATTTCTATATTATCTCTACAATAGTAACTACTGATTATAGATTAAGTGCATACATGTAATATATGGTTAGAAGAATAATGAATGGATATATTTGAGTTATATTTCTCCTGTTAAGTGATTACCGTATGATTTATGGGCTGCGAAAGTTATTCTTTTATGCATATTGTTAAGGGTTTCTGGTTAGGGCTTTCTCAGCGCAGGTCTGTTTAGATCTGAAGGTGCCCACTTTATTAAATATCTCTCTCTCAGGGTGCAGAAACCTAGTTCCAACACCCTCCCATACTACTTCGAGTGAGACCTTGACCTGCGCAAGTAGGCCATTGCTGAAAGGGCCAGTAGTAGAGGGGTTTGTTGGTTAACCTCAAGTCCGAACTTGGGTCAAGACCCCTCAAGCCAACAAATGGTTCTGTTGCCGGGACCAGGAGAATTTTGAGAGAGAGACCAGGTGATGATTCAGGGTTTGTGGCATCCGAATAAGTATTAAATCGAAGAGTGGTTCAAAAAACAGATCCAAGGGTTTTCCCTAAAATAAAATAGGAGTAAGAATTTGTCTGTTGAAAAGTGAAAGAATAATGATATCTTCACAGAGGTACACGAGATTTTCTTTGTGACCTTAGCACACAAGAGTGGTTTTCAAGATTGGGAGAGTTCTAGACTTGTTGGAAGAACGATAGGGTTACGCAGTGGACCCCTGAATTAATCTGACAGTTGGAAAGAATTGATAATAAAATCACTTGGACTTTAGATCACTGGATTGATAGTATCTTGGGTGGATTTGTGACATAATTTGTGGTAAATCAGTTCATATCATACTCTGAAGCTAAGAGAATATTTTTCAAGGGTTTGAGAGGTAAGTTCTTGCAGACATTGCCTTTGCTGATTAAGATGATATTGAGCAAAAAAGGTGTTATGTGCAACCACACCGAGTGAATGAACTACATGCTAGTGTTAGTATTTGCATACTTCCACTAGGGATTAAAACACATTTTGCATGTGCATCTTAGGTGTCCCACTCTAAATAAATTTTCAAACATTCCATTACGTCATGATATAAAATTGTTCCACTGGTGGTTGTTTTTGTCAACTGTCCCATTTTCCTTCACAAGTATATGCCTGCTGACCCTCTTCCATGTCTTCATCATACTGGAAATAAATCTATTCTCATTTCACTTTTAGTCAAAATCACTCATTGAGAAAGTTATTTTTATTTTCCATTAGGTCACTAGGGTTTCATTAGGTCAGCTCATTGCATTGTCTCATTTGCAATAAAGGGCAACAAAAGGTGTGAAGGTGATCCAGAATAAACTCATAATTTGCTTCAGTTAGGTTTTCCATGTAAAGTTACATTTCATTTTTGTAATTTTTCATCTCAAAAATGGCATTTTTGAGATAAAAACATAGATATTTTTTATGTTCTAATCTTATGTAATTTTAAATTCACTATATGTAATAAACTGAAAAAAGTTTGCCTATTCCTAGCTAAAGACAATTTCATGAAAAGATACAAAGATCATGTCAAAGCATCCAAAGCACCAAAAGCATCAAAATGTGTTGTGAAAGGTTAATGAAAAAAAAGGAAAATGTGGGTCCTAATCATTCAAAATTTAAAACCATTCAAGGTATAAAAGCCCATTTTCCCAAAGAAAACCTCATTTGTTCATTGCCAAGAGGAAAAAACGCGATTTGGAGGAAGAAGTTTGAGCAAGGAGAAAAATTGGAGAAATTTGCCTAGCGTTGCGCTCCTGGGTAAGGTGCTATGCACAGGCCAAAGGCATTGTGCTTAGGACAATTTGGGCAGTTTTAAATTCAACAGCGTTGTGCTTAGGAGAAGGGCGCTGCGCTGCTAGGTGAGGCACTGCGCATAGGCCAAAAACCTCCCAAAATATTCCCAACTTTTCAAATTTGTCTCTTTTTCCCTAAATCAAGTAAGTAAACCCTCTTTCGTCCCTTTTCCTTCATTTTATGCTTATGGGTAAAGTTTCATATTGGCAAGAAATCACAAAAACCCTAGTTTTCCCAAAATCCCCCTCCCCATTACAAAATTTCCCAAAAACCCATTTGTCCCTAAATTATTATCCCTAGACCCTATTACTTCACCCCATATTCCCAAAAACACTAAAACTACCATTTCCTAAGTCCCTTTACCCTTTTCCATTAAAACCCCAATATCTAGGATTTTCACTCTTTTGCCTAGATTTCCCCATACCCTTGACTTGTAATTAAATTTCCATTTTTTCCCCTCTTCATATTTTCACTTCCCATCACCTCACAAATTTTTGTAACCCTTTTCCCAATCTCTCTTAATTTTGGTGGCTCTATCCCTATTCCCTAAAGCCCTCATTTCATCATTTCTTTCCCTGCTCCCATTCCTTCACTCCCTCACTTACTCTCCCTTTCCTTTCCTTTTCCCTAGGGTTTTCAAAGTTCCAAAGAAACAAGCATGGAGAGAGAAGACATAGATTACATGGAGGAGGAAAATAGTGATGATGAGTTTGAGGGAGATGAGGTTGTACAGCAGAGAAGGCCACATAAAGGAGGCAAAATCATCAGAATAGAGCCAACAAACCTTAGAGAGCTAGAGGCTTCACCTTTATCTGTGTCTTGTTTCAGATATGTTGGGTGTTATGAGTTTTGTGAAAAGGTGGAAAGAGTTCAGCAACATCTTGAGTTGACTAGGTTCTTCTTACTGAACCTCCATGATAACAGGGTAACTCTTGTAGGTGTAACTTTTTCCTTGTCCACTGCCATCATTGCTGATGCTATAGGGATTCCAAATGTAGGGGAGAGATGGTAAAAAGCACATGACCTGGATGATCATTATTTTGAGCCTTATATCAAGACCAGGTACAAGAATGAAGGAAGAAAACTTTTCCCCTTCAGTTTCCTCCTCAGCAAGTATGCATCGGTGATGAAGATTATCATGAGATATTTTACTTGTGAGGGCAGATTTTCCAGATTGTACACATACCATATCAGGCTACTCATGCATTTCACTAGGGTGAGGATGATGAACATTCCATATTTCTTGTTTTGGGACATTGAAAAGATGGCATGCTTGGTGTTAAAGAAAGAATATCATTAGCAAATGAACAACCTCTATCATCACTCCCTCATCAAACTCATTATGCTTCATCATCTAGATCTACTGAACATATCTTGGGATACATTTATTTCAAATGAAATATTCAAAAATCCCCAAATTCCTCCACTAGTGCCACAAGAGAGAAGAGATACATCTACTAGCCCTGCAACTGTAAAAACAAGGAAGCGTCAAGTCAAATCACTAGGGCCATTCAAAGAATGCAGTCTAACATATCAGAGAGGGCTTAGAAAATTGTTTGCATGAGAGAGACAAGTGTTTTATCCACATGGTGTGGAAGGGGCCTTGCCTTCTTCATCAGTACAAAGGAAATTTTTTCCTCCACATGGTGTGGAAGGGGCTTTGCTTTCTTCATCAACAAAGCAGGTACAACAGGCACAACAAGGAAATGAGAAAATCATAGAGGTTAGTCATGAAGAAACATATCAAGAAAATGAAGATGCCCATGAGGAGGAAACTGATTTTGAGCTAGTATACCTTGAAGAGTTTGATGATACTACTACATAAAACATTGGCATCAAAGAAAAGGAGGCACACATCAGAGAGTTGCAAAACAATCTTGAGAGGGGAAAATTCATCATCTCGTCCCTAGAGAAAGAGAACAAACAATTGACAGACAAAAAAACTCTTTTGGAGATGAAGTTGCTACAGGAGAGGAGACAAAACATGATAAACCAAGCTGCGATATAATATCTTGAGGAGGCTGAAAACATCCATAAAAGGCCAAAGACAAGAGGCCTCAAAAGAGCCTTAGAGCAAGAAGAGCAAGAAACTCAAAATTTGACTATTGACCAGCAGTTGGCAAAGGAAATTGAAGAAAATATAGAAGTGTGGATTGAGAGAGTCAAAATTAACTTGGAGAAGTTGATAGTGAAAGCCAACAAAGACATTCAGATGCTCAGACACATGGCCTATCACTATCAAACCTGGAACAAAATTTGCAATATCAAGGTCAAACAGATGAAGGATAAATTTAGGAAGATCCGAAAGGGAAAGAAAGGAGGGGATAAAATCAAGATGATTGATGAAGCCTCTTTAGCTCAAAATTGACATGTGGTTGTGGGCCAATCCCACAAATTTTGAGAATTTTTGAAAATTTTGAAGATTTTTGAGTTTTTTGGCAATTTTGGAAAAACAAAGGAAATTCTGCCCTATGCTAAGTGCCTTGGCGTTGCGCTTTTTCTTGAGGCATATAATGAGAAAAAGGAATACATCATTGGGTTCATAATGATGAGGACATGCCCCTTGTAATTTTTCTAAGTATTTGGAGCAAAAATGGTTAGGAAAAAGGGCCAAAAACACCCAAAAAATCATGTTTTTGCCTCTTTTTCAACATGGCGTTGTGCTTAGAGGCAGTCTTGGGAGAATGAAGTTTTGAGGGCTCAAATAAAATCCAAATAAGAAAAAAAAATCATATCTAGAAGGTAGACAGGACAAGATTTCCAATGAGCTATCATGACCTCAATTTGGACACCGGGAAGTTAGTCAAAAGTGACCTGCAAGAAGGGCTATTGTTTCCTCCTTAGGCTGCGCATAGGAAAATTGGTAAATATGAATGTAATTATGATGAGGATTAGTTTACTATGGGTAAATTCATTAGCTTGAGCCCTCTAGAGGTCAAATGAATTAGTTTCCTCTCTTTTGGAGGCAAGTTGTTTGGTCTTCCTAGTCTTCAGGATTCTTGTTCAGCATTTGGTGGAAAATGGCCCTCATCTCATGGATTTGACTCCCTGAAGCTAGGGAGAGTGGTTTTTTGGTATATATATTCTTCTTCTTTCTCATTTGTAAGGGTTTAACTCAATTGGATACTTGGATTTTGAAGAGACACACTTTGTATCAGTTCTGAGCAGGAATATTAATCAAATTTGCATCTATTTTTATGGGATCCCTATGGTATGGTGTTTAGTTCAGTTTCTCATTTTGATTTCATGTGTTGAAATGTATTGTTAATTTTATTCATGATTTGATAACTTCTAAGTGAATGTATGCAAGTTAGATAAGAATAATCCATTCTCATATGCTCTGTTTTGGGTAGACGTTCACAGTCTGTAATTTCTTTAGTTTAGAAAGAAACCATGATTTCACCATGCTCTTTCTAGCTCCTCACTTGTTTTGATCATCCCATCCATTGAAATCCTAAAGTGCTAAAGCACTGTGCCTACCTTTCCCCATAGAACACCCTACAAATTTTGATCTAATTTCCCTTTCCCTAACGTTTTATGCTCCTTTTGATCCACCACTACCCTACATAATCAAAATCAAAACCTTGAGCTACTATACCTAGCCTAATATCTTCTTTACTCAACCATCCTATCTGTGATCCTTATGGAGAGAGCCCTCTCCTTTCCTAGTAGGGCTAGATACTTGGCTAAGCATCGTTTGTGGTTACCTCAGAATTGCCTTCTTCAGCCCAAGGTTCAATCCGAGTGATAACACTAAGCAATTGAAAGATTCATCAGGTGGGAAGTATTACAAGATCGATCATAAGGGAAAAAGTTGCATACAACCCTATGAGATATCCACACGAATCAGAGATCAAGTCTCGGTTGTTGCGGGTAGCCCTCTGAGCTGTTTGTATTCGAATCCGTAAGACTCAAACATCTCTACACCAGACCACCACCTCCACCCGTTGTGGATATGGATGCTTTGTGAAGTTACCCACCTTTAAGGAGTGCGAGGGAATTCTCCATATGGATCGGTTACGGTTCCAGGAAAAAACCTGTCATTTCTAGAAACGCTAATATTATTCTTTGTAAAGAGAGCGCAATGCATCCATGACTTTGAGGGCTGAGTACTGGGCGGTTTATTAAATTATACGAAACAAGAAACGCAGCTCCTCGTCACTCCCCTTATTATCGATGATATCAAGAAGGAATTGAAGTAGTAATTTAAAAAGCCAAAGTCCTACGCACATTAGTGGTGGAGCTAAAATAATTCAAGCAAAGACACGCGATCGATGCAGGAAGTCGATCGTTAGGTGAAGAAAGTCATCGGAGATGGGGATTTGTTTTACGATTACAAGTAGCAAAAGGATGTAGAAATTCTTGAATAATGAAGATTTATCCAGCGAGATTATCTTGATCACATGCTAATTCCAATCCATATGCAACACATAATCTCTTCTACAATCAATCATCAATTTGCGGAAATAGAAACAGTCGCATGCACACATAAACACAATATGTAATGGGGAAAGCTTATAGCTGAAAACCCCCAGCTATTTGTATATTATAATAGAAGAGAAAACATGTAAAAATCTCAGTACAATGCTCCTAACAAGTACTCAGTACTGTCTCCAACAGTTACACACAAACTAGCTCAGTTTTGAACAAGTCACAAGTTCAAAACTCATCCACTAATTGCCTGCCTCTATTGCACAATCAAGGCTAGTCTAATGAGAGATCCAAGTTTGAATCTCACTGGCTCAAACTGTGCAATCATCATTGGCAATCTCCTCCAATGCTTGTGCAAATCTCATGCACAACTGCTGTCCCAACTAATAGCAAACTCACCCTTTCATCTACCTCTTCCATTGGTCTCCACTGAACTGTCCATGCACTGTAGTGAACTAATGTGTTCTTGAGTTGAATAATGAGTTAATAATTAGTGAATTAAATAATATTTAATTCACTCCACTCATTACTAGTGTATTAGCCAGTTAAACTAAACACAACTAGTTCAACTAAGTTAAACCGAACACAACTCCACCAACTGTCTCATCAACTCCACCAAACTCTGCCACTTGAGTTCTAACCGAAGTCAACCATGCATGAGCTCACCAAACCCCTAGGAATAGTGTAATTCCTTCTGTCAGGTGCATGAGCCACATCCGTAGCTCCAACTGAAGTGCTGTAAGAGAATAAACTGAAGTTTATAGTCCAAATATTATTAAGGGCTAATAATATTTGACTGGCCTATTTTTAGACAGACAGTCTAAAAATAGACTTCGACCTATATGTCTAAAAATAGAGGTCCATCTATTTTTACCAACTCGACCAATCATCCAAGAATAGCATACTGCAACTCCTAGACCATGCTCCATATGTCTAAAAATAGACATAGTCTAAAAATAGACTTTGCGCCAAAATAGCCTGCGGGCCCACTTAGTGAAGGCGACTTCATTTCACTAAGCTCCATCATCTTGCTGCATTTTCAACACTCCCTCTCAGCAAGATATGGATTATCCGCAACCCCTATCCTGCCTCTGTGGAATTCAAACTTGCTCCTGGTGAGCGCCTTCGTCAGGATGTCGGCATCCTGATCCTCCGTGGGAACATATGAAAGCATCATGATTCTCCGCCGAACACAATCTCTGATATGATGGTACCTGATGTCGATGTGTTTGGATCTATCATGAAATACTGGATTAGCCGAGAGTTTAATGCAACTCTGGTTATCACAATAAATCACAGTAGGCTCCAAGTGCAACTCGAACAATCCAACGAGGATCTTCCTCATCCAAATAGCCTCGCATGCAGCCAAGCTTGCTGCCATGTACTCGACCTCTGCTGAACTGAGTGCCACGGATCTCTGCTTCCTGCTGTACCAGGAAACTGCTGTCGACCTGATGCTGAAAATACCTCCAGATGTGCTCTTACGATCCGTTGGGCTCCCTGCCCAATCTGCATCAGTGAAGCCGGAAAGCTTCGCTCCATCCTCCTGTCTGTACCATAGACCATATCTCGATGTGCCACTAAGATAACGCAATACATGCTTTCCTACCTTCCAGAAGAGCTTGGTAGGCTTAACCATAGCTTGCGAAAGCTGGTTAACAGCATAGCATATATCGGGTCGTGTATTGACCAGATACATAAGCGACCCCACCAACTGTCGATAGACAGTGGCATCCACTACCTCCGCTGAAGTAGCATCCTCCTTCCTCCAACCAACAGGAAGAGGAGTGTCAACAGGCTTGCAGCCTTGCATGTTGAACCTCTCCAGAATCTCCCGGGCATACTTGCCCTGAGAAACAAACAGTCCTCCGCTGCGCTGCTAAATCTCCAATCCCAGGAAATAATGAAGGATGCCCAAGTCCTTCATCTCAAACTCTCGTGCAAGATCCTCCTTGCATGAAAGTATCAACTTCTCATCGCCAGTCAAAATCAGATCATCTACATACAATACGATGATCAACAGCTTCCCCTCCACCACAATCTGGTACAAGTTAGGATCCGCCTCACTCTTGGAGAATCCAAGCCCGGTGAAGTAGCTATCTATCCGAGTGTACCAAGCACGAGGTGCTTGCTTCAGCCCGTACAGTGCTCTCTTGAGTCGGCACACATGCGACTCACTGCTGAAGATATCGAAACCTTCAGGCTGCTCTATGTACACCTCCTCCTCAATGACTCCGTTGAGGAACGCAGTCTTCACATCAATCTGATGAATGTGCCACCCCATCTGCGCTGAGAGAGCAAGGATCGTCCGTATGGAAGAGTACCTTGCGACAGGTGCAAAGGTCTCCTCATAATCGATCCCCTTGATCTGTGAAAAGCCACGGGCGACAAATCTCGCCTTGTACTTCTCCACACTCCCGTCAGCTGCCTGCTTCACTTTGTAGATCCATCACGAACCCACCACTGATTTTCCCACCGGTCTTGGGACAATCTCCCATGCACTGTTCCTGACGATCGAATCATATTCTTCGATCATGGCATCAACCCATGCGGGTTCCTCCACAGCTTCCTCAAAAGAGGATGGCTCCGTCACAACACATTGACCCATAAGAGCCATGTATCCAGTGTACCGATCCGGTGACTGTCTCTGTCTGCGCTGTGCTGTAGGTGGTCCTACAACCTTCTCTGCATCCCGAGCCAGTCGCTCAGCTTCTGTAGTGCGCATGCGCCCTCTGATGGTTGGCGCTGCCTGGGTGGTTTCTTCCACCTCCTGAACCTCCTCGTGTGGCTGATCCACATCCGGAAGCTCCTCCTTAGGAACTAACAGCTCCTCATCTGCATGCAAGTGTAGCTCCCTCTCAAGCGAACACTGCATGGCTTTCTCCTCCCGAAATTTTATATCCCGTCGCACAACAGTCTTGCGACTGTCTGGCACATACACCCGATAGTTGTGAGGTGTATCAGTGTACCCCACAAATATTCCAACTTCAGCAGTTGGATCCAGCTTCCTTCTCGCATCCTTCGCCACATGCATGTAGACAGGAGAACCAAAAATCCGCAAATGGGAAATATCAGGCCTCTTGCCAGAATAAGCCTCCTCTGGTGTACTCATGCCAAGAACCTTGTGAGGACAACGGTTCTGCACATACACTGCCGTATTGCATGCCTCAGCCCACAAGTGAAGGGGTAGGCCCTGATCATGCAACATCGCCCGTGCAGCACCCACGATCGTTCTGTTCTTCCGCTCAGCCACCCCGTTCTGCTGTGGGTTATGGGGTGCGATGAGCTCTCTTCGAATCCCTTCTGCGCTGCAGAACTCCTTGAATTTAGCCGAGATGAATTCACCACCGTTATCACTCCTTAGAGCAATCACCTTCTTCCCCGAGTCCTTCTCAACCAGTGCTTTAAACTCACAGAACTTCGCGAATGTATCGCTCTTCTTCTGCATGAAGAAGATCCAGCACTTTCGAGAGAAATCATCAACAAAGATCACTTAATACTTGTGCTTTGCTGTCGAAGCAACTGAGAAAGGACCACACACGTCTGTGTGAACTCTCTCAAGGATCGTCGTGGCGCGACTATCCTTCTCATGAAAGGTGGCTTTCACATACTTCCCTAAAGTACACCCCTTGCACTGATCTGACTGCGCAAGAGTGCCCTTAGGAAGCCCAATAGAAATCTGCTGCAGAATCTTCAAAGCTCCATGGTGAAGGTGGCCCAATCTCCTGTGCCACAGTTCGCCCTCATCATCCCGGCTCACCACTTCTCCCACCTTGCATGCCATTGCTGCGCAGCCATCTACCTGCAACTGATAAAGGTTCTTGGTTCGAACCCCTATCTTCCGGGTCTCTCCAGTAGTCTTACTGCGCAGGAAGGCTTTTCCTTCGCCGAAGACCACATCATACCCCTTATCCTCCAACATCGCCACAGAGATCAAGTTCTTCTTCAATCCAGGTACATGCATGACATCCCTCAATACAAAGGGTTTACCAGACTCCCTATGAAAGGATATGGTACCGATACCAGTCACACTGTATCTACCATCATCGTCCATCTCGATGTGCACACCCAAATCTTTGTCCTCCAGATCTGAGAACAAATCCCGATCTCCCGTCATATGAAATGACGCACCGCTGTCCAAGAACCATACCGATCCCAACACACTTGAAACCAAGCATACTCGCTGAAAAATCCAAACTTCTCGACCGAGAAGCCGTCGTCTCTCCCGCCTGGCATCTAGTAGCCTTCTTATTTTTCTTCTTCTGCGGACAATTTGTGGCATAGTGTCAGTGCTGGTGACAGTGAAAACACTTCACCTTGGACATGTCTTGCTTCTTGCCTTTCGCACCAGACCGAGAAGCTTTCTTGCTCTTCCCCTTCTTTGCTTTGGCAGCCAAAGTGCAATTTTCTTCATCAGATACCTTTGATGAAGATCCGTCCCTAGTAGTCCTCCTTATCTCCTCTTGCATGAGATCCGCCCAAATTCGCTCCCATCCCGGCAACTTCTCCCGACCATTGACAGAGTCCTGATAGGAATGCCAAGCCTTCGGAAGACCAAGGAGAGCCAGGTCTACCATGTCCTCTTCTTCGACAGTCACCCCTACACTTCCCAGCTCATCTCTGCATTGAGTGAACTTCGTGAGGTATTTGGCGATACTGTCGCCTTTCTCCATCTTAATGTTTCTGAGCTTATCCTTGAGCGCCAGCTTCCTTTGGTTGCTCTTACTATGGAATAGATCTGTCAACGCTTTCCACATCAAATATGGAGAAGCTTTTCCATGCAGGCTGGATACAATGTGATCCTTCACGCCCTCCAATAGAATCCTTCGACATTTCGCCATCTTCTTTTGCCAAGCCTCGACTTCAGCAGGATCAGTGGGCTTTTGGACATCCATATCTACGAACTCCTTCAGTCCATTATCTTCTAATACTGCCTCCATCCGATCTTTCCATGCAACATAATTCGAACTGCCTTCAAGAGCATATTCGAGTCACAAACCGTTGAAAGACATTTTCAACTCCGGCACCAAGAAAACAAACTGTTGCAAAATTTGAATTCCAAACTCAAAAACTCAACTGCTTTTGGATCTATGAGAACAAATTATTTCTAGCACAGAGATCGACTGTAAGGGCATTTACTGGATATATCACCTTTCAGAGAAAGGATGGATCCAGAGGCTACCTGGCCCGTTACAGACTTTGTCTACCGAAATAATATTGTAATCACTGCAATAGATCCCGATGATTAATTTTCTCTGATACCATGTATAAATTTGTTGAATAATGAAGATTTATCCACTGAGATTATCCTGATCATACATTAATTCGAATTCATGTATAACACATAACCTCTTCTACAATCAATCATCAATTTGCGGAAATAGAAACAGTTGCATGCGCACATAAACACAATATGTAATGGGGAAAGCTTATAGCTGAAAACCCCCAGCTATTTGTATATTATAATAGAAGAGAACATGTAACAATCTCAATACAATACTCCTCACAAGTACTCAGTACTGTCTCCAAAAGTTACACACAAACTAGCTCAGTTTTGAACAAGTCACAGGTTCAAAACTCATCCACTATTTTCCTGCCTCTACTGCGCAATCCAAGTTGGTGTAATGAGAGATCCAAGTTCGAATCTCCTTGGCTTCAACTGCACAATCCTCATGGGCAATCTCTTCCAATGCTTGTGCAAATCTCATGCACAACTAATGTCGCAACTAATAGAAAACTCACCCTTTCATCTACCTCTTCCACTGGTCTTCACTGAACTGTCCATGCACTGTAGTAAACTGATGTGTTCTTGAGTTGAATAATGAGTTAATAATTAGTGAATTAAATAATATTTAATTCACTCCACTCATTACTAGTGTATTAGCCAGTTAAACTAAACACAACTAGTTTAACTAAGTTAAACCGAACACAACTCCACCAACTGTCTCATCAACTCCACCAAACTCTGCCACTGAAGTCCTAACTGAAGTAAACCATGCATGAGCTCACCAAAACCCAAGGAATAGTGTAATTCCTTCTATCATATGCATGAGCCACATCCGTAGCTCCAACTGAAGTGCTGTAAGAGAATAAACTGAAGTTTAGAGTCCAAATATTATTAAGGGTTAATAATATTTGACTGACCTATTTTTAGACAAGCAGTCTAAAAATAGACTTCGACCTGTATGTCTAAAAATAGAGGTCCATCTATTTTTACCAACTCGACCAATCATCCAAGAATAGCATAATGCAACTCCTAGACCATGCTCCATATGTCTAAAAATAGACATAGTCTAAAAATAGACTTTGCGCCAAAAATAGCCTGCGGGCCCACTTAGTGAAGGCGACTTCATTCCACTAAGCTCCATCATCTTGTTGCATTTTCAACAAAGGAATGGTTCATCACCATGCTATTACCACATCCGCGTGGACCTATGGGGTCGCAGAATATTGGTTTGCAAGAAGAAGCTCCAGAAATTTCTATGAAGCTGAGGTTGCTCCATGGACAATGCCCAAATTGGGGCACTACATATCCGCAGCCAATTAGGAGGTGATGCACTAAAAATTTAGAATTTATGGAGAGACCAATATAAAGCATAGCTAGCACACATTTCCGGTGTATTCATTGCAAAGGAGCGGCCACACCAAATATCGTTGCCCTATGTTTAAAATTACCTACGCAGCCAAGGGACCAAATACACTACGCCCTAGGGAGGCTGGAGGGCCTAGCAATCCCATCCTGTGGTGTGTTGATTTCCAGAAGCCGGAAAACATGACACTGGCGATTGCCCAAGACTAGGAACTTATATTCCACAGTTGAAGCAACAATATTGAAAATTCTGCTCCTCGGTTGGTCCTGATGAGCAACACTGCTGAATTTATGAGTTGATCACAGACAATGTGAACATGTACATAGTGTAGGTTGAGACCTCTTCACCATCATCTCCCTCTAGACAAGGAGGATCCCTAAGAAGAGGAAGGGGAGGGGGGAGAGGAGGAGGCATAGGTCGAGGGAGAGGCTAATTGATCTGTTATAACTGTGGAGATTTGGGGCACTACGCAAACGATTTCCCTAACCCTGCACAAAAGTACTACAAGTATTGTAGGAAGTTTGATCACGTAATAGAAGAATGTCCCATTCTGATAGCTAAGATGCGGGAAAAGCATTAGACACCTATGAAGAATGTGAAAATGGTCAAATATGAGCCGTGCGATGATGGACCTAGTGTAAATGCAATAACGTGTAGTCGTATGGCCACTAGAGGACCTGTCGAGCAAGCTGCTGCAGAATCATGGATCATAAAGGAAACTGACAAAAAAGAAGGTCTAGATTTGAACAAAGAAAAGGAAACTTGTATCGAGGCTAGAAAGGATTTTGCTACGACAGAAGCATAAGCATCAAAAGCTGCCATGGATCCAAAGGCTGATGAAGCAGTTAAGCCATCCCTTCAAGCATGTATGAAGTTACTGCATAACCAGAAGGCGGTAGAGAGTCTCCAAGCATTGATATATAGCTACATAGAAAAGGAATCCCCTCGAAGGGAGATTAATGCTGCAAACAAGATTTATTAGAACAAGAAGAGCACCGGTCAGGAGATGCATATGACTGTGCAGATTGGAGACTACGAGATGGATTAGGTCATCTTGGATTTGGGATTTGATGCCAATTTCCTACCCAAAAAAACCTGGCAAAGGATGGGAGAGCCCAAGTTGGAATGGTCGACCATTCAACTACGAATGGATAACCAACAAAAGATCATTCCACTAGGAAGGATGCCTAAGGTTGTGGTAGACATTGTGGGAGTTAAAGTATATACAGACTTTGAAGTAATCCATATTGTGGATGATGTAGATGCATACCCTGCGCTATTAGGACTGGATTGGGCTATTGACATGGGAGGTATCATCAATTTGAAAAATAGGAGCATGATCTTTGAAAATGATGGTACGTGGGTCATAGTCCCTTTGGATCCTGCTAAAGGTGAAAGATATACAGAGTTAGTGTGCGATGAGGAGGATGTTGACCATATTTACAAGTTAACTACACGAGATGATGATTGGGTCAACCCTACCGCTAATGGCATGTTAAACTGGGAAAAATATAGCTCATGCTTCTCAGATTCGGATGGCGAGATGGAGAATTGGCAAAATTAGTTGCATGACGTATCTACGTTGCACTACCTCAAGATCACAAAGAGCTTTTGATGCATCTCCTTAGAGGTAAGAGAACTACCTTACTTTGATGGTTCAGGTAGTGTTAAGGAATTTCTTAAAGTACTAGAAAAATATGTCCCTGAGGAAAGGAGATTTTGGGCACTTCATTTGGCCATGTGCGCCACGCTTACGCGATGGTGGGAAACACACAAGGGGATTTCCAGGAGTGGGGGGAATGTCAAAAGATGATGATCCTGCACTTTGAGCCCCCAGTCAACCCCCCCATGGAACTCTTTTCTGGATGTGGGGATCCACACAAGCACTTGGCTATGTGGATGGAAGTATGGAATGAGAGGACCTGAAATGAGTGGGTCCATATGTTGTCCATGGCCAGCCGATCCCCACCTCCGTTAGACTCCTATACCAATAGGTGTCATTTTTTCATGATTGTCTTATTGAAATATGCAATATGTTCAAACCTTTTTCTTGTGCAAAGGTGTTCCATACTCTTAAAAAATCAAAAAATTTAAAAAATGTAAAGAGGGTATACCCTAAAAGAAAAATCAAAGGGTGAAAGGAATAAAATGGTCAAAAAAGTGAAAGAAATGAACCCCAAACAAAAATAGACCAGGAAAGTGTGCAAGTCCAAATGCCACTACTATTTCATTTTTTGTAATAAGCAAAATTGTGTGCAGCTTGTCAAACTTTTGCCACAATTTATGAAGAGTCAAATTGTTTAAACTTGACTCATTCATTTTTCAATTTCATGTTGTAGAATAGAGAATAAATATCTGACCAAACAGTTTAATCTTGGCAGATAAGTAGATAGGTAGAGTTAATAAAAGGTGCTCAACAGTTTAATCTAAGCCCTTGGATGTAATAAGTGTAGAAATAGATAGATTTTCCATGTAAAAGGAAAAGAAGATTGATAAGGGTTTGCCAGTCTAAGTGCACCCTAATAAAGAAGAAAAAATGGTAGAGAAAGTAGATAGGGTAGGTAGATGGCATTGCAGATTCTCATGTGATGAATGATGGCTTTAAAATGTTTGTAATCTTTTACTTTCATCACCAAGTGCAAAGGCAGAACACCACATTGGCAGAATTTCAGAACACAGCAAGGTCAAAATCATTAACTTCCCATCTCACTTTTTCCCTAACAATTTACTAATTTCCCCTAAGTGCTAAGGAATTTGAAGATTAAAAGGGCTCAAGGCATTTCCTTGACTTTTGGAGGGACCGGACCCTCGGCCCAATGATTGGAGAAAACCTTAGTATTTAAAAATATTCATCATCATACTCATTCATTCATAAAAATATTTTCCTAAGAAAAATCTCATTTTACTTAGGAAAAACATGCAATGATCCATAAAAATCCATTTCACGCAAAGCATAAGTTAAATACATTATTATGGTGTTTTATACTTAGCGCTTTCTCTCATTTTTCATGTTAATTTCTAACTTTATATATTAACTCCTTAGTGGAAATACCTTATCCTATTATATATAATTCCCTTTTATAAATAACCCAAAAAACCATCTTACTATACGTTTTTAGCCAAAGTATTTAACCCATGTGATTAAATAAAAATCCCACATTACAATGCCCTTTGGCTAAAAATATATCTATATAATTATCCCCGCCCCTTATGGTAAGTGAATCATATCGATTTATTACCATATAATAAAAACATACAAAAAAGGTTTAAGCATATGTTTTTTATGTTTTAAACGAAAAAATAAAAAGCCGAAGTTTTATTCAAAACAAACTTCGAAAAAGTAAACCCATTCATTACCCCGACCCGTCATCATACACAAAGAGATTAATTAATCATCCAGATTAATTAATAATCTAATCCTGCCAATCAAACGCCTCCCAAAATGATTAATTAACGTTAAATACGTTGGGCCTGCGCCGTTAAATCCCCGCTGTCTTCCTGTCTCGTCGACCGTCCGATTATCCACCCTGAGATCAACGATCCTCATTCATTTCACTGGCCATCCACGTACGAAAGATAACGCGCGATGGCCAAGAGGTTTTTGAATAGTGTTGTGCTACGTGTCATCCAATGTATCGCATCGCTGCCCCTCTACTTAAAACAGCCTTTGCTCATAAGTAGTGCGATAAAAACCATTTACCACCCTTCCTGTTCATGACGTGACCGTTGTACCTTGATGACGTCAGCCAATAAAATAATAAAAAATTCCCCCTTGTTTGAATTTGCCGATAAAACAAAAAATTACTATCTTTTTCATTATTTTCGTACGCAGACGACGAAATACACTCTCCCCGCAAAAAAATCGAAATTTAAAAGTTGAAGTCCGCCAACCTTGGCCTCGTCGAAGAAAATTGCAGTGAAATATTCAAGAAATCAGTTGCCCTATGCAGTACTTGTTTGAAATCAGTGTCATCCTCAGAAAAACAGGTATTTACCCTAGAAAATCTCACTGAACTCTGTAATAAACCTGATTTTCGTACTCTTTCACTAAAACAGAGTTAAAATTTAATTGCTAGTTCAGTTCAAAATCCTAAGAAGTGTAATTATATTCCCAAACTTGCAATTGCACCTTTTTTTCCCGTCAAAACCCGAGTTTCCATTTTTGAATACACAAGAACCAAAGATGGAAGTTCCTGCAGCTTTGAACGTGACACCGTTGAATGCCCCTCATAAGGAATTGGATTATTTACCTTTGGCCGATATGGACTTTTAGATTAAAGACCTGGGCATCAGTGAGAATCCCCTTCGAATATTTTGTTGCTGCAGATACAATTATTTGAATGGTTCTGACGTAATTAGACTTTTGGAATCCAATATACCCATGTATTTTCTACCAGCAGTGCATATTTTCCCTGAAATCATCCATCTTTGCCATGCCAATTATGATCCTAACCAAAGAGCATTCTTATCCCCAAATCATGATGTACTCTTCCTAATAACTGCTCAATCCATAAATGAGATGCTACATTTCCAACCAGGTCAAGCCCTCACTCCTCTGCACATTGCTGAATTGCTTGAAAAGTCTACCCAATTGTCCCCTGAAGAGTTAAACCGTCTTTGTCAGACTTTCATGCTGCCACAGCATCAGCCTAAAGGACCTCCCCCTTATGGCTACACCTATTTTACTGATGAAGGCAGAGTCATTTTAAACATGATTTCCTCAATAATGGGTTTTAACACTAGTGAGTTTGTTGACCAATTGACCCTAGTGCTATTATCTATTTTTACCTCTGGACAGCCTCCTGCTGTTAGGTATGATTTTGCATCTTTTATTGCTGATAAAATCCATGACCAATTCATGAGATTTGGAAATGAGAAGGTATTCAAATATTCTTCCTTCATATATCATCTCATGATATACTATCAGTCAGAAAGTTTTCCTTTTCATATGCAAAAACTTGATGCTAAAGGAAACCCTAGATCAGTTATCTTTTGGTCTGCTATCACCCATCATTCTCCTGATTCTCCTTACACCTACAGTGAGTTCATTGATCTGTTTGCACATCCAGCAACCACTTTGTTGACTGGAATATCTCCTCCTAGAATCAATAATGAAATCAAGAGAATCCTTCAACTGTTAAAACACTATAAAGTGGGAGACTGGTACTTATATCAGAACTTTACTGAAATTAGGATTTATGGATGTGAACTGTGTCCTTTCAAGTTGCCCAGATATGTTCCAATGAGACTTTTTGCACTTGAGTATTTCAGACAAATGAACAATTCAGATATAGTTCATTTCTGTAATGCTAAGAAGAAGGCACAACTCAGAATAAAAAGCGAGTTAGGACCCTTTGTTTGTAATTCTAGGGAGGCTGGGAGAGAAGCAGAAAGGATTTTACAAGATTATCTCAAACTACAAAAGAGTTTCTACTGGGTACCCTATGATCCATATAGTTTTATTTGTGACAGAAGAATGAAACACAAATTATCTCCATACATTCATTTTAGGATGCCTGAAATTGAACAATATGCAAATACAAATGAATGGGTGGAAGGAACTTTGGTAGAGCAAGATAGTGAGCAGGTCAATATTGATAATGTAATGAAATATCTTGAAAAGAAACTTGACCTGGACTCTCTTGGGCAGGTACAGATAGCAGGACCTTCGTCAGCAGGAACTTCACAACAACCTTTGCAGGAGATCAGTACAGTGGCAGTGGAATCAAAAGGAAAATAAAAGGAACCAGAAATACAAATAATTGAAAAATTCACAATGACAGAGCTACCAGAAACATCCAAAGAACAAATTCAGGCACAAATCCCTCCAGTTCAGATCAATGAGCCAGAAATTGCCAAACTTCAAACTCCCCTTAATATAGAAAAAGGGAAAAAGAGAGAAGTTGAAACATCCACCCCTGGTGATAGATCTACAGAGCGGCATGATACTAAAAGGCAGAGATTGAATCCTCTTCCAGAAGTTGAATCATTTCAAGAAATCTCTGATAACCAAAGAGAAGACAGTCAGCAAACAGGAATAGTCAGTGGAGCATCCACTACCTCCTACAGGAAAGAGCTACAGAAGCAAAAAAGTATGGAAATATATTCTTTCAAACCTCCAGTAAAAGAGGCTTGGGACATCAAAAATACATTTATCAATATCAAGGCCAGGAATGATCCATTGAGAATGCAAGTATATAATCAATATCTGAAAATGGCACCAAAGAATCAAGAAAGACTAATGTCAACTTTTGACATTCAACAGGGAAAAATGTTAATGAGTCATTTTAAACCCAAGGTACAACAACCCCAAACAACTGCTGATTATATTAGGACAAATTTTGAAGTCCTAGCAAAGGATATCCATCCTTTAGACCAGATTGAATTACATAAGCAGACTGGGGAAATGATTTATTCCACTTTAACTGATAAAGCCATGGCAGCTCACAAGTTACAGGATTCTTTGGAAAACACCAATGCACAATTACAACTAGAAAAGGCTTCTTCTCAAGCAAAAGATAACAGAATAAAAACATTGGAGGAGGTGATAATTGGATTAGGTCATAATCCAAAGGATGTCAAAGGAATAGAAACTCTAATCAAGAAAAAATATGATGACATTGCTGCATTAGGAAAATAGTTGAAATTGCCAGCCTCCAGACATACTCAAACTGAAGAAATAATTGAGAAGAATTCTGAAGAAGAGATGATGGAGTTTCTCTTGAAAATGAATGAGCAACTAGCTGAAACAGAAAAAGAGCTAGAGCAAGCACTGAAAGACAAACAATCTGCTCTCCCAACATCTACAACAGAGGAAATTACAGGTACACAGCCAACAGGTCAGCCGACAGAATCATCACAGGTAGACACTTCTAATTTGAGTTCAGAACAATTAGCAAAACAAATGAATGACTTAAAAATTCAAGTAACTGAACTTCAGCACACAAAGCTACAACTTATCAATTTAGAACAGAGATATGATCTTTCAAAAATGAGTGTTGCTGACAAATCAAGAGAAATCAAGAGATTGGAAAAATTGGTTAAAGCATTAGAAAAGGATCTCACATTGGAGAAGCCTTTGAGAGAAATAAATGATATTCTTTGGGATAATATTAGTCAGTCAATAAAAGATATCTGGTCCTCAATCCAGATAATGTACAAACAGAATGATTTGGTCAAAGTAGCTCTAGAGGAAGTTGAGAATACACGAGCAGAATTGGGAAATAGGCCTGAGAAAGCTAATCAGCTTATTCAGTTTCTAAACACCCAAACCAGACAACAGCTTGAAGAATTGGGTATTCAGGATAGAACTGCAACAATCTTAGAAATAAAAAGAGTTTTTACAAAAAGGACTCTTATGCAGAATTTGGAAAGAAGGTGTTTTGACATGCAGGCAGAAATAATTGATTTCAGAGAGAGGTTTAATGTTTTATTGAATAAAGGGTTGCCCAGCCCCATGATTTCAGAAGACAAAATAATGGACCTGGAAACTTATATTAGGAAAGTGGGTATACATGCTCACAATCTAGCCAATTCCTCGGCCAGTTCATCACAAGAAACATTACCCACGGGAAGAAATTTTCATGACAGATTAGAGAATTTGTTTTATTTGGAACATGAAGTAAGGCATTTGTTTCCTAACCAGCCTACTTTCTTCAGATATACCGAGGCTGATGAAACCTTAAGGAAGCTTCAACGGACAAGAATAGCAGAAGAGAAATGGTGGGAAGATTTATTGGAACTTTTGTAAAATTTATCCTTGTACAAAATTTTTCCTATTTACTACAATATAAAGGATAAAAGGACGAACCAAGGTTAAAGAGTATCAACTCAGTTAAAGTGTATCAGTAAGAACGAAGAGTATCAGTGAAGCAAGTCAGTTAGAACAAAATTACTGAAGAAAACAACGATGAGCTAAAAAATAGCACCTGCCTCCAGCACATTCTCGAAATGAGGGAACAACACAACATCGGTTACTTCTTGTCTTATCCATGAGACCATTTGTCTCTATTTTTATTGTAACTTATGAGTGAGTCACTTCAGATTATATCTCGTTTTGTTAAGAGATATTTTGTATGATTTTTTGTATAAATAAGCCCTCAATTGACTTATTTAGGGTGGATTCTACTACTTTGCTGTAACATTGATCTTTTGGAATAAAAGTGCTTTGGAGAAATTTCTTTGTGGTTTACTAGATGATGATTTGAAGCTCAAGAATTTTTGCAAGATTCATGTGTCCGACTACAGTTCAATAAGTCATTTATATCCTATGTTTTAAGTTTTATATCTGTTTATAATTTCACTGTGTTCCATTTCTGAATAATTGACAAAAAAGAATAAATCAGAAATTGCTTAAGTGTACTCTGATTTCAATTGTGATTATTCTAAATGTTTTCTTCTAAACTGGTTATAAACAATGAATTCTTAATTGCTCTTGTTTCGTTGGTTTAAACATTTTGATTACTATAGTAAAGAATTCTTAACTGCTCTTTATTTGTAATCATTCACTTTTTTTCTTTGAACATGTTGAAAGATTCTTAATTGCCTTTCATCCCTTTAAAATCCATTCCATTCACTTTAATATCTAAAATTGTTCTCTGTTTGGCTATCTTGCCCTGCAAAGCCATATTTGGTGTAAAAACTTAATCCAGTAAAGCCATCCTTTCGACTCCATAGCCCAATGGCCTGAAATACTCAATCGTGCCCTTAGTTGGTGGATTCCACCATTTAAATTCAAACAAACTCTTGGACTTATAACTAGCCTAATATTTTCTAAGAACAAAGCTGCCCTCTCTGGATACAGATTGGCTAGATTCTGTATCTGAAGGTTGGTTTGTGGTTACCTCGGGTTTCTTTCCTTTTCTTACAACTTCATGAAAAATCCGAGTGATAACACCCACCAATTCGATATTTAGATGCAGAGCTTCACCAACATACTGACCATTGGGAAATAATGACGGAGGATTTCATGGCAACGTTCGGCTTAGTTGGAGGGACAGAGAAATTGGATGAAGCCCTGCAAGATATAGATGCTTTTGTCTTTGATGAATCATTGCCTCGAAAGGAATGTGTTGTGCCAACTTGGGATGTGCAGATGCAGGATATTGTCAACTGTAGAAATTTTTTAGTAGAGGACTGTGATGAAGATCCTAGGAATATCACGATCCCAGAATCTGAAGGAGAACACGTAGTCGCCGGACCCTCATTATAGACAATGGATGTTACCAAGCCATTGAAGTTAAAGGAAGTCAACATTGGGACATAAGAGTAGCCCAAGTTGGCCAAAATTTGGGATTACTGGGATGATGGTACTGTTGGAAAGATTGCAGAGCTACTGATCGAATATCAGGATCTATTTCCTATGAAGTTCTCAAAGCTCAAGGGAATTGTAGGATATCTAGGTGTTATGAAGATCACCTTGATGCCATATGCACATCCCATCAAGCAACGACCCTATCGGTTGAACCCTAAATATAAGCAGAAAGTCAAGGAGGAGATAGATAAATGGTGGCCGCAGGTATCATTGAGCTTGTAGAATAGTCTGATTGGTTTAGCCCAATGATATTCCAAGAAAATAAAACCAAAAGGGAGATAAGGATCTGCGTAGACCTGCGCAAGCTGAATGATGCCCAGACATGACCCTTCCCTATGCCATTCTCTGATGAAATCTTGGATAATGTGGGAGGTCAAGAAGCGTACTCATTCTATGATGTATTTTCAGGGTACCAATAGATTAGAATTGCACCTGAAGACCACAACAAGACAACCTTTGAAACTAAATGGGGTTCCTTCTAGTACATTGTCATGCCATTCAGACTAAAGGATGCCCCTACCATTTTCTCACGCGTAGTTGTAGCAGTATTCAAAGAATTCATCCATAAGTTTATGGAGGTCTATTTTGATGATTGGATATTATTCGTATGGGTAAATAAGCATGTGTCGAACCTACGCATGATGTTGCATACTTGCAGAAAACATCGGATTTCGTTGAACCTAAAGAAGTGCATATTTTTTGTACCTTTTGGTTTTCTGCTGGGACACATTGTCTATCAGCAAGGATTGATGGTGGAACTAGCCGAGATTATGGTTATCATCAATTTAGCCATCTCCACGAATGAGAAAAAATTGAGCTCCATCTTAGGCAACACAGGGTACTACAAGAAGTTTATTCAGGGGTACACCTTGATCACTGCGCCAATGGAAAAGATGCTAAAGAAGGATGTGTCCTTTATCTGGGATGAGGAGTGTCAGAAAAATTTTGAGCTGCTGAAAGAAATTATGGTCACTGCACCTATTTTAATATTTTCGGATTGCGCAAAGGTCTTTCACATACATGTGGATGCATTAGGAATAGCTATTGGGGTTGTCTTAGCGCAGCCTGGAGAAGGAGACATTGATCATCCAATTTATTTTTCTAGCAGGAAACTCTCTAGCATAGAGCGCAACTATTCTACTACCGAACGAGAAGGACTGGCAATGGTGTATACCCTGCAGAAATATAGGCACTATCTATTGGGAGGACACTTTAAAATGTTCACTAAACATTCAACTTTAAAATACCTGGTCAATAAGACTGTGTTGGGGGGGAATATTTTTAGATGGTTGCTACTGTTTCAAGGGTATGACTTTGAGATTATTGTGAAGCCCGAGAGATTGAACACAGGACCTGATTACTTGTCTCGAATTGAGAGTGGGGAAGAGCCAACTAGTTTGGAAGAAGGATTACCTGATGCGTAGCTGTTCGCGCATGTTACATCATTACTACCACTGATTATGTGAAAGAAGATTGGCACACATTAAATCATCACTGCCATTGACTATGTGATGAGATGGGCAGAGGAAAAGGCTATCAAGGACTATACTGTAGATATCGCTGCACATTTCATCTTTGAGAATATTCTGACTAGGTTTGGCTACCCGAAGATCTGACTGACCAATAGAGGTACGAATTTCGTTAATGAAACTATTAAATATTTGATAGAATAATTTCATATCCACCATGTGAAAAGCACCCCATATCACCCACAAGCTAATAGATCAGTAGAGGCTTTTAATAAAATTTTGAAGAATGCACTCACTAAAGTCTATAATACCAATCAGAATGACTGGGACGTGCGCATCCCTTCCGTGCCATGGGCCTATAGAACTGCATGCAAGAATATGACTTGGAAGACTCCTTTCAGGATGGTCTATGGATAGGAGGCCATCATGGCCATGGAATACATTGTCCCTAGCCTGTGCATTGTGACCTTTACAAATATGGCGGAACCTGATGTGATGGAGGAACGTCTAGTGTAGCTGGTTGCCATGGAAGAAGATCGGTTCATTGCTAACTTTCATCAACAAGTACATAAGGCATGTGAAAAATATTGGCATGAATGGCACACCTAACAGAAAGTGTTTAAGGAATAAGAATTGGTGTTACTCTATGATAGTCAATTTGCGTGCCACCCAGGGAAGTTTCGTAAGCACTGGTTGGGACCATATATAGTAAAAGAGATTAAAAATGGTGGTGTGGTGCACTTAGCCACGTTGCACGGTGACTACCTTCCTAGGTACGTTAATGGAAGTCGTCTGAAACTATACAGGGACAATTTGGTGCCTACCAAATGAATATATGGCCGGAGTATCAGCATTGAAGGAGATGCATGCGCTATGAGGAGAAGGCGCAAGAAGGTGTGCTAGGAGCGTGACGGCAGTGCGAAGGTAAGGAGGCACGAGAAGGTGCGAAGAAGGCACAAGGGTAGTGCACAACTAGTAAAAATAGCCATTGGAACAGTAAAACTGGGTGAAAAAGTGATTTTACCGTTGAATGGAGCAGGTGTCTGGAATTTAATGCAACAATATAAGAGGATTTTTTACTCTTTCCTCGATGGTAAATTGCATTTAATGATAATCCAACCATTTTTACCCATGGTGGCCTATAAAAGGAAGGGCGCAGATCATAATTAGTTCCTTTTCTCTCTAAAGATCTTATTCTCTATGCCTTATTGTGAATTATGTGTTTCTTGTGATTGCGTAACCTATATGTCTGGGCGAGGTACCCCCTTCGACAACAACAATCCCGAGTTTATATTTCGCATAAGGATGATTGCCACTAACCCCACCGAGTTGTCGCCCATTACGGCCTCCACTGAATTGGGGTCCGAAGAAGCTTTTGAGGTTACCCCCGAAGTCAAAGAGGTTGTGTCCATGCCGGCCAAAGGAAAGGGAAAAGGGGAAGGAAAAAATAAAAGAACAAGGTAAGGAGAAGGGAAAGGGAAAAGCCATGAATTTGGCTTCAACGAAGCCAAGCACCTCCCCCAGGATTGTGCACTCCCCAAGGAAGGAGCCCCAGGCGTGTGTTAGGGTCCTATAAGTATATGATTCATAATTTGGAATTGACTTATGATAGTCTTGTAAAATATGTACATACCTTGATTTTTGCAAGTTGTTTTCCCATATTTTGTAAAAAATAAAAAAATCAAAAATCAAAAAGAGGGTAAAAAGTCCTAAAAGAAAGATCAAAGGACTTAAAATAATATAGACCCCAAAAGAAAAAGATGAAAATAAAACATGAAAGTGAGCAAGTCCAAATGCCAGTACTTTTTATTTTTTGCAAATGATTATGGAAGAGTGTCAATAAATGCCATAATCCATGATGAGTTAAACTGTTTAATCTTGACTTATCATGTTTTCAATTTCCATGTTTTAGATAGTGAATAAAGATATGTCAGATAGTTTAATCCTGACTAATCAGTAGATAGGTAGAGAATAATGAGGAGCTCATCAGTTTAATCTGAGCCCTCGGATGATATAAGGTAGATTTAGATAGTTTTTATGTTTTCAAAAGAATAAATTGTTTCAAGGTAGCAAGCTCAAATTCACCTATAAAAGGAAAGAAAAAATGTTAGATTAAAGTTGGGTAGGTAGAAAGAAGTGGGAAAAAGCATGTAAATATTCATCAACGGGAAAAAATAACTAATTTCGCATCCCTTATAGTTATTCTACATTCTAGACTTTTAGTCAAAGGGGCTCAGAGCATTTCTCTGACTTCTATTGGGACCGGACCCAAGGCTCAACGACTGTTAGTTAAAAGTGTTGAATTCCTATATTAATCCCCAATTATCATTATTTACCCTTCATTCACCCATCACAACTCAAATTCTTGAATAAGAACTCTTTTCTTACTTAATAATGCATAATATCCCTTTTGATTGACTTCCTCCATTTCTTAAAACAGACAAACCCTCAAAAAACATCTTATCCTAAGTAAAAGTGGTGAAATCATTAAAATGATAAACTTTGCTTTAAGGTTTTCACTTTACTTAGTCATATAAGTGTATTTCTTGAGTATTTCATTTTCCTTGTCATATTAATTTCTAACTTATTTTATTAACTCCCTTAAAGAGACCTTATCATATTAATATAACTCCTTTTATTTTAATATCCCCTAAAACCCACTATTATAAGATTTTATGCCAAAGTAATTATCCACATACTGAAATAAAATCCTAAAATATACCCCCTTTGGCATAAAACTAACAATACATAAATACCCCGCCCCCCTATAGTTATTAAACCCCCCATGGTTTAATAAACTATATAATAAAACTAAAAATGCAAAAATTGGCCTTTTTTATACATATCTTGTGCATTTCTAAAGTGCAAAGTCATTTCCACGTTCATCCCATTTTACCCTAAGTTTTTATAAAGGTAACAACTCTTGCTCATTTATAATCGACTTACCAGCCTTTCGCAATACATAACTAAACTCGAGGTTAAATTTTGACCTTATTTCCTTTGTCTTTTATGTGAAACCTCACGTTTCAAATAAAAATTAACCTAGGTTAAACACTATTAAGCCGCCTCGTGCGCTTTCAACCAATAGATATAAGCCTTTTGAACCATATCCTGTATATACATCACCCTGTTGTAAATAAAAACTTTGGTTATAAATCATATCATATAAAGTTTTTATTACCTTATTAATCCGCCAACACTTAAGTCATCCCGGTCCCACCATCCCTTTCAACCACAACTCCCCAATGAATCACAGCCGTTTGCTCCAACCTCTCAGATCCAACGGCGGAGGATGTGTTTCGCGCTCATAACATAAACGTCCACCCAATGCCCAAATGAATGCGAAATGGGCAGTTTTACTGTTCAAGCCTCCTGTGACGTGGCACAATTTCATTGCATCACATTTGTTTGGAGGAAAACAAATTACAACCCAAAACCAACGTGAAAACCATTTTCTGTTTCTCGTTTTTAAAATCAAAACCTCTCTCGCCTTTGGATAAGACCCGCATTGAATGCATGAATAATTAATACGAATCAAAGTTTAAAACCTTTGATTTATGATTTTTATGTGTATTTGTGCATTCCCGACTGTAAAAGAAACTTTGCCTGAATGTAAAAGCTAGCCTTTTGCCCATTCTTCAAATTTATACCCTGATAAAGCTAAAATTGACCATTTCCTGTTTGAAGATAATTAAAGTCGCTCTCTGCAACAACTATCCAAACTCGTCTGCAGGAAACAAAAAAGAAGTGTCTGAAAACCCTTTCGACCATCAAAATACCTGCAGTTAAGGTATTTTTCATCAAATTTAACCTGCAATTTCTCATTTTAAGCCTTTAGATAAACAAACTATGCTTCAAATAGAAAAATTATTCGTATAATTTTCCCAAACAAGCCTAGAAACAGGGCAAACCCTCACAAATTTTCCCCAGAAATTGTTGTTTTCAGAAAGCCTATTTTAAAGCCAAATTCCTCAGTTTAAAACCTCTGAAAGTCAATTCAAGGGGCAATAAGGTTTAAAGTCTACAGATCTCGAGAAAACTCATTTTTTACAGTCTGAGTTATTCAGAAAACCCTAGTTTTCTGTCTTAAACCAGTTATACATGTCCCAGATTCCTAATTGAGCACTAAAACACCCACTGAGACTATCTTTGCCTAGAAATTGCTGAATAATCCTCTGTTTTCAAGAATTTCAACTATTGCAAACAGTGTAAGCTTTATTTATTTAAAATGACTAAGAAATAGATGACATCCAAAGCTGGGGGTTCTAAGCCTATCAAACCTGGGGGATCCAAGCCTCCTAATTCAGAAGCATCAAAAGCCATCAAATCTACTCCTATACTCACTGCAAAAACCACTGTGTCTGTCAATCCCCTTCAGCCACCAATACCTACTGAAGAAACCATCCCCTTGAATGATATGGATTATACAATTGCAGACCCCGTGGTAGAATTCAATCTATTGGAGATTCACAATTGGTGTTTTGATAGGTTCTTAGATAAAGATGAAATTCCTATTTGGGAGACTAATCTACCCAAATATATAGTTCTAGTAACACACCCTGGCCAAGACCTTGTGAGATTATGTCTAAAACACTATGTACCAGATCAGAGAGAAATTATTAATGACGATAGGGAGATTCTATTTTCTATTACTGCAGAGTCTATCAATGAGATGTTACAATTACAATTTGATCCCAAGGCAGTCCCTCTATCCATAGAATCATTGACTCAGTTTTATTTAGGATTAGATTTTCCTAAGAGATTTATGTTTTTCCAGAACTTTATGCCATCTCATCTGGACATTCCAAAGCTAAAACCTCCTTACTCCACTTCCAAATTTCTTGAAGGGTCTAGGCATGTGATATCAATGCTTTTTTTCATACTAGGATACTTCATAGATGAATTCACTGATGAATCCATTCTTGGTTTTTTATCCACTTTATCTCCAGGACAACCTCTTGCCATGATCGTTGACTATGCCAGATTTATAGCTGATAGTATCCACCATTAATTGACCAAACTACCCATTGAAGGGGTGTTTAGATATTCATCATACTTATTTCACTTGTTCTTATTTTTCCAATCTGACAAGTTTCCAATTGCATTAAAAAAATGGATTTAGAGGGCCAGCCTCTATCCATTATCTTCTGGACCACCTTACTGAGGAAAGAAAGCAGTGATTTCAGTTTTACAGACTTTTCAGATATGATCCTCCAACCATCAATGAGTATATTATATAAATCAGAGCAACCTGGGATAAGTGAGGACATGAAGAGAATATTGCAGTTATCAGAAAAGTGCAGGATGGGAGACTGGTATTTGTATGAAAAGCACACAGAATTGAGGGTTTTTGGATCAAATCTACTGCCTTAAAAATTGCCTAAGTATTTGAGCATTAGAGTTTTTGCATTAGAATACTTAAGACAGGTTTTAAAATCTGATTCCATTAATTTCATGGCTTCTAAAAGGAAAACTTAGTTCAGGTTGAAAAATTAGATTGGTACTTTTACTGTAAATAACAGAAATGCTGAAAAAGAAATAGCCAAAATATTATCAGAGTTAAAATTTCAAGAAAGCTTCCCTTCGAACTATGACTCTCAAGGTATTCTCAATAATATAAGGGTCAAATGCAAATTGCTTCCTTTCATACATGAGCCCAAGCCAGAGATTGAAAAATTTGCAAATCAGACAGAATGGGTGGAAAACACATTGACAGATACAGTCATCAATGTAGAGCCAACAAGACAAATGGATACTACACAAGCTATGGTAGTTGCAAAACAGTCTGAAACTTCAACAAAAAGAGGCAGAGATGAAGGAACCTATACAACTGAGACCACCATAGATACTAAATTCAAGTTGATTTACAATAAAAGGCTTAAATTTGTTTCCATAGGGAAAGAAAAATTAATTGATGTTGAGGATACAAATGAGCCTGAGGTAAACAATGATGAGGCTACAGTAATAGTAGATGAGACTCTTGCAGACATACAAAAAGATCAAACAACAGGTGAACAAGATACTCAGATGATTGAAAGATAGAAAAAAATGGAGGCTTCTTCCTCACACACAGTGGAGGAAAAAGACTTAGACATCAAAGAAAGGTAAAAGAAAATCAAACAAAAGAATGAAGAGATCAAAAGTGAGATTTACTCTCAATTCTTAAAATAGAAGCCAGGGAATCAGAACAGGCTACTTACAACCTTTGACTATTCCACAAATAAAATGATTATGTCATATCTGCAACCAACTACTTCGACACCTAAGACAGTGGCAGACTACAAAAAGGTTGAATTTGAAGTAGACACTGAAAATGTGCATGAACTAGAACAAATATAATTCCACAGACATAGCTCAGAGATGTTATATTCAACCGTGGTAACAAAGACTATGAGTGGTACTAAGTTGTAGAATACCATTATCAACATGCAGGATCAAATGAAGCTGGACAAAGGCTCTTTGTATTCTAAAGATCTAAGGATTAAAACCTTAGGAGATTTGATTATACAGGTGGGATATGATCCCTCCAATGTGCAGGCAGCTAAATTATTGATTAAGAAAAAGAATGGGGATATTGCAGCTTTGAGGAAACAGTTGAAGCTTCCTCAAAGTGAACACCCACAGACCAAAGAAATACTTCAGGATCAAACAGAAAAAGAAGAAATGATGAAGATGATCCTCAGAATGATTGCTCAAATTAAAGATATGGAGACCCAAATGGATCAACTTATTAAGGAGAAAGAGACTGTGAATGAAACTAATGCTCCTATTATTCCTACAGTGAAACTAGTTATTACTACAGTTGTGGCTTCCACTCTGGGAGAAAAATTAGCACCTAATGAGCCATTGGCAACTGCAGTGCCAGTGCAATCAGCTACTACATCAGCCACAGATTCTTCCACAACACAGGTACAAAAAACAGATGGAGTAGGTCAAATAGTGAAAGCTATGGAGGAATTTTCCTTGAAAACTAATGAGATAAAAATCTTGAAAGAGATGATTCAAAGTCTTGAAGCCACCAAAAAAATAGCCTTGATAATTGCCAAAAACCATGAGTAGAAAACTATCAGACTTGAAGAACAAATGAAGAATTTACAAAAGGAGTTAACATTTACTAAACAAATTTCCTTCATCAAGAATCATCTTTGGACAAATATTATTGAGGCCATACATTCTCAATGGCCTTCAATTCAGGTCATTTATGAGCAAAGAGACTTACTGTTAGTAGCCCAAACCAAGATTCAGAAAACCAAGGATGAGTTAGCTAATAAGCCATCACAGGCTTTAAAACTCATCACTTTCCTAAATAGTAAGAATAGAGCAGAGTTGGAAGAGCTACAGGTATAGGACAGAACTGAGATAATATTACAAATCAAGAAGGTTGTGACCAAAATAAATTTAATGAACAACCTAGAGGAAAAATGTGAAGCCATGAACATTTCCATTACTAAGTTTTTGGAAAAATACACTATTTTGAGGCAGAAAGGCCTGCCAGATATTCATGTCTTCAATGACAAACTAATGGCACAAAAAGAGTATGATAAGAAAATAAGGGAGTTTGCAAAAGAACAAATCAACAAACCACTGCCACTGGGCACTCCTACAAGAAAGGTCATCCTTCAATATTTTGAAGACTTGTTTTTTCTACAGCATGAGATTAGGCATCTTTTTGTTTTCAAACCTACCTTTGCCAAGTACACAGATGCTGATGAAAACTTTAGAAAGCTAAAAAGTGTGAAAATTCCAGATGGAGAACAATGGAAAGCATTCACTTATTTAATGTAAACAGTGAAAAGGTAAAACAATGAAGAATACCACATAAAAATAGTCAAACAGAAAGTGAAACAAAGAAGACAGTTACCTAATTTTTTACTACAGTAATTCATATTTTTTAGCAGTAAAGAGTGAAATATCAGTCAAAGTGTATCAGGGTTAAAATAACAGTGTTAAATTGTATAAGAAGAAAGAGTATCAGTGAAGGCAGCTCAAACAAAGATATTTCCTAAGCAACCATCAAGCAGGACAACTTGCCAATAAAAGCTCCTTGATTAGATAGAGTTGTTCTATATATTTTGGATAAGAGGACAACTTGCTAATTTGTTAAGAAACTGTCCCTCTTATTTTGTAAAGATATTTTGTATTTCCTAAAGATATTCCTACATCTCTCTAGGATATTTGTAAACAGTATTTTGTATAATACTTTTGTATTAAAAGTGTTAAGGGTGGAATAAAATTGCTAAGATTACTATAGACTTTTGTTGATACATTGGAGGCTTACATGTGTTGATTTCGAAGTAGAAGACTGGACAAAGCTAATTTGGCATCATAATTTAGGATTCTTGCGATAAGTTAAAGAGTAAAGTGCATCTCTTCTTGTCATTGTTTCCTTTCTAAGTTCCATGCAATTCATTATGTGTTTGATCTGTTTTAATGAGTAACTAGGAATATTACTTTAGGATTAGCTTATTGCTCCCTGTTTTAACTAAGTTACCATTTCAATGTTTTCTTCTGATTTCTAGTGTTAGGAATCCTTTATTGCTCCTACTCCCGTTTGACCCCTTCCTCCTTCCTCCATTGTCTAGATCAAAGGATCCTTCATTGCCCTTTATCCCGACTATACCATTTCATCAAAAAACCTTTTCCCCAAAGCTCTGAGGGTTATCTACCTTGCCCTGATTACATTTCCACCCTTTTGGCCTTGCCTTCTAGTACTACTATCTAGATTTAGACTTCATAGCCCAATGGACAAGTAGATTTCTCTCTAGTTTAATCCAAAGTGATTTTTACCCACCAAACATGTTATAGTATTTCATAATATAATCGCTAAAAAACATGTCACAAAGTGATTTTTCGATGGCATTTCACAATATACTTCTCAACAACATGTAACTAAAATGACAGATTACTGTGAAATTTATGAAATTGATGAGTCAGATATCCATATGAGGTTATTTGCTCAAAGTTTGACAAGAGAAGTTAAAAAATGGTTCAAAAATTTAGCTACTGGTAGTATAGCTGATTTAGCTGCATTTCATAGAATATTTTTAAATAAATGGGAAAGAAAAAAGAACACCCTTCAAATTTTTTCTAAGTTTGATGCTTTGAAAAGTTCTCCTACTGGGTCCGCATATGATTATCGCACTAGTGTAATGTTGTTTATACGTTATTCTGTTGTGCCTCTAAACCTACACCATACTCTGTTCTGCTCAAATTCTCTGATGGATTTGATACATATATGGCATATAAATTGAGAGAAAGAGATGCTTAAACATTAGAACAAATGCAATTAAATGTTGTTAGTGTAGAAATTAGCATTTTAGCTAGAAAGGCCAGAGTTAGGAATGAAAGGAGAGTCACAATCAAAGAAGAAACATCAAATTCAGATGCTAAATTAGATTTATTTGCTAAAACTTTAGAAAGGGTGGTTGATAGATTAGATAATATTGAAAGAAAACCACAATGGGATGACCAACCTCAAATCAGAAATCCCAACTTCAGAAAAAATAATAACCCTGTAAAAGCTAAGGAAGCTGCTCCAGACCAAAACATTAGGCCCCCATTTCAAGATAACTATGTTGAGAGTTCTCAAAATAATTATGAAGATGAGGATAACATCAATATGATAATGGGGATAGATTAAAACAACACGATTTTCCTCACTCAGGAGGATCAAGAACTCTTTGAGCTTCAACAACCAAAAGTAGAATCTGCTAAATCCTTTGACTATAAACAAGGTTACGACTTTGCTATTAATGAAATTCACAGTTAGTATAACCTTAGAAATAAGAAAAATAATGAAACTTCTACAAAAAACAATTCCCAAAATCAAACCAAAAAGAATGTAGAAGCCCCAAAAACAAAAGTTTTGCAAATTCTCCCCAGGGAAAACAAGCAAAATTCCAATCCTCCTAGTCCTAAAAAATTGTCAAATCCAAAAATTGTTGACATCACTGATGAAGTGGCACAATCTTCTAAAGATGCGCCAAAAGCTAATCTTAAAAAAACCTCAAATTCAGTGAAAACAACAATTTCTGATCCTAAAAAGAGTCTTGTTGATTCTAAATCAGCAAATCCCAAAACTGATAATACAAAAACAACTACTGAAAATTCAAAGTCTGATAAAACATTTGTTGCCACACAAACTGTCCCTAAAAAAGGAATTAAAAACAGCAAAAGTCAAGAAACTCGTGACTGAGAATATTAGAGCAATCAAAGATAAAAATACATCAGTTGAAATTCAAGAAAATCCCACTCAGATAGCAGTTACAAAAGATGAATTACTTCAGATTAGTAAGTCTCAACCCTCATTCAACATTCAGACTGAAATAGCTAAGTTAAAAATACCAATTCCTTTAACTAAATTGGTAAAGAATGACTTATATAAATCAGCAATTACTAAGACTCTGAATATGAATGATGGTGAAGATGTCATTAATTTGAATGATGATCAACCAGAGTTGATCTTTGGCCCTGATGTAAATGGTAAGCATTCAGATGGATAAGTTCCTCCTTTCTATATCAGTCTTACTATTCATGATCAGATTTTACACAATGCTATGATAGATTCAGGAGCTTCCCACAATTTAATGCCAAAAGCTATCATGGAAACTCTTAATCTAGAAGTAACCAGGCCTTATAAATATTTGTTCTCTTTTGATTCTAGCAAAGTTAAGTGCATAGGATTGATTAAATATTTATGTGTGAATTTGGTTCAGTACCCTGGCAAGAGCATGGTTATGGATATTGTAGTAGCTGACATCCCACCAAAATATGGTATGCTTCTTTCTCGCTCATGGGGAGAAAAGTTGTAGGGATCTCTACAATTAGACATGAGCTATGCTACTATATCAGTATTTGGACTGCCCAAGAAACTTTACAGGGAAAATTTAATGAAATTCATGGTCAGCAGTGCAAAAATATCCATAAATTACCCCATTTATTCAACACCAACTTATTTTGATTCCTTCATTTTATGTAACTCGGATAATAATGAAATCCAAACAGAACTGATTGACATAAAGCCAAAACCAAATAATGACAATATTTTTCATCAAGCCCTTTGGCACTTAGATTTTGATGGCTCAGTGAACAAAACAGGAGCAGGAGCTGGAATATGGATTACAAACATTAAGACAGGTCATTCATAAGGACATGCCTTTAGACTCAAATTCAAATGTACTAATAACATGGCAGAGTATGACGCACTTATATTAGGCCTCCAAATCATCAGAAAATTAGGAGGTAAAAGAATTTTAATCATGGGAGATTCGGAATTGATCATTAAGCAAGTAAATGGAGATTATTTTGTTCATAATCTTAGATTAGCCAGATATAGAGATGCAAACACCAATTTATAAATATATTTATCGGAATGTAAGTTTTCTAATATATCTAGAAAACAGAACATTCAAGCACATTTCCTAGCAACTTTTGCTCGCACATGTAACTTACCTTTTCAACCCGCACATAGGTATACTACTGAAGTTAAATATAGACCCATTGTCCCTGACAATGTCAAATACTGGCAAATTTTCTTTGAAGATGAACTATATTGCCCTAACTGAATTTTCTGCTCCATCGAGAATATCTTAAGATATTCCAATTCCTTCTTCACTGAGGTATCACAAGTCCATTTCAGAGAATGACTGTTGGGGAATTTATAGGATATGTCTCCTTCCAAATAAGGGAGAGATCCTGAGGCTAGTTGGCCCTTCACAGACTCTGTCTATGGATATGCAATATTCCACCTCCAGAATTTCTGCTACGGGATCCTTGAGGACGCTGTATAAAGAAGCTGGTGTAAAAATAAGACAAACCACTGTTGGGATGCCTTAGAACACACATCATACAAATCCTATGCAGAAAATGAGCTCAAAGAAATACATATAGATGGGTTATTCAGATCACCCCAATCTAGGTCTCTAAAACAATGCTCAATGAAAGAGCTTACAACAATATAAGACATAATCAGAACTCTGCAAATCTGAATATAACATAAGAGGGAAAATGCTACATACATCATTATATTATGATATATCAACAATAAAATACAAGAAATAGTTGAGGGATAAGCCACTCAAACTTTAAGATCCAACCTCCACTGATTAAGCAATAAGATACATGAGTTGCTGCAACTCCACAAAATGCCGGAGAGCAGTGACTGTGCTGTGTATATGAAGGTAGCAGCTGCTGAATATACATGAAATAAAAATGTGGCTGTAGGATAAAAATAAATATCCCAATAACCAAAGAATGGGCTGAAATACTAGATTTCTAGCCAATCTAGGAGAGATTGCTAGAAATGCCGGAAAATACAAAATGTGACAACTAGGTTATCATTGCAACTAAAAAAAAACAAGAATGAGGCTGTGGCTGATATGAAATCTGATTTCCCTCCTCTGATAATGTCTCCAAGCAAAGGGCTGATCCATTTGACTAAAAAACACTCCTCCTTTGAAGCTCCAGAACCCCTCTCTCACTGCCTCCATCAAATAACGCAATTTCCTCCATGAAATGCGCAGTGGGAGATGATGGAATGTTGGCCTCATGCCAAATATGTGTAATTAAGCCCGGAAATCCTCCTTGCAGCTCGTCCAATGAATAGATCACTCCTTCACTGAAGAAAACAAGCTAAGATGACTCCATGATTTCCTCTCTTGCTGCACCCAGCAACACAACGTCCTCTTTGCTGCAAAGCTAACGTTGTAGGTGATGAATGTAGCTGTGGCCAATGCCGAATTGAGGAAAATGCAGCTCAATCCTCATCCTTCCATGAGGAAGAGGTAGGGATTCCTGACCGAGAACACCCTAGTGCCCGAGGGCACCACCACCCTGCTAAACAGCCTAGGGATGCAAGCCTCTGCAGACCCTATTCGAAATTATATCTTCAAAAATATAATGCAAATGGGCTGCCATCTCCTCCTTATAAAGAAAGGGAACTCTTCTCCACCATGGTCCCACCAATTAGGGTTTCCACCGTCATGTGAGTGTCTTCCCTCCAAAACTGTGCAGCTTCTCTAGGAATCCTCTCCTCCTTGGGCAGCGTTGTTGACTTTAGTCAAAGATGACTAAATCAAGTGATCCGGGTTCCATTCACACCCTTAGGTGTTTATATCAGCTGCTTTATTCACCTCCTTTTCACATAAGGAGTGTTATTTCTTCATTAAAAGAGGGGTAAGGTGTCTCCTTACCCATTTTATTAAGCAAAAATAAAATATGCAACTATAATGTTCCATTTTAGCTTGAGGCTAAAAATTGGGAACATTACAGTCCTCCCCTCTCACATGTTGCTTTTCCTCAAGCAACTGCATAGAGAGAACAAAATTTCTCCCCATTTCTCCTCTTGTGGCCTCCTCAACAACAAGCTTTCCCACTGCTCAAAAGATGCTGCAATAAACCTATCCTTTAATGCTCTCTCCCAAGTATGCAAGCTGAAAATAATGCTCCTCATGGAAAGATAGAAGGTGTAGTGGAATCCTTCTTGCTGTGCTATGGCCTCCTTAAGGTAGGAGTGATGATATGCATGGGAAAATTCTGCTCCCAATGATGATCCTCTCATCCATGCTATCATCCAAATGAAAATCTCACCCCTGATTTCTGCAATGAGTTGGGGCTGAATGGAGAGTTGTGCTTGTGCTTCTAAAGATGGCCCTCTCTCCATTTAAAGTGTCCATGGGGCAGCCTCTATCCTTGGGCTGAAATGGTATGGCCTCCAAGAATGGCCCAAGCTACCCCATCAAGAAAAACAACCATGAAATGCCTTCTCAATTTCTCCAAGTGGTTCCTCCCACAAGAAGAGACAACTAGCAATGTGGCAATCATGGCTTGCCCATGGTGTCTCCTGCAAAGTAAGACATGCATAATGGGGAGAATCATGCTCCCAATGGGTTGTACATCCAATAATCTCCAAATAATGCTCCTCATGAGTGTACAAACATCAGAAATACAAGGAGAAATACATAATAAAAGCAAGTTTTCAATTGACAGCCGGAGAGTGGTTCAAAGTTCCACTCATGGAACCTGTGCAGTGCCTCTTAGTTTGCCTCAAAATCAAAAGTAACAAGTGCTGTACTAGCCACTTTTTTCTGCCACAAGCTCCTCATAAGATGGAATCATAAAATTACAAATTGGTGCCAATGGTGCACACCAAGAAGCAGGTGGCTTCCCCCACAAACCATCATAAGAATAGCCAAAATCAAGGCTACAATAGCTGCAAGTACATTATACCAAGTGCAAGAAGGGATGACCCTCCTTGAGACAATAGGCTACTCATATGAAGTAAAGAGGTACAAAATGGGAAATTATACCTTCTCTACCATGTACTTGAGACCTTGAGCTGAAATGGCTCATTTGAATGCTCTCCCTCTCCTCCAATGAGTAAGGGAATGGTTGTGCCAACCTTTCCAAAATAATCTGGGCTATGCATCTGTCCATATGCTGATGAAGATCATGATGAATTCCCTCCTAAGTGAACTCCTCTAGCAAGGCAAAGTATGCATCCAAGTGCATAGCTAGGAAGTCCTCATGTGCTGCATGCAATAATTTTTCCTTGAGACTAGAAACTCTAGTCAAGAAGATACTGCCATAACAATCAATGACCATATCATCAACCATGTATCTGTGATCTCCCTCCTGGTCATCAAGAATCATGCATGCACCAATATCCTGGGAACACTCAACCAAAATCTGAGTCCTCCAACCGGGATCAATCCTCCACATAGATAGTGCTGGTGTTCTGCAATATGGTGCTCCCTCACGCTGCTGCCTGCTACCTTGACATCCCCCATGCCAAAGTCATCCTCCAAGTTTCTACCATGCCATCATGTAGCTACTCATGCTCAAATAGAAATGATGCTCTTCTGAAAATGAGCCTCCCATGAGAGACTATCACCTCCAAAGAATCTCCCGATCCTGGCCAATGTAAGCATGAGTGGCCTCCATCTACTCCAATGCATGAAAGAGTCCTTCCTCAAAGGAAGTATCCTCTCCCTCACCAAATCTATGGAGTAGTCATCCTGCATCACGAAGATTATATCCTCCACCTCTGCAACAAACTATATCAGCACAGTAAAACTGATGAGAATGGGTGGTACTGAAAATGAGAGAGTGTATCCCTCCTCCTTGTGCTTATCCCAACTCTCTGCGTTGTGTTGAATTCCTATAATGTCTCCACCTATCCGGAATCCAAGAGTGGTGAACCAAATGACATGATGCCTCTCATCATCTCTAGATCATGTGGCCTCCCAAGTGGAATGCCTCCAAAAAGTGAGACATCAAGATAGGAAGTGGACTATATATATGAGGGGAATGAAAGGTCCCTCTCTCTCTATTGCGCAGTGCAGTCCTTCTCCTATGTGAATAAAATCTCTAAAGTAGATAAGGGTGAATTCCCATCATCCCTTTGTGCTGATCCTTCTACTCTTCTTCTTCTTCCAATGGTGCAGCGCTGTAGGTTCTTCTATGCACCTCCTCTATACCAACATGTGAGTGTATCCCCTCCTTAATGAGAGGCCTTGGATCTTGGCCTTCCCTTGAGAGAAATATCTCCACACCCTCAAAAATGGAAGAGTTCCCTTCATATAATGGGGGTCTTGCCTCTAGCAAGCCATCCTCCTGATTTAGATCCCCTCTAGAAAGATGGAATGATCTTTGTTTCATGGTCCCCTTCCATGCATGCAAAGTGTTTGAAGTTTTGTCACACCATGTTTCACATTGGTTTTCATCAATCCCATTTGCAAAACTCTTTGTGACTTCAACATATGATATCTCATTTGAATGAAGACATGAAATAGAACTCTGAAATCAATCATCATGAATCATACCTTTGAGTTGCAGCACTGCTCCTCCAAAGGCCTCAACTCTTTCCCTCCATCCTTCTTGTAGTAGCTATGGGAAAAGTACTACACCGTGGATATACATGTGTGGCTGAATGCTCACACCCTTCATGAGAATATCTAGGGCTTGCTTCATCCAAAAACCCTTTCAAAAAATTTCTCCAAATTTTCCCTTTCATCAGATCTTCAATGATGTTCTCAATGGTCTGGAAAAGAAGAAGGGAGACCTCCTCTTCCGTCATTCATTTTCCATTATTTCCTCTGCAAATATCCTCTCCTTGGAGAGAAGCTCCTCTTGCTGATGGAATTAAATCTTGTGCACGGGCTGAGCCAAGATTGATGCTCTGATACCACTGTAATGTTCCTAATCTAAAATTTTCTGCTCCATCGAGAATATCTTAAGATATTCCAATTCCTTCTTCACTGAGGTATCACAAGTCCATTTCAGAGAATGACTGTTGGGGAATTTATAGGATATGTCTCCTTCCAAATAAGGGAGAGATCCTGAGGCTAGTTGGCCCTTCACAGACTCTGTCTATGGATATGCAATATTCCACCTCCAGAATTTCTGCTACGGGATCCTTGAGGACGCTGTATAAAGAAGCTGGTGTAAAAATAAGACAAACCACTGTTGGGATGCCTTAGAACACACATCATACAAATCCTATGCAGAAAATGAGCTCAAAGAAATACATATAGATGGGTTATTCAGATCACCCCAATCTAGGTCTCTAAAACAATGCTCAATGAAAGAGCTTACAACAATATAAGACATAATCAGAACTCTGCAAATCTGAATATAACATAAGAGGGAAAATGCTACATACATCATTATATTATGATATATCAACAATAAAATACAAGAAATAGTTGAGGGATAAGCCACTCAAACTTTAAGATCCAACCTCCACTGATTAAGCAATAAGATACATGAGTTGCTGCAACTCCACAAAATGCCGGAGAGCAGTGACTGTGCTGTGTATATGAAGGTAGCAGCTGCTGAATATACATGAAATAAAAATGTGGCTGTAGGATAAAAATAAATATCCCAATAACCAAAGAATGGGCTGAAATACTAGATTTCTAGCCAATCTAGGAGAGATTGCTAGAAATGCCGGAAAATACAAAATGTGACAACTAGGTTATCATTGCAACTAAAAAAAAACAAGAATGAGGCTGTGGCTGATATGAAATCTGATTTCCCTCCTCTGATAATGTCTCCAAGCAAAGGGCTGATCCATTTGACTAAAAAACACTCCTCCTTTGAAGCTCCAGAACCCCTCTCTCACTGCCTCCATCAAATAACGCAATTTCCTCCATGAAATGCGCAGTGGGAGATGATGGAATGTTGGCCTCATGCCAAATATGTGTAATTAAGCCCGGAAATCCTCCTTGCAGCTCGTCCAATGAATAGATCACTCCTTCACTGAAGAAAACAAGCTAAGATGACTCCATGATTTCCTCTCTTGCTGCACCCAGCAACACAACGTCCTCTTTGCTGCAAAGCTAACGTTGTAGGTGATGAATGTAGCTGTGGCCAATGCCGAATTGAGGAAAATGCAGCTCAATCCTCATCCTTCCATGAGGAAGAGGTAGGGATTCCTGACCGAGAACACCCTAGTGCCCGAGGGCACCACCACCCTGCTAAACAGCCTAGGGATGCAAGCCTCTGCAGACCCTATTCGAAATTATATCTTCAAAAATATAATGCAAATGGGCTGCCATCTCCTCCTTATAAAGAAAGGGAACTCTTCTCCACCATGGTCCCACCAATTAGGGTTTCCACCGTCATGTGAGTGTCTTCCCTCCAAAACTGTGCAGCTTCTCTAGGAATCCTCTCCTCCTTGGGCAGCGTTGTTGACTTTAGTCAAAGATGACTAAATCAAGTGATCCGGGTTCCATTCACACCCTTAGGTGTTTATATCAGCTGCTTTATTCACCTCCTTTTCACATAAGGAGTGTTATTTCTTCATTAAAAGAGGGGTAAGGTGTCTCCTTACCCATTTTATTAAGCAAAAATAAAATATGCAACTATAATGTCCCATTTTAGATTGAGGCTAAAAATTGGGAACATTACATGAACAGATTTACCATTTTTTGAATAATGAGGAAGAATTTCAAAATTTTAATATAGATTCAGAATGTAATTGTGAGATAGATAACATAGATGTACATAAATTTAACAAACCCACTATATTTACTCAATTTGACATAGATAACTTAGAGAAAGTAGATATAGAGGAAATCATTGAAGAAGAAATTGACATGTTAGATCTAAAAGATAATTTTTTGCCTAAGGGTTTAACTCCTTTGGAGGACCTTTTTTATTCCAATGATGTGCCTAAAAAGCCAAAAATGGAACCAGTCAGGTCTGACATTGAAGAATGTAACATTGGGATAGAATTAAAGCCAAAAATGATTAAAATGTCAAAATATTTACTTCCTCAAGAAAAAGAAAGATATATTGAGCTTTTAAAGGAATATCAAAATGTGTTTGCATGGATTTATGAAGATCTTAAAGCTTATGACACAAACATAATCCAACATAAGATTCCTATAAAAGATAATCAGAAACCATTTAAGAAAAAATTGAGGAGGATTAATCTTGTCTTATTACCTTTGATAGAAAAGGAGGTTAAACACATGTATGATGCCCAAATCATTGCACCAATCAGATATTCTGATTGGGTATCAAACTTAGTACCTACCAGAAAGAAAACAGGTGAAATTAGATTATGTGTAGACTTTAGGAATCTCAATAAAGTATCTTTGAAGGATAATTACCCTTTACCCAAGATGGATCATATTTTACAAAGGGTATTTGGTTCTTCTAGGATATCTTTATTGGATGGTTTTTCAGGATATAACCAGATTCTTGTTCAAAAGGAAGACCAAGCTAAAACATCTTTTACCACTCATTGGGGCACTTTCATGTATGTGAAAATTCCTTTTGGTTTGATGAATGCTGGAGCTACCTTTCAGAGGGCTATGGACATCGAATTTGCAAAGGAAATACATGACTTCTTGGTTATTTATTTAGATGATATTACTGTTTTTTCTAAGTCAGATAATGAACACTCGGATCATTTGAGACAAATTTTTATTAAATGTAGAAAATTTGGTATATCTTTGAACCCCAAGAAAAGTCTTTTTGGACTAGAGGAAGGAAAATTACTAGGACACATAATTTCAAAGGAAGGTATTAGGATAGATCCTGCAAGAATAGAGGCCATTCTAAACATTCATCCACCTAGAAATATCAAAGAGTTACAAGCCCTTTTAGCTAAAATTAATTTTTTGAGAAGATTTATTTCTAACCTAGTAGAAATCATCAGAGAACTGAATAACATGCTTAAAAAGGACTTGGTTTTAAAATGGACAGTTGAAGCAAAAAAATAAATTGATTCTATTAAACAAGCTTTAACTAAAACACCAGTCTTAATCAGTCCAGATTTCAAAAAATACTTTATAATTTTTTCATTTGCCTCAGAGCATACCATTGTTGCAGTTCTACTGCAAAAGAATGATCAAGGTTTTGAACAACCTATAGCCTTTTTCAATAAGACCCTTAGAGATGCATCTCTGAAATATAATATAATGGAGAAAAAATCTTTAGCCTTGGTTAAAGCCATAAAATATTTCAAAGTTTAAATTATTTACTCCCACATTATTGCCTATGTCCCTAATTCTGTAGTAAAGGACATTCTCACTCAGGATGGTCCTGATGGAAGAAGAGTAAAGTGGATTGCCACTATCCTAGAATATGACATAGAGATTAAACCAACTAAATCATTAAAGGACAGGGATTAGCCATATTGATGGCTGAATCCAATTGCAATGCATTAGATATAAATTTTATTGCTCAGGTTGATAACCAGGAAGAGATAGCGACTCCATTGATCAGTGAAGCCTTTCTAGACTCACCATGGTAAAAAAGTCATGAGGGAAAGATCAAAGGACTTAAAAGAATATAGACCCCAAAAGAAAAAGATGAAAATAAAACATGAAAGTGACCAAGTCCAAATGCCACTGCTTTTTATTTTTTGCAAATGATTATGGCAAAGTGTCAATAAATGCCATAATCCATGATGAGTTAAAATGTTTAATCTTGACTTATCATGTTTTCAATTTCCATGTTTTAGATAGTGAATAAAGATATGTTAGATAGTTTAAACCTGACTAATCAGTAGATAGGTAGAGAATAATGAGGAGCTCATCAGTTTAATCTGAGCCCTCGGATGATATAAGGTAGATTTAGATAGTTTTTATGTTTTCAAAAGAATAAAATGTTTCAAGGTAGCAAGCTTAAATGCACCTGCAAAAGGAAAGAAAAAATGTTAGATTAAAGTTGGGTAGGTAGAAAGAAGTGGGAAAATGCATGTAAATATTCATCAACGGGAAAAAATAACTAATTTCCCATCCCTTATAGTTATTTTGCATTCTAGACTTTCAGTCAAAGGGGCTCAGAGCATTTCTTTGACTTTTGTTGGGATCGGACCCAAGGCTCAACGATTGTTAGTTAAAAGTGTTGAATTCATATATTAATCCCCAATTATCATTATTTACCCTTCATTCACCCATCGCAACTCAAATTCTTGAATAAGAACTCTTTTCTTACCTAATAATTCATAATATCCGTTTGGATTGACTTCCTCCATTTCTTAAAACATACAAACCCTCAAAAAACATCTTATCCTAAGTAAAAGTGGTGAAATCATTAATATGATAAAATTCTCTTTAAGGTTTTCACTTTACTTAGTCATATAAGTGTATTTCTTGAGTATTTCATTTTCCTTGTCATATTAATTTCTAACTTATTTTATTAACTCCCTAAAAGAGACCTTATCCTATTAATATAGCTCCTTTTATTTTAATATCCCCTAAAACCCACTATTATAAGATTTTATGCCAAAGTAATTATCCACATGCTGAAATAAAATCCTAAAATATACCCCCTTTGGCATAAAACTAACAATACATAAATACCCCGCACCCTATAGTTATTAAACCTCCCATGGTTTAATAAACTATATAATAAAACTAAAAATGCAAAAAATTGCCTTTTTTATACATATCTTGTGCATTTCTAAAGTGCAAAGTCATTTCCACGTTCATCCCATTTTACCCTAAGTTTTTATAAAGGTAACAACTCGCGCGCCTTTATAATCTACTTACCAGCCTTCCGCAATACATAACTAAACCCGAGGTTAAAGTTTGACCTTATTTCCTTTGTCTGTTATGTGAAACCTCACATTTCATATAAAAATTAACCCAGGTTAAACACTATTAAGCCGCCTCACGCGCTTTCAACCAATAGATATAAGCCTTTTGAACCATATCCCATATATACAGCACCCTGTTGTAAATAAAAACTTTGGTTATAAATCATATCATATAAATTTTTTATTACCTTATTAATCCACCAATGCTTAAGTCAACCCGGTCCCACCATCCCTTTCAACCGCAACTCCCCAACGAATAACAACCGTTCGCTCCAACCTCTCAGATCCAACGACGGAGGATGCATTTCGCGCTCATAACATAAACGTCTGCCCAACGCCCAAATGAACGCGAAATGGGAAGTTTTATTGTTCAAGCCTCTTGTGATGTGGCGCAATTTCATTGCATTGCGTTCGTTTGGAGGAAAACAGTTTACAACCCAAAGCCAACGCGAAAACCATTTCCTGTTTCTCATTTTGAAAATCAAATCCTCTCTTGCCTTTGGATAAAACCCGCATTGAATGCATGAATAATTAATACAAATCAGAGTTTAAAACCTTTGATTTATGATTTTTATGTCTATTTGTGCATTCCTGACTGTAAAAGAAACTTTTCCCAACTGTAAAAGCTATCCTTTCGCCCATTCTTCAAATTTATACCCTAATAAAGCTAAAATTGACCATTTCCTGTTTGAAGATAATTAAAACCGCTCTCTGCAACAACTATCCAAACTCATCCGCAGGAAACAAAAAGAAGTGTTTGAAAACCCTTTTGACCATCAAAATACCCACAGTTAAGGTATTTTCATCAAATTTAACTTGCAATTTCTCAGTTTAAGCCTTTAGATAAACAAACTAAGCTTCAAATAGAACAATTATCCGTATAATTTGCCCAAAAAAGCCCAAAAACAGGGCAAACCCTCGCAAGTTTTCCCCAGAAATTGTTGTTTTTAGAAAGCCTATTTTAAAGCCAAATTCCTCAATTTAAAACCTCTGAAAGTCAATTCAAGGGGCAATAAGGTTTACAGTCTATAGATCTCCAGAAAAATCATTTTTTACAGTATGAGTTATTCAGAAAACCCTAGTTTTCTGTCTTAAACCAGTTATACATGTCCCAGATTCCTAATTGAGCACTAAAACACCCACTGAGACTATCTTTTCTTGGAAATTTCTAAATAACCCTCTGTTTTCAAGAATTTCAACTATTGCAAACAGTTTAATCTTGCTTTAGTTATTTAAAATGACTAAGAAATAGATGACATTCAAAGCTGGGGGTTCTAAGCCTATCAAACCTGGGGGATCCAAGCCTCCTAATTCAGAAGCATCAAAAGCCATCAAATCCATTCCTGCACTCACTACAAAAACCACTGTTTATGTCAATCCCCTTCAACCATCGATACCTACTGAAGAAACCATTCGCTTGACTAATATGGATTATAAAATTGCAAACCCTGTGGTAGAATTCAATCTATTGGAGATTCACAATTGGTGTTTTGATAATTTCTTAGATAAAGATGAAATTCCTATTTGGGAGACTAATCTACCCAAATATATAGTTCCAACAACACACCCTTGCCAAGACCTTGTGAGATTATGTCAAAAACACTATGTACCAGATCATAGAGCAATTGTTAATGCTGATAGGGAGATTCTATTTTCTATTACTGTAGAGTCTATCAATGAGATGTTACAATTACCATTTGATCCCAAGGCAGTCCCTCTATCCATAGAATCATTGAATCAGTTATATTTAGGATTATATTTTCCTAATAGATTTATGATTTTCTAGAACTTTATGCCATCTCATGTGGACATTCCAAAGATAAATCCTCCTTACTCCACTTACAAATTTCCCGAAGGGTCCAAGCATGTGATATCAATGCTTTCTTTATCTCCAGGACAACCTCTTGCCATGATCTTTGACTATGCTAGATTTATAGCTGATAGTATCCACCATCAATTGACCAAACTTCCCACTAAAGGGGTTTTTAGATATTCATCATACTTATTTCACTTGTTCTTGTTTTTCCAATCTGACAAGTTTCCAATTGCATTACAAAAAATGGATTTAGAGGGCCAACCTCTATCCATTATCTTCTGGACCACCTTACTGAGGAAAGAAAGCAGTGATTTCAGTTTTACAGACTTTTCAGATATGATCCTCCAACCATCAATGAGTATATTATATAAAGCAGAGAAACCTAGGATAAGTGAGGACATGAAGAGTATATTGCAGTTATCAAAACAGTGCAGGATGGGAGACTGGTATTTGTATGAAAAGCACACAGAATTGAGGATTTTTGGATCAAATCTACTACCTTAAAAATTACCTAAGTATTTGAGCATTAGAGTTTTTGCAATAGAATAATTAAGAGAGGTTTTAAACTCTGATTCCATTAATTTCATGGCTTCTAAAAAGAAAACTTAGTTCAGGTTGAAAAATTAGATTGGTCCTTTTATTGTAAATAACAAAAATGCTGAAAATAAATAGCCAAAAGATTATCAGAGTTAAACTTTCAGGAAAGCTTCCCTTCGAACTATGACCCTCAAGGTATTATAAACAATATAAGGGTCAAATGCAAATTTCTTCCTTTCATACATGAGCCCAAGCCAGAGATTGAAAAATTTGCAAATCAGATAGAATGGGTGGAAAACACATTGACAGATACAGTCATCAATGTAGAGCCAACACGACAAATGGATACTACACAAGCTATGGTAGTTGCAAAACAGTCTGAAACTTCAACAAAAAGAGGTAGAGATGAAGGAACCTATACAGCTGAGACCACCACAGATACTAAATTCAAGTTGATTTACAATAAAAGGCTCAAATTCGTTTCCATAGGGAAAGAAAAAGTAATTGATGTTGAGGATACAAATGAGCATGAGGTAAACAATGATGAGGCTATAGTAATAGTAAATGAGACTCTTGCAGACATACAAAAAGATCAAACAACAGGTGAACAAGATACTCAGATGATTGAAAGACAGAAAAACATGGAGCCTTCTTCCTTACACACAGTGGAGGAAAAAGACTTAGACATCAAAGAAAGGTAAAAGAAAATCAAACAAAAGAATGAAGAGATCAAAAGTGAGATTTACTCTCAATTCTTAAAACAAAAGTCAGGGAATCAGAACAGGATACTTACAGCCTTTAACTATTCCACAAATAAAATGATTATGTCATATCTGCAACCAACTACTTCGACACCTACGATAGTGGTAGACTACTAAAAGGTTGAATTTGAAGTAGATACTAAAAATGTGCATGAACTAGACCAAATATAATTCCACAGACATTGCTCAGAGATGTTATATTCAACTTTGGTAACAAAGGCTATGAGTGCTACTAAGTTGTCGAATACCATTATCAACATGCAGGATCAAATGAAGCTGGACAAAGGCTCTTTGTATTCTAAAGACCTAAGGATTAAAACCTTAGAATATTTGATTATACAGATGGGATATGATCCCTCCAATGTGCAGGCAGCTGCATTATTGATTAAGAAAAAGAATGAAGATGTTGCAGCTTTGAGGAAATAGTTGAAGATTCCTGAAAGTGAACATCCACAGACCAAAGAAATACTTTAGGATCAAATAGAAAAATAAGAAATGATGAAGTTGATCCTCAAACTGACTACTCAAATTAAAGATATGGAGACCCAAATGGATCAACTTATTAAGGAGAAAGAGACTGTGAATGAAACTAATACTCCTATTATTCCTATAGTGATACCCGTTATTACTACAGCTGTGGCTTCCACTCTGGGAGAAAAATTAGCACCTAATAAGCCATTGGCAACTGCAGTGCCAGTGCAATCAGCTACTACATCAGCCACAAATTCTTCCACAACACAAGTATAACAAACAGATGGAGCAAGTCAAATAGTGAAAGCTATGGAGGAATTGTCCTTGAAAACTAATGAGATAAAAATATTGAAAGAGATGATTCAAAGTCTTGAAGCCACCAAGAAAATAGCCTTGATAACTGATAAAAACCATGAGCAGAAAACTATCAGACTTGAAGAACAAATGAAGAATTTACAAAAGGAGTTAACATTTACTAAACAGATTTCCTTCATCAAGAATCATCTTTGGACAAATATTATTGAGGCCATACATTCTCAATGGCCTTCAATTCAGGTCATTTATGAGAAAAGAGACTTAGTGTTAGCAGCCCAAACTGAGATTCAGAAAACCAAGGATGAGTCAACTAATAAGCCATCACAGGCTTTAAAACTCATCACTTTCCTAAACAGTAAGAACATAGCAGAGTTGGAAGAGTTACAGGTACAGGACAGAACTGAGACAATATTACAAATCAAGAAGGTTGTGACCAAAAGAAATTTAATGAACAACCTAGAGCAAAAATGTGAAGCCATGAACATTTCCATTACTAATTTTTTGGCAAAATACACTATTTTGAGGCAGAAAGGCCTGCCAGATATTCATGTCTTCAATGACAAACTAATGGCACAAAAAGAGTATGATAAGAAGATAAGGGAGTTTGCAAAAGAACAAGTCAACAAACCACTGCCACTGGGCACTCCTACAGGAAAAGTCATTCTTCAATATTTTGAAGACTTGTTTTTTTCTATAGCATGAGATTAGGCATCTTTTTGTTTTCAAAACTACCTTTGGCAAGTACATAGATGCTGATGAAAACTTTAGAAAGCTAAAAAGTGTGAAAATTCCAGATGTAGAACAATGGCAAGCATTCACTAATTTAATGTAAACAGTGAAAAGGTAAAACAGTGAAGAAGGCCACATAAAAACAGTCAAACAGAAAGTGAAACAAAGAAGATAGTCAGCTGATTTTCTACTACAGTAATACATATTTTTCAGCAGTAAAGAGTGAAATATCAGTCAAAGTGTATGAGGGTTAAAAGAACAACGTTAAAGTGTATCAGAAGAAAGAGTATCAGTGAAGGTAGCTCAAACAAAGATATTTCCTAAGTAGCCAGCAAGCATGACAACTTGCCAATAAAAGCTCCTTGATTAGATAGAGTTGTTCTATATATTTTGGATAAGAGGAAAACTTGCTAATTTGTTAAGCAACTGTCCCTCTTATTTTGTAAATATATTTAGTATTTCCTAAAGATATTCCTACATCTCTCTAGGATATTTGTAAACAATATTTTGTATAAATACTTCTGTATTAGAAGTGTTAAGGGTGGAATAAAATTGCTAAGATTACTATAGACTTTTTCTGATACATTGGAGGCTTACATGTGTTGATTTCGAAGTAGCAGACTGGAAAAAGCTAATTTGGCATCATAATTTAGGATTCTTGCGATAAGTTAAAGATTAAAGTGCATCTCTTCTTGTCATTGTTTCCTTTCTAAGTTCCATGAAATTCATTATGTGTTTGATCTGTCTTAATGAGTAACTAGGAATATTACTTCAGGATTAGCTTATTGCTCCATGTTTTAACTAAGTTACCATTTAAATGTTTTTTGCTGATTTCCGGTGTTAGGAATCCTTTGTTGCTCCTACTCCCATTTGACCCCTGCCTCCTTCCTCCATTGTCTGGATCAAAGGATCCTTCATTGCCCTTTATCCCGACTATACCATTTCATCAAAAAACCTTTTCCCCAAAACTCTGAGGGTTATCTACCTTGGCCTAACTACATTTGCACCCCTTTGGCCTTGCCTTCTAGTACTGCTATCTAGATTTAGACTCCATAGCCCAATGGGCAAGTAGATTTCTCTCTAGTTTAATCCAAAGCGATTTTTACGCACCAAACATCTTAAAACAAAACCAACTTGTTCTATCATAACTAGCCTAAAACATAAATAAAAAACAAAGATAAATCTTAAAGAGAGAGCCCTATCTGAACTATAGGAAGACTAGATCCTATTGTTCCAAGTAGGTTTGTGGTTACCCCTAGTCTTCTTTGACTAAAAACTCAAATCCCACAACTTAAGAAATTACTAGGGTGCTAACATCCAATCCCTCAAAACGACCCATGTCGGCCCAGGAAGAAGCTCTGTTGGTAGCTCCACTCTCATGGCTACCGGCTTATGTGAAGCTTCACAAGCCAACAGTGTACACGCCGAAAAATGTAGATGTCATCCGAGATTATCTTCAGATGCCATTAGTCCCAAAAGAAGTTCCATTGAATGGATACATGTATGGTATCATTCGAACCATTAAATTTGATGACCACGATTGGATAATGAAGACACCTTTTTGGATCTGGCCCCAAAATTATATCTCGAACGGCTTCTGTATGATGACATACTAAAGGTGGAACCAATGTTGTAAGCGCATGGGATGCAGGCCTCAGGAATTTTGAAACTGCTGCGCATCCCCTACTTTGGGCGATACTCTATCACTAGTTTGGTCGTTTGATAGTTACTCGCGCTAATCCATGATGGCTTCTTGTGGATCCAAGGCCACATCCCTCTTGACGCTACGTTGATTCATAGGATCACTGGCCTGACCATGAAGGGGTCCCATCCCATGAATGGGTTTGGGAAGAAGAACGATGAGAAAGTGGTTGACGATGTCAGAGAGAAGTACAAGGTGGACCACGACAAGCGAGGGTTCTTGGTGGAGAGCATTGCTGACCCCAGGGTGCATATGGGCACTCTTCTGCTTGGTTGTAAGCTGATACGCAAGTGTAGGCCATTGGCTATCCATACATATGTCATTCAAGTGGAAGGGTAGTGCAACAAAGGGGTCTGCTACAATTGGTTGCAACACTTTTCTGAAGAATTTTTAGATAATGTGCGTGAGGAACAAGACAAGGGTAAGCCTTTCTGCTACCCTTGGTTGTTACTGTTGATTACCCTGGTCATGTGGGAGACGCCCAAGGATGTGGTGCTCTATGATCTTGAGCCTGATGTATGTGAAGGAGCACGCTATGCGAATCTATGGGACTCCAAGGATCCGCAGCGCATCAAGGAGAACAAAGTATTCAAGGTATTGTTTGATGGTGCGCTGGCAGAAACGATACACTCCAATCCTCGACTATCAGCTTCTATATATGACAAGTATAAGAGCATCACTCACTTTCATGTTACCATGCACAATGTGAAAATCTGGGCATGCAAGGACCCCTCTTGGTACAATCTACCATACATGGTCACTGAAGCAGAGGTCGACCAAGTCATCGCAGCCTGGACACCTGCATGGAAGAACAACCTCAAATCCACTACTCCGGTCACCACGGGCACCTCCGATAAAGATGTGGTGCCAAAAAATATCGTCCTGCCAAGTACATCGAAGGAAATTGAGCTGCGCTCCACTGAGAAGATGACGACCAAGGAAATCCCCAAGGACACCACCAAGGGGGCAGAGCAGGAGCCACAACATGCTGTTGAGACTAGAGGAGTTGGTGGGGAGGGTACGAATCCCCCATGAGGAAAAACGCGCACTAGAAAGCCCCCCAAAGGTTAGTGGAAGAAGTGAAAGGGTGTCAAGTCTGGGGGAGAAGCAGAGGTTACCTTGACGAAGGAGGACTTGGAGAATATTGCAGATGCAGTCGCCACCGCATCGGAGGATAGATGGAATTCCCTGGAAGATCAACACAAGGCCGCAGCGGAGGCCTTGTAGTCTGGGCTACAGCTACTGCAGTTGAAAGCATACACACTACAAGAGAGCATGAACTAGCCGAGGCCAATTCAAGCAAGCTTTCCAGCCACAACCATGGTCACAACAACCAAAAGTAGGATTTTCCCCTTCCCAGGCACGACATTGACTGTAGAACCACCATCATTGTGTGCGCAAGTCTGAGCATGGGTAGAGGTTGGCCTCGATCTCATAAGGATAATCGGAGTGGGCAGCTACATGCTCTCCACTCTTTCATCTTTGCTGAGCTACAGAGCAGATAAGTGCATGCGCACGAACAGTTGAGCAAGGTAGAACAAGCAATTGCAACGAAGGTTGCCCAATCCGGCCAAGCACAGGCATTACAATACGAGGCAGTCACGCATCGATCAGAGCTAGAGAACCTAATCGACCGGCTATGTGGATAAATATCTAAAGTAATTCCTACCTCTGCTGTGCCCCAAGCCAAGATTGAAAGCTTGGTGGCTATGTTAAAGGCATTCAGGACCGAAGTACAGACTGTTAAAGAAGACCTATAACAACAAATTGCTACGCTAGAGGCCAAGTTGTAGCCCAGCAAGCCGCGCTAGTAAAGGAAGCAACTGGAAGTGTTTCTGCACACATTGTTAGGGTCTAGTGATTTGTGATTAGTACAGCCAAATGACGATGTAACATCAAACCAAGCTTTGGAGCCCAAGGACCTAGCCTTCCTGGGCTCAGAGAGGGCTCTCTCTATAAGTGCAAAAGATGTCGGTGTGTTTACTTGCGATGTTATGATATTAGGCTAGTTATGAAGTGTGTTTTTGGTTTTTTTAGTTTTTAAGTTTGTGAGGGATGAAAATGATCAAATACATAAACTGGATAACAAGATGTAGATAAATTGGGCTATGGGGTCAAACAGGTCAAGGAAGCTATGAAGTGATGATGTAAAGCTGTTGTAGGGCCGATTTGATTCACAGTAGAAGGGATCTCTGGGCAAAATGGATTAAATGGACAATAAGTTGGTGAAAGACAAGGGATTTCAAGTGAAAACTAGTTAATAGCAGACATAAACATGTAATAGCAAGCCATTAATCATGTTAGGAATAACTATAAGCTAATTAATACATAAGAAATCAAACATTCCAGCCATACATAGAGGTATAAGACCCTCTAACTTCGGGAAAAGGCTATCAGACTTTGGGGAAAACACATGAGACAAACTAACAACTCATAAACTATGACGGAACGCCTAAACATAGTCTCTAAGTCATTGGGCACTTGGACAAATAAGTTTTCATAGTTTTAGGCAAAGGGCTAGATCGGGACTAGGCCTCCTTGGTTCAACAAAATGATCAACAAATTAGTCAAAGAGAAAGTTTTATGGACAGAACTATGGGCAGCTGATAGGTAGGTAGGGAAAACCATACATCCTACTCAACATACATGGAACTGATGAATAAAACTTAGCAGCAATACCTTAGGTTACTAAAGAGCAGCTAAGAATTCTTTAGCATAACTAAGGGAGAAGAAAACATCAAGCTATGAAGATTCAGGGATTTTGAGGTGCCTCCATGGGCATATCTCAAAATCAATCTTTACTGATCTATAGCAACAAGAAATATGAATTATGAGTGAAAACTAGAAGACAAAACACATTAAGAAGCACTATACCATTCTACCATGTCAAGGAATCCATCAACAAGCCTTCAACATTCCTCAAAAGCATCCAAGAGGCAGTCCAAAAATCATAACTCAAGTGTATTATTCAAAGCTCATATGACCAATGCATTAATTCTTCTCTCAAGTTCAGCCTCTGATTTACAATGAGAACCATGGGATAAATAGGCTTGAGGGAGGAAAACCTCATGGAGCAACTAGCTATCCCATTGGCCATGTCAAAATATCTAAACTTGTCCTTGAGGCTTTGCAAAGCCCAAGGCACAAAATATCCCATAAAATATCTAAAAAACTGCTAAAAACGGAAATTATATTGACTTTACATGATTTTCCCATGATAAAAAAAGCTTAACGCACATTTGGGAAAAGCAGATTTTTGGAGTTCAAAAATTACAAAAATACTTCATATTTATGCCTGAAAAAGGTCCCCTGACTTGCTGGATGCAAATGGAAGCCTTCCCGATGTCGAAATGAGGCTCATGATGGCTCGTTGGAAAGCTCTCTGTGTCTTCTTTCCAATGCAAGTGGAATCACCTCAATCTGATCTCTGAAAGTCCCTCAAAACTGTACCTGTGTGAAAAAACCCAGAAAATAGCAGGCTGCTGATATGGCGGGCAGAATGTGCAAAATGAGGTTGTTTTTCGCCAATTTGAGGGGGCGAATGATCTTCAAATGCCCTGAAAATCGCTGGAGACCTGCTCATGGAATTATGGCATCCATCGGTATCATCCTCCTCCCTTGACAAATCCTCGAACTGAAACGGCGCAATTATGAGTTTTTTGACTAAAAACCCAAAAAATGCCGAAAAACAAAAAGTTGCCGAAATAGGCCCAAAATTGGCATGCATGACCCTCAAGGGTCCATAGCAACATGCTCCGAATCTGATGCCAAAATATCAAGGGCTGATATGTCTTTCTTCTCTTTCCGTGTCGGGCGCTCCTTAAAACTGCTTTTCTTGATCATCATCCTTATGCTGTTGCTCAAACTGCTGAGCTGCTGCTGTTCAGCACTATCCTCCTCTGGTTCCTGCTTCTGCTGATCTTCACCACTGTCATGTTGCTCCTGTTGTCTTGCTTTGGAGGCATTTTTACCTAACTATGCTTTGGAAGAAACCAACTGCCTTTTATGAACAATGCCCTGCTGGATTGAAAATGGCCACTATACTGTTTGGACAGATATGGACACTGTGGATTTGAATAAGATGCAACAATGTTTCTTTGAATAAGTCACCTCTGTACTTCTTAAAAACAGTCCTTCAACTCTGTATGCACTTCAGCCATGCAAACTTTTTAACAATGGTACCATGTGTAAAAGATGGGATAACTGCTTTGTAGATTCCCTGTGCACAGTTTTGAACAATCACCCCTCTTGTGATTTGGTTAGGCCAACCTATACTGGTATTCGTGCTTTCAAAACAAAACTCAAATATTTAAACCCTGCTCTTCAGGTAATTCACCTTAAAAAATACCTCTGTCAACAGATTTCTGTAGAGACCATACAGTGGAAAGAAAGGAGACCTTTTGGTTAGGTGAAATATTAGCCCTCTGTGTTTAGGAAAACACCTTTCACTTGTGAATTTTGAGAAATCAATCACCACCTTTGTGCCTCTGGCTTCAATGTTTAAAGTTTCAACCATCAACAACTCTGCCCTTTAGAAAGTGGCTCTGTTCACCTTCAGAAAACCGTGTTAACAAATCTTCAACATGATACAATATGGTTTCGGTAAAGGCAGACCCAAGTTAGATGTATAACCAATGCATAGTGGTTTAAGAAACACACTCTCTGCTTGTGAGTTTAAAAAGTCCACCAACACCTCTATACCCCTGCCTCCAATGTTTAACTTCTTATTAACAAACTCTGCCTTTTAAATGTGCTGTCACCTTGGGAAACTCTCTGTCCACAATCTTCAGAATGATACAATGTAGTGCAATGAAAAAGCAGACTTAGTTTAGGTGTAAAATCAGTGCAACAGTGATTTAGGAAACACACTCTCTTCTTTGTGAGTTTAAAAAGTCCACCAACACATCTATACCCCTGCCTTTGATGTCAAATCCAACATCAACAACCTCTGTCCTTCACTATGTTGTTTACTTTTGAAAATCTCTGTCAATAAGTCTTCAACATGATACAATATGTTTTCGGTATAAGCAGACCTAAGTTAGATGTATAACCAATGCACAGTGGTTTTTAGGAAACATACTCTCTGCTTGTGAGTCTAGGAGGTCAACATCATACCTGTACTTCTGTCTTAATCTTAACTTCAAACACCAACAACTTTGCCTTTTTAGAAAATGACTCTGCACCTTGGAAAGTTTTGAGAAATACAATACCACTTTGGTATCTCTGCCTCCAAAGTTTAGAAACCCATCCACGAACTATGCTCCTCAGTATACTGTTCACCTTGGGAAACTCTTTTTAACAAATTTACAGTGGGAGAATATAGTGAATGAAAAGCAATCTGCTTAAATAGTGTACTGTGAGAAGATGCCACTGACTACTCTGCTTTTAAAGTCTTTGATGTCAACCTTAACACAAAAAACTCCCTGTTAAAGGAAACTTTCAAACATCCAACAATTCTGTCCTGTGCAAGAGTGTGTCCTCCTTTCACTGTTTGTTCATCAAGCAAATCACCATACACAGGTCTAGACAACAAGAACACAGGGCTGAGGTAAAATGACAGAGCTTCTAGAAGACTAACAAGCTATTTAGACAGAGATGACCAGAGTCTTCTCTTTCAAAACAATAAAAATGTCAAACCCCCTCACTGAGTACACTTCACTGTTTTAGTAGTGTGGAAATGTATGGATGATAGTGTGAAAGGTTCTTCATTAGAATTAGGTCTGTATTTCTGCAACGAAAGTCCTCTTTTAATTTAAAACACAGTCCTTCACAAGACAACCTCTGCCCTTAGATTGATTTGAAAATGAACAAACTGGTTCTCAACCATAAAACCCCGTATTGCAATTACCTCATCTCACTGTGTAGGGAAACTGCTTTTGTTTTTAGCAAAAATGGCAAGGTCCGGGGTTTTCAAACATTTTTGTCACTTATCAACACCTTGAAATTGATGGGAGTTCATAAAAATACCTCGAATTTGATGGATGCTCGCTTGAAAGGATGCAAGAAACCCTGGATAGCTTGGAAAAGTCACGCGGCAACCTCTGGAGAAAACCCGTCGCGCAAAAGGAACGTGTCGGGTCGGCCTGTCATGTGGTCGGGCGGCCTCCTACAGGCACGTCGCGCCCACCTACAGGCACGTCGCGCCGGTGTTGAAAGCCTTTGTAAAATGATGCCCAGGCACGTCGCGCCGCCTCTGAGTGCAAATTTGTGAATTTCCGCCCGGTTTTTCTCGCTTGTTTGATGCTTTGGATGCACGGGGGTTTTAGTTTTGAATTTGACAATACTCTCCCTTAACTTCATTCCTTTATATCAATTCAAAACAAGCCTTTAACGGTCCTCAAACTTTGGGAAATGAAATTTTGGTTTGTTTTGACCCTGTTTTGTCTTAAAACAGTGGGTTCGTCATTTTAACATATAAACCCAAATATTTACTCTGATCCCGGGCTGAAACTTTGACAAACAATTTAACCAACATCACCACTTCTGCTACGGTGTCTCAATAACACAGGTGATTTGTCATTTTGCTTTGACAACTCCTTCATTTTTTACCTATAGTGGGTTTTCAAATCTCTGTTTGTAGGTGTAGTGTACAGTACTCTTTTTTCCCTCAAAATAAAGGTCTTGCTTTCTTCCTTTTAAACTATCCAACAATGATCACAGGCTGAAAGACCTTTGGAACACAGTGAATAATAACTTTAGAGGGGAAATCTTCTTGGTGACAACATTTTAAAAGGTCTTGTCTGCAGGTCTCTTTTCCATGCAGTTCTGTGTTAAATCTGCCCTTTGGAATGATAAAAAGTGTGTTTGTTTTTAAAACATATAAACACTGGTGATTCACCACAACCAACTTCTTCTGCCTATTCATAAGATTGAATACCACTTGCCTCCTCCATCTGAAAAGACAAGCTTGTGCAATATGAAAACAGGACTCTTTGAAACATAGTCATTATTTTGCTCTGATCATTGTGTTACCTCTTTTTGCCCACAGAACCATTTCATAACTGAACTATGTTCACTGTTTTCCTCTCTTGGCAATTTTAGCAAGGAAGGGCTATTCATAATGCACCAAAACATTTGAAAGCTGTAATTTGGTATATGACATTGTCTTGTTGCTTGACCTTTCCTCAAGGAGACAGTTTTCTTTTTGGTATCAGTGGCACACATATATTCAATATTGCCTCTTTCCTACTATAGGTATAGCCTGACAGATAGTTCTTTGAAATAGGAGTATCAGTACCTTTACATTATCAGCACTGTCATTCATCTGTGTAGTGACCTTGTTTCAGTCTTTGGTATCCTTCCACTGCTTTCTTGTATCAATCAGTTTCAGCACCCTGCAGTAACTTTGGCCCTCTACTCATGCATGGAGGAGGCTCTATCATCAGATAAGGTGTCCGGAGACTTTTTGACCACTAGGTTCGACACAACCTTTCTCTGAAGGTGATGGTAAGTAAACCACTTGGAAAACATCAGTCTTAGCATCTTCACTTGTAAGCATCATTGTGTATCAGCAGAAACCCTAGCCAGAGTAATACTGTTTCCCTGTACTGTCCTAAGGCTGATTGAGATATTTGGCTTGTTCATCTCATGATTGATTACTTTGACAAATAACCTTTGTGACTATGAAGGTCAGTGCTTTCTTGAAAAACCAAGACCTTTCTCCTGCCTGTGTAATGGCATTGGTTACCATCTGTTCTATTTGATCTTGTGGATATACAGGGTACTTATGCTTTGGAATGTTTACTGATGACAGGCCTTCTAAAGTTCAACAATCCATATGGTTTGCAAGTTTGAAATAAGCTCCTTTGTCAGGCCAAACTCCCCTTTCCTTTGAGCTTATCATATTTCCACTATATTCCTGTTATGGTTAGCAATTACATTCATGAAACCTGAAGATCTTGTTTCATTGTTTCAGTAAAGGCAAACCTGGACTTTTGCAACCTTCTAAGTCAACACTGGCCTGCGCCCTCTGCTTATGTATGAAGGAGGCGCCTTAACCCTCTGCTTGTAAATGAAGGAGGTTCTGGGCCTTGACAATTTACCATTTTGCTGAGATAGTGGCGACCCTTTCTTACTGTGATATTCATGCTGGAAAGAGCTGTAAGGTCCTGATGAGTGACTTTTGTTTTGCAGCTTCATCTCAGGCTCATAATACACTTAGAAGCAGCTGTTCCTCTAACTGTAAACTCAAACATTTACTCCATGAGATGAAATATATTTCCTGTCATTTGTAGAACCATAGAACACAGTGAACAACCTACTAGTCAGCTTGAGATTGGGCTTTATGCAGTGCTGAGATCTAGGGGGTGTGAGTGGCGCGACTTAAGGCTGTTTGTCAACTTCATTTGCAAATTAAGGGATCAGTCATGGTAGGTCCGCTGCAGATGGGGGCTTTTTTGGCTTTTTGATGATTGCCAAAGGTGAAATGTCCTAAACGCCACTTCCTAACATAGGGTAGACTTTTTGAAACAGATGTGGATTTGCCTTTTAAGGCTGATGGGCAGGTCAATAGGGCTGAAGCTAGATAGGATTGTGATATGAGGTTTTTGATGTTGCTAGGGGTGGACTGAATAGGTAGAAAGGCGAAAAAGTTTTGGGAGGGTTTTCTGGATGACATATTGACATAAGGAAATCAGTTTCTAGAAAACTCAGCTGAAGATATAGTCATCACTAACATGTAAAAAATACTGATGGCTAACAGTGGCTCCATTTGGGGAGGGCGGCTCCTCGTCAGGAGGTGTCCAGAATTCAGATTTTTGGCTTATGAAGACCAGTGCCTTATCCATTGGCGCAAAATTTACCCTTCTCTTGATGTTATTTCTGAAAAGTGTCAGCATGTTTAACATCAATGATACTTCTACCTACCCCACTATCTTTCCTAACATTTTTTCTTCTGTTTGGCGCATTTGAACTAGCAGCCTTTTGACAATGCATATTTTTCTTTTTGCAAAATGAAACTATCTATTTCTACTCTTATATCTGTCGGGAGTTCAGATTAAGCTGATGAACTCCTTTCATTTCTCTACCTAAAACTAGATCGACTGTCAAGATTAAGCAGTTTGACAGGATTTCATTCTCTAATCTACAACATGAAATTGAAAAATGATCAAATCAGGATTAGGCAGTCTGATTTGTCATGCATTTGCGGCATAAAAGACAAGTTGCACACAAATGTTATTCTGCAATAAAAGGAAACTAGACAAGCGGGGCTAAGATGTACAATGTGTTTTTCATCCCTCGCTTCTCTCTTTGGTTCTGTTTTAGGCATGTGGAACGAGAATCTCTCCCTAATCTAAGCTCTGTGATAAGTCAATCTTACACAATGTTGACTATCTTGACACTCACTAACTTATCAGCAAATAAATTTAAACATGCTCAGCTATGATTAGGCTAGATAGCTGAACAAGACATTGAAGCACTAGTAGCGGCATTTAGACTTGCTCGCTTTCCGAAAGACTATTTTTTTTTTTGGAACATGGGACTTTGTTCTATCTTCACTTGCCCTCTTTTCTGCTTTTTACTGTTTTTGACTTTCCTATCTTTTACTGTTTTTGATTTTTCTATTTTTTCAATATTTCAAACAATGGTATGTACAATGACTGAAAATGTTTCAAACTCAAAAATCTTGGAAATGACGGAATTTCAGCATCTTATCCTCGTAAGGATCTCCTCTCACCCTTGGCCCACTTAACTCTTGAAAGGAGAAATTTGGGAAATTTTCTCTCTCTAACATGACATAGGGATTCATGCAAGAATCTCTAAACAGCCCAGTATCCTCCCTCTGTACCTCTCTGAATATCTGATTTTCACTCCTTTCCTTACTGTATGCTTTCTTCAGGTAATGTATGTACTCTTGATAATTCTTGAAGTAGATAGTGACATCATCAAGGTATGCAACAACACAGAAATTTAACACTGGGAACATGGCCTTTATGAACAGATTTCTGATATTTGGTGGTTTAGCAATTTTGGACTTGAAATCAGGTTTACCTCCTGCCAACTGGAAAAAATCTTTAAGTTGTCTACTTTGCAAAGGAATATGATGTTTATGATCTGAAAGATGATCTTGCAAGAAAACATGATTAGAAACATTTTCAATTGGTGAATCATGATCTTGAGTAGAGAAAACCTGATTTTTGTTATATGGAGATGTAGTATCATTTCTAAAATCAAAGCAAATTCTATGGCCACTAGTTTTCTCCTTGATCATTTCAGTTTGTCTTAGTTTGTTGTGTTTGCTTTTGTTAAAGTTGTTCTTTGAAGAAAAGGTAGTGATACAATGTTTTCCCTTGTTTTTTCTGTAGAAATTAGTACTTTGCATGAAATTCCTGTTTTTGGCATTTCTGAGTTCTTCATGAAAAGACAAAATATGAGCCAATTTCAGTATTTTAGGTATGCTGGGATTATAACTGTCATCCTTGCTCATAAGAAGTTCATCCGGCACTTTCTCAAGATGTTGAGCTACTGAGGTTATGGTCAAAGTTTCATTTGCAGTAGGAGGGTCACATGATGGTAAATCTTTGAGGTATGGTAGAAACATCAAACTCCCTTTCTCCCGGTTTCCAAATAGGTTTATGATGTGAAGGTCTTCTAAAGCTTTTACCCGGAAGAAATTTCCACAAGTTACTGCTGGTGTTTGATTAAAGCTAGAGCAATTTTCTTGATAGTACATGAGAGTTTGTGCTTCTTGCTCTAACCCCACTTTGGAGAGGGGAAACTTACTTTCCTCAAGACACAGTTGTTCATGATCATGGTAGTTTTGAGTGTCCAGCTCATCATAAGGTACCAAGGACAACTGATGTGGTGGATCTAAGTCTATATCAGCTTCTTCTGACTCTTCCTCCATGTTTACATCAATATGCATAATGAAAGAGTTTAAGTCGGAGCGCAAGGAACACATTGGAATGTTATCTGGCCTATCTTGGCTGCTAATCATGTATTTCATGTGTGATTCGCGGTAGAGTATCCTGTTCTGACCAAACACAAGAATGGTGGCATATGACATGTCCAGTTGAATATTCCCTTGGAGTTTGGCTCCCCAAGATCTAGATAGAAGCATCCCATACTTGGGAGGAATGTCTGCCACTACTATATTCATGATTAGATGTTTCGCGGGTATTTGGGCCAGACTAAAGCAAAGGTCTTTGATCAAACCTAGGCATTGGACTCTGCTTGAATCAAATGAGTATAAGTCTTTGTATGGTCTTGTGATTTCCAAGCCTAATCTTTCCATAACTACCTTCGGCATAAGATTATGCGAGGCGCCGGAGTCCAGCATGGCATTGTGGAGGATTTGGTCGTGAATGTTTAGGCTAATGTAAAATGGAAGAGTAGCTCCCTCTTGGAATTTTCCCTCTATCTTTGGACCAAACAATACTTCAGGAATGTCATCAGTGAGATTAACAGTGTTTGCATCATTCCCTAGATTTAGGACCTTTAGTACTTGGGATTTATAAGAGTTTTGGGCAATGAGTTCAGTAAGAGGCATGGTGATTTTGATCTTAGCGATTTTGCCTTCAAAGCTAAAAGGCACTTGAAGTTTAGATATGTTTGTTTCAGCTTTTTCAGCTAAGACCTTGTCTATGTTCTGAGTTTGTTGACCTTGTTTAGGGGTTTTTCTTGCCATAGTTGTTTTGGTGACCTTGGTAGAAGTATCAGGAGTATATGAGAGAGGATTAGTTTGGGTAACTTTAGCTTGACTTTGATCAGTCTTTTCAACTTTGATTTTGTCACTGCTTGATGCTTTTTTGAGGATGGTATCTGGAGCTTTAGCAGTATCAGAGCTACCTCTCTTGACATTATCTTGGTTTTTCTTGCTCCTAAGGTCATATTGCCTGTGGGCTTCTTCAATAGCATTTTGAAATTCTATGGCAGGGTCATCAAGATCTTCATAATTGGTCTCATCTTGATCAGGCGAAAAGAAGGCTTGTTCTTCTTCGGTGAGGTACACCTCACCTTCATTCTCAGACCCTATGAGGTTTAAATGATGTTCATCAAGAGGTTCTGAGTCCCTATCATCTTCTTCTACATAGTTTTCATTGAATGGTGGCCTGATCTGTTGGTCATTATCCCTTGGTCTGTTTTGGGGCTGTTCCCTCCTAAAGTTTTGGTTTCGGTTTCTGATTGGAGGGTTTGGCTGGTTGTCCCTAACAGGGGCTTTTTCATTGATCTTTTCCCACATTTTAGCCATGGATTTGACTAAGTCATCTATTCTGGGATCTAGGGAAGGTGATGAAGTAGAGACCTCATCCCTATATGTGACCTTTCTTTCTGATCTAGTCCTAGCTCTTTTTTCAGCTAAGTTGGCATCTGCTTTTATAGCTATTTGTTGCATTTCCTCCAAGGTAGGGGGATCCTTATCTCTCAGGTGATATGTCATGTCCGGATCAAACCCCTCAGGAAATTTTGCCAAAGCTAAACCAAGTGGAGGTTTGAAAAGAGGTGGGAGGGAGTTATATACACTGTTGAACCTAGTACAGTAAGCTTGGTCACTTTCCCCATTTTCCCGTTTTAGGCTGTTATATTCTGACAGGATTTGAATGGGATTTCTTCGGATTTCCCACCGGTTTCTGAAAACTTGATGTAGTTCTGGGATATCATGGATATTGTTTGGAGCTAAGCTTTTGAACCATGCTTTGGGTTCACCACCAAGACTTTGGGCAAATATTCTCATTCGGACAGTCTCGTCTTGTACCTCTAGGTATTCATAAGCATCAGTCATTCTACTTATATGCTGTTGAGGTGTGGTGGTGTCTTCTCCAGTGAAGTGTGGGATCTTGTCTTGATATTTGTTTGGGAGAGGAGCTAAAGGTGGTGGCAGCACCAAAGGTGCGTACCAGGCTGCCATGACTGGAGCTAATGGATGATGTACAAGATGAGGACTAGTAGGCTGAAATGAAGTGGTTTGAACAGTGGTGGTTTGACCAGGTGTAGCGGATGAACTTGGACTAGTGATATGGTTTTGAGCAGATCTGGGATGATAGGAGCCAAATTGATAAAGAAGCTGGAAATCAGGAGGAGTGGTGGGTGAAGCTTCTCTAATAGGACTCTGTGGTGGGGTTAGGGGTTCAAGATCGTCGAAGTTTATCTTACTATATGATTTACTTCGGGGAAGAGCTTGTGATGACTCTAGTTCCGAAGGTGAATCTAGAAGGATATTGCGAGTTTTAGGTACAGATCTTGTTCTACGGATGGATCTATCGGTAGCTAGATGATCAGTTTCAGAAGCTTGCCACAGAATCTTTTCTGGGTCATCTACTATGATAGGGGGATTTGGGTCTGGATGGGATCTGGTATTGATTCTTCGTGAAGCCAGATTTTAGATCCAGAGTTTTAGAGAGAATGATATTGGTGAATGTTCTGGATGAGTGGGTTTTCTAAGGTTTGACTAAGGTGAAGGATGGTCGAAAAGTAAAGGGATGGATTAGTGGAGTCGCCAGGTGGAAAATTAGTTGTTTTGTGAATAAAGCTATGGTCCACCACCAAGACTAATCTGAGAATGTTTTTTGGATTATCTGAGTTTTATGTGCAGCATATGGTTTAAAGTATCCTAGGCTTGTTTCAACACTTTTCTAGGGTGATGAGAACAAAAAGAGTTTACTCTAAAAAATGAGTCTATGGACTGCTTGCTTGTTTATGGTACCTAAAGGACCAAAGAGTCTATAAGAGTTTGCTGGACTATTATGTACTCAGTGTCTTACCATCTCCCACAATTTTAGTGAGTGATGGGAAAGGTTTATCGGATAGTAGCCTAGAGTTTGGTGAAATAGTAAGGCTTACTAGAAGCTAGTGGAGTCGCCAGGTGGATTGTCAGTTGTTTGAGATAAACTTGTATGGTCCACCACCAGTAATGTTAAAAACCAATCTAAAGGAATGTTTTGGGGTTTTTTGAGTTTTATGTGCCTACAAGGTTTGGAAGAGTTTTCTATAACTGACTCATCATTTTGCTAAGATGGTGAGACAACCAGATTCTACTCTTCTAAGTTTGACTGAGATTTTGAGAGTTCCTAAGGGATACCTAGGATGTTTTGACTCAAAGTCCCACCGTGATCGCCATTATGTTAGTGAGCGGTGGGATAAGTCAATCAAACAGTATTCTTAAAAATAAGGGACTTATAGAGTTCTAAGGTGTCCTTAGATTGTCACTAACTCAAAGTCCCACCGTGATCGCCATTATGTTAGAGAGCGGTGGGATAAGTCAATCAGCTAGTATTCTTAAAGATAAGGGACTTCTAGAGTTCTAAGGTGTCCTTAGATTGTCACTAACTCAAAGTCCCACCGTGATCGCCATTATGTTAGTGAGCGGTGGGATAAGTCAATCAAACAGTATTCTTAAAAATAAGGGACTCCTAGAGTTCTAAGGTGTCCTTAGATTGTCACTAACTCAAAGTCCCACCGTGATCGCCATTATGTTAGGGTCCCGTGATTTGGCCGATTGGCTAGCCAAATGACGATGTAACATCAAACCAAGCTTTGGAGCCCAAGGACCTAGCCTTCCTGGACTCAGAGAGGGCTCTCTCTATAAGTGCAAAGATGTCGGTGTGTTTACTTGCGATGTTCTGATATTAGGCTAGTTATGAAGTGTGTTTTTTGGTTTTTTTAGTTTTTAAGTTTGTGAGGGATGAAACTGATCAAATACATAAACTGGATAACAAGATGTAGATAAATTGGGCTATGGGGTCAAACAGATCAAGGAAGCTATGAAGTGATGATGTAAAGCTGCTGTAGGGCCGATTTGATTCACAATAGAAGGGATCTCTGGGCAAAATGGATTAAATGAACAATAAGTTGGTGAAAGACAAGGGATTTCAAGTGTAAACTAGTTAATAGCAGACATAAACATGTAATAGCAAGCCATTAATCATGCTAGGAATAACTATAAGCTAATCAATACATAGAAATCGAACATTCCAGCCATACATAGAGGTATAAGACCCTCTAACTTCGGGAAATGGCTATCAGACTTTGGGGAAAACACATGAGACAAAATAACAACTCATAAACTATGCCGGAACACCTAAACATAGTCTCTAAGTCATTGGGCACTTGGACAAATAAGTTTTCATAGTTTTAGGCAAAGGGCTAGATCGGGACTAGGCCTCCTTGGTTCAACAAAATGATCAACAAATTAGTCAAAGAGAAAGTTTTATGGACAGAACTATGGGCAGCTGATAGGTAGGTAGGGCAAACCATACATCCTACTCAACATGCATGGAACTGATGGATAAAACTTAGCAACAATACCTTAGGTTACTAAAGAGCAGCTAAGAATTCTTTAGCATAACTAAGGGAGAAGAAAACATCAAGCTATGAAGATTCAGGGATTTTGAGGTGCCTCCATGGGCATATCTCAAAATCGATCTTTACTGATCTATAGCAGCAAGAAATATGTATTATGAATGAAAACTAGAAGACAAAACATATCAAGAGACACTATACCATTCTACCATGTCAAGGAATCCATCAACAATCCTTCATCATTCCTCAAAAGCATCCAAGAGGCAGTCCAAAAATCATAACTCAAGTGTATTCTTCAAAGCTCATATGACCAATGTATTAATTCTTCTCTCAAGTTCAACCTCTGATTTACAATGAAACCCATGGAATAAATAGGCTTGAGGAAGGAAAACCTCATGGAGCAACTAGCTATCCCATTGGCCAAGTCAAAATATCTAAACTTGTCCTTGAGGCTTTGCAAAGCCCAAGGCACAAAATATCCCATAAAATATCTAAAAAGCTGCTAAAAACGGAAATTATATTGACTTTACATGATTTTCCCATGATAAAAATAGCTTAACGCACATTTGGGAAAAGCAGATTTTTGGAGTTCAAAAATTACAAAAATACTTCATATTTATGCCTGAAAAAGGTCCCCTGACTTGCTGGATGCAAGTGGAAGCCTTCCCGATGTCGAAATGAGGCTCATGATGGCTCATTGGAAAGCTCTCTGTGTCTGCTTTCCGGCGCAAGTGGAATCACCTCAATCTGATCTCTGAAAGTCCCTCAAAACTGTACCTGTGCGCAAAAACCCAGAAAATAGCAGACTGCTGATATGGCGGGCAGAATGTGCAAAATGAGGGTGTTTTTCGCCAATTTGAGGGGGCGAATGATCTTCAAATGCCCTAAAAATCGCTGGAGACCTGCTCATGGAATTATGGCATCCATCGGTATCATCCTCCTCCCTTGAAAAATCCTCGAACTGAAACGGCGCAATTATGAGTTTTTGACTAAAAACCCAAAAAATGCCGAAAAACAAAAAGTTGCCGAAATAGGCCCAAAACTTGCATGCATGACCCTCAAGGGTCCATAGCAACATGCTCCGAATCTGATGCCAAAATATCAAGGGCTGATATGTCTTTCTTCTCTTTCCGTGTCGGGCGCTCCTTAAAACTGCTGTTCTTGATCATCATCCTTATGCGCATTTCTCAAGCTGGCAGAGCCCTTCATTGACACTATCCTTCACCCCGGTTCCTGTGGCGATCTTCTGCTTGTCATGTTGCTCATTTTGTTGTCTTGCTTTGGAGGCATTTTACCTAACTATGCTTTGGAAATAGCGCTTTTATGAACCATGCCACTGTTTGAATTGAAAATGGCCACTATCTTGTTTGGACGGGAATATGGACAACGTGGTTGAATAAGATGCAACAATGTTTCTTTGAATACGTCACCTTTGTGCTTCTTAAAAGCAGTCCTTGACTACGTATGCACATGCCCGGCCATTACAAACTTTTTAACAATGGTACCATGTGTAAAAGATGGGATAACTGCTTTGTAGATTCCCTGTGCACAGTTTTGAACAATCACCCCTCTTGTGATTTGGTTAGGCCAACCTACACTGGTATTCGTGCTTTCAAAACAAAAATCAAGTATTAAAACCCTGCTCTTCAGGTCATTCACCTTAAAAATACCTTTGTCAACAGATTTCTACAAAAGATAACATATAGTGGAAAAGAAAGGAGACTTTTTGGTTAGGTGAAAAATCAGCTCACTGTGTTTAGGAAAACACCTTTCACTTGTGAATTTTGAGAAATCAACCACCACCTTTGTTCCTCTGGCTTCAATGTTGAATTCGATCATCAACAACCCTGCCTTCTAGAAAATGGCCCTATTCACCTTCAGAAAATCCCTGTTAACAAATCTTCAACCTGATACAATATGGTTTTTGTAAAGGCAGACCCAAGTTAGATGTAAAATCAATGCACAGTGGTTTAAGAAACACACTCTCTGCTTGTGAGTTTAAAAGATCCACCAACACCTCTATACCCTTGCCTCCAATGTTTAAAGTTTCAACCATCAACAACTCTTGCCCTTTAGAACGTGGCTGCGCACCTTTGGAAAAACTGCGATTTCAACAATCTTCAGAATGATACAATGTAGTGCAATGAAAAAAGCAGACTTAGTTTAGGTGTAAAATCAGTGCAACAGTGGTTTAGAAAACACACTCTCTGCTTTGTGAGTTTAAAAAGTCCACCAACACCTCTATACCCCTGCCTTTGATGTTAAAATCCAACATCAACAACCTCTGTCCTTCACTATGCTGTCTACTTTTGAAAATCTCTGTCAATAAGTCTTCAACATGAAACAATATGGTTTCGGTATAAGCAGACCTAAGTTAGATGTATAACCAATGCACAGTGGTTTTTAGGAAACATACTCTCTTTATTGAAGTCTAGGTCAAACATATTTTGCATGATTGGGTAGAGGATAGTACACCAACTTATTCATTCTTTTTAGAAAATGACTCTGCACCTTTGGAAAGTTTTGAGGAATCCAATACCACTTTGGTATCTCTGACTCCAAAGTTAGAAACACATCCACTAACTATTCTCCTTAGTATACTGTTCTCCTTGGGAAACTCTTTTTTAACAATCTTGCAGTGGGAGAATATAGTGAATGAAAAGCAATCTGTTTTAAATAGTGTGCTGTGAGAAGATGCCACCGACTACTCTGCTTTTAAAGTTTTTGATGTCAACCTTAACACAAAAAACTCCCTGTTCAAGGAAACTTTCAAACATCCAACAATTTTGTCCTGTGTAAGAGTGTGTCCTCCTTTCACTGTTTGTACATCAAGCAAAACACCATACACAGGTCTAGACAACAGGAACACAGGGCGGAGGTAAAATAACAGAGCTTCTGGAAGACTAACAAGCTTTTTAGACAGGGATTATCAGAGTTTTCTCCTTCAAAACAATAAAAATGTCAAACCCCTTACTGAGTATACTTCACTGTTTTCGTAGTGTGGAAATGTATGGATGATAGTGTGAAAGGTTCTTCGTTAGCACTAGGTATGTATTTCTGCAATGAAAATCCTCTTTTTAATTTTAAACACAGTCCTTCACAAGACAACCTCTTGCCCTTAGATTGATTTGAAAATGAACAAAGTAGTTCTCAACAATAAAACCAAAAGATCTTGCAGTACCATCATCTCAACGTAGCCCAGAAAAATAATAATGGCAAGGTCCGGGGTTTTCAAACATTTTTGTCACTTATCAACACTTTGCAATCGATGGGATTTCATAAAAATACCTCGAACTTGATGGATGCTCGCTTGAAAGGATGTAAGAAATCCTGGATAGCTTGGAAAAGTCGCGCGGCAACCTCTGGAGAAAACCCGTCGCGCAAAAGGAACGTGTCGGGTCGGCCTGTCGTGTGGTCGGGCGGCCACCTACAGGCACGTCGCGCCCACCTACAGGCACGTCGCGCCGGTGTTGAAAACCTTTGTAAAACGATGCCCAGGCACGTCGCGCCGAATTCCAGGCACGTCGCGCCGCCTCCGAGTGCAGATTTGTGAATTTTCGCCCGGTTTTTCTCGCTTGTTGATGCTGTGGATGCATGGGATTTTGACTCTAGTTTTCTTGAAAGTGAATTTCCCACTTTTACACTTCAAACTTATATCGTTTTTCAAAAAAACACTATCAATCGGTCATTTCTATTTTTAAAAGGTAAAATAGAACTGTGGTTTGGCTTTCTTTGCGGAGTTTTTTGTTTTTTTTTTTTGAAAAACCTTCAATCCTTTTAACTTTGGTACATTCAAAACTGGCTTTGGAGATTTGCCAATCATTTGATCACATGTAGATCGCGGACCTTAGCACAGGTGTGAGGTAGAGAACCTCCGGCTTTGTTTCTTTGGTGGACCTTTCATCACTAACCTTTGGACCCTAAAACAAATCTCCATAATCTTGGGGCTATGTTTGCCACTGTGTCTAATGGTACAGGTACCAGTGGCTGCATCCTTTATGACCTGCAATGTTCTCCAAAGAGGGTCATTTTTATTATAATCTCCTGCTTGACAACTCATGATGCCACATCTCTGCCACTGTTTATTTAATACTGTATCTTTGTGCTAAGTCTGCTCTTTGGAATGATGACAACCGTGTTTGTTTTAAGACTTATAAACAGTGGCAACTTCATCAAAACCAACCTCTTCTGCCTGTTCATAAGATTGTGTACCCATTTGCCTTCCCATCTGAAAAGACAAGCTTGTAGAATATGAAAACAGGGCTTTTTGATGCACAGTCCTTATTTTGTTCTGATCAGTGTGTTAAACCCCTTTTTGTCAATAGAAATATTTCATGACTGAACTATGTTCACTGTTTCCCTCTCTTGGTGATTGTTAGCAAGGAAGGGCTATTCATAATGCACCAAAACATTTGAAAGCTGTAATTTGGTATATGACATTGTCTCGTTGCTTGACCTTTCCTCAAGGAGATAGTTTTCTTTTTGGTATCAGTGGCATACATATATTCAATATTGCCTCTTTCCTACTGTAGGTATAGCCTGACAGATAGTTCTTTGAAATAGGAGTATCGGTACCTTTACATTATCAGCACTGTCATTCATCTGTGTAGTGACCTTGTTTCAGTCTTTGGTATCCTTCCACTGCTTTCTTGTATCAATCAGTTTCAGCACCCTGCAGTAGCTTTGGCCCTCTACTCATGCATGGAGGAGGCTCTTCATCAGATAAGGTGTCCGGAGACTTTTTGACCACTAGGTTCGACACAGCCTTTTTCTGAATGTGGTGGTAAGAAAACCTCTTGAAAAACACCAATCTTAACATCTTTACTTGCAAGTATCACTATTTTTTAGAAGAAAACCCTAGCCACAGTGATACTGTTCTAAGGGTGACTGAGAAAATTATCATTTGGATTGTTTATCTCATGACCTGTTACTTGACAAAAACTCTTTGTGACTATGAAGGTCAGTGCATTTGAAAAAGCTAAGGGCTCTCTTTCTGCCTGTGTAATGGCATTGGTTAACAGCCTCTATTCCATTCGATCTTGAACAAAACAGGCCTCTTATGATTTGGATGTTTACTGCTGACAGGTCCTTCTAAAGTTCAACAATCCATATGGTTTGCAAGTTTGAAATGAGCTCCTTTATCGGGCCAAACTCCCCTTTCCTTTGAGCTTATCATATTCCCACTATATTCCTGTTATGGTCATCAATTACATTCATGAAACCTGAAGATATTGTTTCATTGTTTCAGTAAAGGCAACCTGGACTTTTGCAACCTTCTGAGTCAACACTGGCCTGCGCCCTCTGCTTATGTATGAAGGAGGCGCCCTAACCCTCTGCTTGTTATTGAAGGAGGTTGTGGGCCTTGACAATTTACCATTTTGCTGAGACAATGGCGACCCTTTCTTACTGTGATTTTCATGCTGGAAAGAGCTGTAAAGTCCTGAGGAATAGCTTTCTGTTTTGCAGACATATCTAAAGGCTCAAGTTACACTTAGAAGCAGTTGTTCCTCTAACTGTAAACTCAAACATTTACTCCATGAGATGAAATATATTTCCTGTCTTTGTAGAACCATAGAAAACTGTGAAAAACCTAATAGTCAGCTTGAGATTGGATTTTATGCAGTGCTGAGATCTAGGGGGGTATGAGTGGCGCGACCTAAGGTTGTTTGTCAACTTCATTTTGCAAATTAAGGGATCAGTCATGGTAGGTCTGCTGCAGATGGGGGCTTTTTTGGCTTTTTGATGATTCCAAAGGTGAAATGTCCTAAACGCCACTTCCTAACATAGGGTAGACTTTTTTGAAAGAATTATTGATGGATATGGACCAAACCCATGGCGAGTCGATAGGGGCATTCGAAGCTAAGATAGGATTGTGATATGAGTTTTTGATGTTGCTGGGAGTGGTGAATAGGTAGAAAGGCGAAAAAGTTTTGGGAGGATTTTACGGATGACATATTGACATAAGGAAATCGGTTCTAGAAAACTCGGTGAAAATATAGTCATCACTAACATGTAAAAAATGCGATGGCTAATACACATCTCCAAGAGCTTTGAATATCTAGACACTGCTACGAAGCTGTGGTCAATAGTGCAGCATGAACCCCTTCTCCGACAGTTCACTCAGGAGTTGCGCTAAAAATAACAGGAATTCGAGGAGCTAGAAGTCACCACGCCAACCCTTGTTACAGCGCAACGCCTAGAATTCCTTCTCATCAGTCATGCTCTAAGGGATGAGATTGAGGTGCTCCACCATAAGAAGAAAGTTCTAAGTGATCATCTGAAGCCCTGGGCTGATGAAGCACTGAAACTCTTGCAGGACCTAGACGCGGTAGTCAAATAGTTGAATCATACAAATTATAGTGTTACTACAGCTACTAAGGGGACGATTTCACAAAAGTTGGTCAAGATCGCACCGAATGCAGCCACACAGAGTGAGGGCGTCCTTACACCATTTTTTGCCTCATCAAATAGCTCCAGACCCAGATAAAGACCCTACTGCCGCTATGATTTGGGACGAGTCACAAGATTTTGTTGGGGGCCTATTGGAGCGGGGTCCCTTGACTGCAATTTTGATCTATTTTTGTAACATTTTGTAATATTTTAGTCTGGCACAGGGGCTTCTGGGTGGGTCAAAGCCCCTAATGAATTGTAATGGGTCAAAGGGTAGATCAATTGGTCGCAAACCACGGTTTGTGGACCATATAGTAGTGCAGGCTAAAATAGTACAAATAGATGAATAGATCGAGTCTAGAAGTAAGTTTTTGGTTAAGTCTAAATGGGAATATTGGGTCTGTGATACTTTTGTGCTGACTTGTCTGGGTAAGGGCTCCTATTGGCTATGTGCATGGAGACCCTAGTCCTGTTGTGTGCAAACCATGCTGGCTGTGTGCGCGGGTATGTAGACGAGTCTGTAAGTGGAATCTGAAGTATTAATGAATGAGAAGACATTTTGCTGATATTGGAATATCTCTGTGTTCGGTTATGGGTTGCGCTACATGCTAATTCCCTGTTATTTCTATATTATCTCTGTAATAGTAACTACTAATTATAGATTAAGTGTGTACCTATAATAGATGGTTAGAAGTGTTATGACAAAATTGCACCTGATAGGCTGCTAATGAGACAACTTCATGTAACTATTTCAGACCAACTTGTAGCTGAAGTTTAGCCTCTTCAGTTTGAGAGGGCTCTCTCAAAGGGGTTAATAATATTGAATAAAGATGAATCTAGATGGCTAACTCTACTTGGAAAAAAACTTGCTTGTGATGTGTATAGGTTGAAAAGAGTATAAGTCTACAATCATTTGGATTATGGAGTCAACAAATTCAGTGATTCAGTAGCAAGTTCACTTGAAATGGACGCTGAGGCAGGTAAGAGGTTTTGGCAGAGGTAAAGCACACATGAAAATATGATATAACACAGTCAATTCATCTATAAAGGAATTCAGAGAATTACATGAATGAATTCTGAGTATTAAATATGAAAACCACTGCAAATGGTACACATAGAAAATATAGATCAAGTAAGAACTAAAACTCCATGAGAATCTTAGGTTTGTCAAGTAAAAATTCTATGTATTACTGAAAACAATCAATTTACATAAAGCTGCAGTATTGCCAAAAAGTCTCCAACCCTTTACAAATTTGAATACCTGCCCTTTAATAGACTTGTTACATGATGAGATGATCTGCCTCCTGGCTAGATTCATCGAACTTTTCCTAATGACACCTTTCATAACAATAAAGCATCTAATTTAATGAGAAAATGACAGTTATTCTATTTGAAAGTCCTCTTCCTAATAGGACTCAAACTGTTCATTATTACATCAACTACTTTATCTCCTAATATCAGTTACATCTTTGAAAACTATTCCTTCACATGTTCGAATAGGGTGTGATGGAACTCATCACTACATGGAATCTTATTTAGCCTCCTCTAAATTTGAAAACAAACCCTTCTTTTTAGGAAAGCTAGTCCTTATCTTCAACGCATGGTTTGACTGATAAGTTGTCTTCATCTCCTAGTCTTCAAGTCTTAGGTAACTGCTAAAATGGTCCTTTGACCCTTTGAAAGTATCCACTTGTCCAAAACTGCACAAAAACATGCTCATAAAGTTGCAAAACAACACGCTACGAAAGTATGACAGTTTTGTAGCGTTACTAAAATGTCCTTTGCCATAAAATTTTCTGATTCTTTCCTTCTGCATTGTATTCCTCATGTATTGAAATATCCTCCATGTGATTTCCTCCTCTTTGAAGCTCCCCAAAATGGTTCAAAAGGAAAAAATAAATCTACAGTGGTTTCGTAGCGTTTTCCTGGCTTCAAGCCTAGGAAACGCTACGAAACTGCTGAAAAGTCTGTTATTTCTAAATTTTTGTCTAGCTTCAAAAATGTGTCTTCCAACTATAAAAAAATTGTTTCTAACATGCCATTTACCTTCAAAAACATAAACCAGCTCAAAATAGGAGTCTTGAGGTGTTTCTTCCTCATTCATGATGAGTTAAGATATTGGCTCCTTAACTACTGTCAGTTTTAGACCTTTCTTCTCCAGCTCCTCATGGATTAGCTCTAGTTGTTCTTCGAGGTCTTTAACTTGATCCTTCAGCTTCTTGTAAGTAGATTTTAAGTGCATGTTCATTCTCCTAACATGTTTCACCTCTTTCCTCAATGGAATGGTCCATTTGATTAACTGTTGTGTATTATCTAGGGTCTTGGAAACACTGTCAACCTGCTCTTCCCAAACCTCTTTCATCTTTTAAAATTGAACCTTTTGGACGTTGTGTTTCCTTGCTTCCTTCTTCATAACTGAAATTTCATGGTTAGCTAACCTTAACTTTTCTTCAAGGAGTTAAAACTCTATTTTTTCAATTACTTTTTCTTTTCCTTTCTTTGGCTTGCTAATTGTATCTTTTTCTGCAGGAGATGAAAGATCAATGATGTCTTTTGGTGGCTTGACAGTATCAGTAGCTGGATGAAATTATTTGCTGCTCTCCAAAATTTTTCTAGCATGCCTTGTCATGGGCTTTCTTGCCTGGAACATATAACCTGCATCTTCTCCTTCAAATTCTAGTTTCTTTACAGATTTGGCTTTCTTTAGTTTCTGTCCACCTTCTTTTATATCCTCAGCCTCGACTATAGGAGTCTCTTCAATATCAATGACATGTAGTATGTCTTCTAAATTTCCTTTAGCGACTGTTCTGTCTTCTACAACCACTATTTTGTCTTCTAAAGACACTATTTGACTCCTTGTTATCCTTTTGCTTCCTTGTTTACTCACAGCTTGTTTTTGTTTTGCAGGGTTGATCACTTTTGATTTTTGTTTTGCAGGTGCGATATTAGGTGTATCAAAACTCTGCAATTTCTCTGTTTCCATCATGACTGGTTCACTTTGCTCTATTATTACTGGTTCACTTGGTTCTACCACTAAAGGTGATGGGATACCCCTAGGTTTAGGTGTTCTTGTAGGAGCAAGGGTATCCAATTCAAAACCACTAAAAAATAAGAAAGAAGACCAGTCTCTTCCTAGTCTTTGGAGCTCATCTAAAACCAAAATTTTTATTAAACCATGATGAAACAATGAAGTTTCACTTCCTTCAAATTTTTCTTCGACCATATATAGCATTTTTGCTAAACTTCTGTGTAAATAGAAAGGCATATCAAGAGATATCTTACCAACAAAGTGTAAGAGAAGATTGAAATGGTAAGAATAGACTTTATGGTATCTCCCTTCACAAGTGAAATATTTCTGGATGATAAGAAACAACTTTGAGTAGCTATCCTTCATGCAACTCCTTGGAATGGCATTTGTAAGGTCCATTTCACTGTTTTCTGGCTTGATAAACTCTTTGCACTCCATGTTGAATTTGAACCCTTTGAACCACTTCTCTTGTCCCCTTGGAATCCCTGTTGCTGCTGCAATGACCTCTGGTGTAATGGTAAGATTCAACATCCCTACTTTAGTAGTTGTTACACTAAAATTTAGAGAAAATTCTTTGGAAACCTGTACATAGCAGCCTTGTAGTCTTTCAAAAAACTATAAACATCCCGTCCTTCTGAAGAATTTTACAGCTGTTGGGTCTTCATTGATCAAATTCATATCTGATGGCTGATATCTTAGACATTGGCCACCCTCATTTGTCTTTATTTTTTCAGCCATAGTTTCTTTAGTGCTTTCTCAGCCTTGCTTCATCACTGATATCTGCAACCATTGAAAATACCAGCCAAAACTTTGGCTTAATGAAATTCTCTCCATAGCTCAATATCACACAAATAAGGAATTAAGAATGAGGAATGAATTAATTTGGAAATATTTTGAAGTGTGATGCGCACTCATAACACAATGATGACTCATACATGCCTAAAATGGTGATGATGACTTCAGCCCTGACCACGTACCTTCATATTTACCCTAACTGACTCGAATGGTATCTAACTTATCCTTTTAAAATGATTTTATGACACCTAACAGCTAATTTGATGTGATAGACAGGAAACCTCACTTTCGTAGCGTTCTTAGTGTATTTCTGGGTGTTTTCGCTATGAAAGTATCAATGGTTTCGTAGTGAAAAGTGAAATTTCTCAGTGTATTTCACTACGAAACTGTGGTTTCTTAGCTAAAACGACCATTTAAGTACTAAAAACTTGGGAAATGAAATCTGTCCAAAAATTATGAGTGATGTGACATGAGGGGATTTGAAAGTGAGTGGGTTTAGACCTTAGGGTAAGCCTAATAAGAAAAATTAAAAATTTTCCTTGACCAAGTAATGAAAAATGAACCCTACAACCCTACCTTTGACACATGAACCTATATGAATTTGTCAAATGATGGTTCATTTTTCTGAGTGATATCAAGAAGAACAATGAATGCATAGATCTGAGTTATATTGCTCCTGTTAAGTGTAATATTCCCAAATGGGAAAGACAACAATATTGATCACCAAACTGAAATATACAACAAATAATGATGCAAAACACATGATAAAATCATAGATCCATTAGAGTATATATTATAGTAGCAAAATATACAATGTGTTGAGGAACAAATCACTCAAACTAGGCAAACAAGCCTCCAAAGCCCAGAAACACTAGAATCCCAAAGGATGTTGCAACACAGAAATGTTAGAATACATGACAGTGCAGTCCCAGTGAGGGTTACTGCTATAGGAAAATGGAAACAAATGAATATACTGATATATTACTCAAAAGGAGATGAAAATGGAGAACTAGTCTCCCAAACACAATCCCAAGATAACCCAACAAGGGTTTCTTGAAAAACACAAGATGCAAAAAGTGCAGACTACAACTCTGTGGCTGAATCATGTTATATCACTGAAGCTCTGCTGAAATATGGCTGAAATGACAAATATATGGCTATAACTTCTCCTCCCTATCTTTTTGGGTGAAAGGCTGCTCCTTTCACTAGGAAAATAGCTCATAAACAGGGTTTTACAACCCTCCACTGCAACACCCTGCAAAATAGCATAGTTCCTCAAGGAGACTGCACTGTGGCTGAAGGTGACTACTTGGCCCAATGCCAGATGGTGGAAATGAAGCTTAAAATAACCCTCCTAGATGGCCTTCTCAAGTCCTCCAAGATAGAGCATGGATTCCCGTCTGGAAATGCCCTTGTACTAAATAGTACAACAAAATCAGCTAAACAACTGAAGCATGCAAGAAGTCATAATAATAAAAAATAAACAATATTATGAACACCTCTCATGGCTGCCATCCCTTCCCTTATATCCTTGGTGAGATTCCCACCCTTGGCCCCACTCATTTAAGAGGTTACTTCCATGCAAAGACTCCTCCTCCAAAATTGCATTGTCCCCACTAGCTCCACTCTCTTCTTTGGCAGCGTTGTTGATTTTGTCAATCTTGACCTAGTCTACATGCATTGCCCCCTTTCACACCCATGGTGGCTTTATTTTGACTATCTAAACTAATCCACATCCATATTGGAAGTGTTTTATTCCTACTAAAGAGATTTAAGGGTCTCCCTACCCCACTTATTTATCTAGACTATGAATAGAAGCAACACATAATATTCCAACTAGCTAAAAGCTAATTGGGAATACTACATTAAGTTATTACCATATGATTTATGGGTCGCACAAGTTATTTTGTTACGCATATTTTTAAGGGTTTTTGGTTAGGGCTTTCTCAGCACAGGTCTATTTATATCTGAATGTGCCCACTTTATTAAATCTCTCTCTCTCTCTCAGGATGCGGAAGCCTGGTTCCAACACCCTCCCATACTACTTTGGGTGAGACCTTGACCTGTGCAAGTAGGCCATTTCCGAAAGGGCCAATAGTACAGGGGTTTGTTGGTTAACCTCAAGTCCGAACCTAGTTCAAGACCCCTCAAGCCAACATAACTCTAAAAATTAAAAAGGCTCCCCATTATTTTCTAAGATAACTACTGCTAAAATAATGGGGGTTGTTGATTGGCACAACAATTGGCAATTCACTGGAAGAACTAGTTATCTCTGAAAAACAATTTCTTAGTATCTTTAAGTAAGTAAAAATAATTTAAGGAAACAAGAACTATATTAAAAATATTCAAATGAATAAAATTACTCTGAATATAAAAAACTCATCTCTATCGTTAATCTTTCAGAATCCTTTCATAAATAAATATCTTCATTCCTCTATATTAATCATTATATAGTTTAAAAGATAAAGTAAGTTCCTTTTTGTAACTTAACCTTTAATTTTCTAATTTTGTCATAGGTAGAGCCACAACTGCTAGTAGGTATTAATAGCTCAAGCAAGGTTACCTTTTAACCACCAATGACTCAATATCCCACACATTTATTATTACAATTATTTGAGATAAATATTTAATTATAAAACTTATTTTTCTTTTTCTTAAAATGTCATTGTCCTGGCTTGATGACGAGAAAGTGACAATGCCATTCAATGGTTATAATTGAAATGAACAAGCTGGCTTGTAATGAGACCCCTTGTCTTATGAACTTAACAATCATGAGCCATTACCTTGATTTGGTATACAGTTGTGGTAATGTTAGTTAATTATTAACTTATGATCATGGTAAGCAGGCTTGTAATGAAACCTCTTATCCTTTTAAGTTTTTTATATGTTTGAATTACACTATAAAAAAAAATATTTTTAATGGATGGGGAGAAACATTGACTCAAGAGTTGTCGATGAAAATTTAGAGTTAAATATTCTTAGTTACAGAAAGTATTTTCTTTGTAAATATGAACCTTTTTCTGATTGATGCTAAATTAAAAAGACTTTACAAATTTTAGGTTTATAAAATTTACAATTTAGATGGAAAAATATTTCAAAATTGTATAGTATTCATTCAATTTTCTAGTTTGGTAGTTATTTCCTCAAAAAATTCTGTTCTTCAAAAATAAAAATATAAAATAATTCATAGGTGTTGTGAACAACCAAAAGTATGTAATCAAACATTATTTTCCTAGAAAAATAAAAGTGTAGGTATAGTATATTTAGAAGATATTTTTTTTCTAAGAAAAGATTTATTTTCAGAATTAGCCCATCAACAGGGATTAAATCTTTTCTCCCTTTAAAATCTTGTAACATGAAGGTTGATGGGCCAATTTGTTCAATGATTTGAAATGGTCGAAGCCACATTATTTGGAATTTGGTATGCTTACATTTTTCCTCATGTGCCTTGTCCCACTTGAGTATGAGGTCTCCAACTTGGAAGGTTTTTGGGGAAACAAAATTTGCATCAAAAGATTTTTTTACTATTTGTTGGTGTCAAGCATGACTTAACTTGGCCTTTTCTCTTTCCTCTTCCATTTTAAGGATCTAAGACATTCTTAATTGCAGGGAAGAAGAAGGTACTTCATCAATAAATTTAACTAGGGTTAATGAAGGAAGAGCTAACTTTGATGGAATTACAAATTCTTTCCCATAAACCAGATTAAATGTAGAAGTTCCCATAGAGGCCTTCTGAGTAATCCTATCTACCCATAGTGAAAATATTAAAGACTTATGCCAAATTTTCTGATTCTGATCAATAGTCATTTTGATGATTCTTATGAGATTTTTATTTATTGATTCTACCAAACCATTCCCTTGGGGATAGTAGTTAGCAGAGTATTTAAGCTTAAAACCTCTTTTGAGAGAAAAGTCAGTCATATTATTTCCCGATAAATAAGATTCATTATCAAACATAAGTACATTGGGTAGGCCAAATATGGAAATAATTAATTGATCAATAAATTCAATAATGGCCTCATATTTAGCTACCTTTAGTGGAAAAACTTCCACCTACTTAGTAAAATAATTTTTGCAGTGAGAATATAATTATGCTGTTGGATGAGTTAGGAACAATCTCACCTATGATATCCAATCCCTATTGCTCAAAAGGTTGTTCAATGTTGACTGGTTTTCTTTGTCTTCCAGCAGCAGTTTGGCATGTTTTGCATTTTCTGACATATGTATGAGCATCTTTAAACAGAGTGGGCCAGTAATATCCTTCATGAAGGATATTATGTGCAATGGTATCTTAAACGAAGTGTCTACCTGCAGGTCCATCATGGAGTTCCTGCAAAACCCTCTATGCTTCAGATTTCGCAAGGCATCTTAGTAGTACAGAGTCATAGTTTTTTCTAAACAAGAAATTGTCTTTGAGTTGATATTGACTAGCTTTCAATCTTAAAGCTCTTTTTCTTTTGTAATTGAGTTCTATAGGTGAATCATAGGAGCATTTCCATTTTTTAAGTAACATATTAAATCATTATAATGTGATTCAAAGTCATTTAAGCTTACCTCAACAATATGTATAGTATTACCTGACTCTTCATGATCTGATATGTTGGATGCTCCATATAGAAATCTGCAGAGACCTTGTACTCTAATTATTTTGGCTGGTCTTATCTCAATTTCATATTCCTGCAGAGAATTTACCCAATTTGATCTCTTTTCTCCTAGTTCCTTTTGAATAAGTAGTTTCCTAACAATCGAAAATGGAACTATTACCTTAGTATGTGTTTATAGATAGAAAATGCTTGTTTTTCCACTTCTGAATAGGTTAGTTTAGCACCTTGAAGGTTTGAACTAAAGAATGAAATGGGTGCTTCAATCTTTTGATTATTAATTTTTCTTAACATAGCAGCGTAATATGTTTCTAATGCAAAAGTATATAAAATGAAATGATTAGAAAAGTCTGGGGTAGTCAGAGAAGGAGTATTAATGATAGCTTCCTTGATTAGATAAAAATATTCTCTTTCATTATGTCCCCATTTGAAAAGTGCATTTTTCTTAATCATTACTTGCAATGGTAAAACAATTTGGGAAAAATTTGGAACAAATCTCTTGACAACATTTATCTTTCCTAAAAAGGACTACATGGAATTTTTGTTATGGGGATGTTAGAGTTTAGAAGTTTCCTTTATTCTTTCAGGATCAATTCAAATGCCTTCTTTTGAGATGATAAATCCTAAAATTTTTCCTTCACTTAAAGAGAAATAATACTTTTTGGGATTTAAAGAAATTGCATATTTCAAACAATGTTCTAGGATTTGCTTAAGATCATGATAGTGGTTATTTATTTTATTGGAGTAAATGGTGATATCATCTAAATAAAAAAACACAATTTTATTTATCAGTCCCCTAAAAGCAATATCCATCGCTCTTTGAAAAGTTGCTCCTGCATTGATTAAACAAAAGGGCATTTTTTGATAAGCATAACTGCCCCATTTTGTTCTAAATGTAGTCTTTAATCTATCTTCACGATGAATTAAAAATTGATTGTAGCCTGAAAATCCATCAAGAAAAGACATTAATTCAGACCCAAACAACTGATTGCAAAATTTTTTCCATCGATAGTAATGGGAAATTTTCTTTCAAGCAAGCTTTGTTTAAGTTTCTAAAATAAATACAAATACAAATATCACCATTCTTTTTCCTAATAGGAACTAAATTTGAGACCCACTTTGAATGCCTAACAAGAATATAATCTTGGCCTTAAAGAGTTTTTTGATTTCACTTTTGATTTGACTTTAAAAATAAGGGTGAATTTTCCTTAGCTTTTGTTGTATAGGATTTTCAGTGGATATCATTGGGATAGTATGCTGAATGATGGAAGTATCATAAGTTTTTAGATCTTCATATTACCATGCGAATAAATTCTTGTATTGCTTCAATAAATGAACAAAGGCTAATCTTTCATCAGAGGAAATACCAAGTCCTAAGTTGATGTTCTGAGGGTTAAGATCTGTCCCAAGATTTACCAGTTCAAACCTCAAAGTTGAACTTCAAAGCTTAGAATTAGTAACATTTTTTAATCTATCTTTGAGATCATAAAGATCTTCAACTTTGACCATAGACTTAGGTATGACATTTTCTTCAAGTTTCTGTTTCAATTTCCTTTCATTCTCATCTTCATCGATTAATTGATCATCATATGATCCTTCTGATGTAACAAAAGTTATAACATCATCATCATCATTTAATATTCTCCAATTAGTAATAGATGGGCGTAAAATCAATTCTATAGAAAATCTATCCAGACTATAATCTTCTAAAGGAATAAGCCTAGATGCTACGTTAGCTAGAAGGTATGCACTTGAATCCTGAATACTTGGAACAAACGATATGTTGAATGATAAAAAGAGAGAGGCAAGAGATTGTACCAATGACTAGTAATGTTTAAGATAACAAAAAATATAGTCTATGGTATTTCTTACCTGTTTGACAATTATTTCAGAATCACCATATGCCTTGAGATACTTGACATGAAGATCAACTGCTTTGTATAAGCCTTGGACCAGTGCTTGATATTATGAGGTGCTATTTGTGCATTCAAATTCAAGTCTACATGTCAGCATTGTCTTTCACCTTCTAGATTGATTAATATACAACTAGATCCTGCTCATTCATTGGATTTTGATCCATCAAAGTATAATGTCCAGAACAAAGTATTAATACAAGGTTTATCTATGGTATTTATACACTTGGAAGAATATGACTAAGAAAAATTTCAATCTGAAAATTAACTGAGTTAGTGAGAAATGGAGATTTTTGAGCATTGAAAGTCCCTAAAAAGGATGCAACAGATTAATTGTCGAGAATGTTATTATTAAAATCCATGGGTTCATTCTCTTCTTTGAATTCAGTTACTAAGTTTTCCAAATGATTTCCATGGTCTACTCGGATTTGATTTGTCTTACCATTATGGGGAAGCCACATATGAGACGAATCAATAGAAAAATAGCCATGAAGCTTTTCTGACCAATCTCTACTTAGGATTAGACCATAAAAATCAGGAATATTAATAACTAAGATATCAATTACTTGATGAAATTTTGGATTGGATGCTAATATGATAAGGAATAAATTCATTTCTCCTAATACCTTAACCTTTGTTCTGTCTAATTGCACAATATGTACTGCAAACTTCTAAGGAGATATATTCAATTTCATAAAAATAGAATATGGCATGGTGTTTGAAGAGGCTCCAGAGTCAATTAAATAATTATGAACAATTTTGTTGAACACTTCAAAAGTTAACATGAAAGGAGGAGTGTGTGAATTATATTTGTTATCGATCAAAATAGCATCACTTGCATCAATTTTCTTAGGTGAATCATTAGGAGGCTTACCTAATCCTTTAGTTTCTTTAGAAGTTATAGGAGAAGGCAAGGATGTAGCAGGAACTGCATTCAACTCTTTGAGTAAAATTTTATGTTGTTGTTTTAATTTTCTCAACTCATGTAAAGAGATATTTGCTTTAATATTCTTCATATCTATTCCACTATATTATATTCAATAGTATCAGAGACTACTAATGTTTTAGATGTAGATGGAAGAGTAGAAGAAGTTGTATTTGATTTAGGAGAAGAAGTATTTTTATTAACTACCTTTTCCTTAACAACAGAGGATGGATATTTTTTCTTTTGGGGTGACTGAGGTGGGTCAGTAGAATTTTTACTTCTAGTATTAACCAGAAGTGCCTCATGTTCATTTTCATCATCGAAGGTTGGAAGGATGAAGTCCCATAGTCCATGGACTTCAACTAGTTCTTCTTCTTGAGATTATTCTGCAGATGATATTGTTTCATCATGATCTTCATCTTGATATGATTCAACATTTGAGATTACATTTGGAGGTTGGGAAGCTTGGTTTTTCTTAAAAGATCTAAAAGGTTTCTTCAAAGAAGACTCATCTACTTGTTTCTTTATCTCAACCATATAATTTGACATGGTTTTGAGCACCTTTTGTAATCCCTCAAGATCATAAGGATCTTTATATGTTTTCTTTTTAGGTTCATCCTGAAATGAAACCTTCTTGGTTTTTCTATCTTCTTGAGCGGTTCTCTTCTCTAAAGCAAGTATTATTTTTTCAACAGAAATATATGATTTCATATTCTCTACCAATGTAGCCTGATTAGATCTATCTTCAAAAATAACAATATTAGAAGGAAGAGAGGATATGTACCATTCTATTTGCATGTCTACTCTAGGCTTAGATGTGGTTGGGATCTTGTTGAGAAATTTATTAGATCAGGAGTTGAAATCTTTCATATTTTCTCCTATGTTTTCTTTAATATTGGAATGTTCATTGATAAGGTCCAACTAGTTATAGTTCCTGATGGTAGTGAAAAATACCATGATCTAGCTGATCCTTGAAAAGTACAAGGGAATAATCTAACTACACAATCTTCCTTAGTAACTTCATTAATATTTATGGAAAGCATAAAGTTATGGATATTTTCCTCTGTAGGTAATCCATCATTTGAATTATACTTAGGCAACCACCTTTCAGGATGCTTGGGTAAAGGATGAAGAGGACCTGGTAATTGGAAAACTCCATGATTTTTCCAAGGTCTGGCTACCATTATGTGAAGTGGAGGGTTGGTTTGTCCTGAAGGAGGATTTGGAGTAGAAGAAGTAGTTCCAGTAGTGGTTGAAGTTGAAGAAGAAAAGACTATGGAACTAATACTACTTGAAGTAGTAGTTGTAGACTGAGAAGAAGAAGGAATATGAATTAATGAAGAAATTGTTTTAGAATATGTGAAAGAGGGAAGAATAACTGATGTTGTTTGAGGGGTAGAAGAAGATTTAATCTCTCTAGCTGATGATTGAGTTTCAGAAATAGGAGATTTCCTATGATGAGAATTAAGAGGAAATTCGAAAGGGATTACTCCAATTTTTTCACTCTTAGATCAGATTAATACACCGGTGCCTTCAAATATTTAAGTAACACTTCCTTCTGAGGCTTCAGAAAGTACAGGTTTTTTAGTTGAAATTGAAATTTCTTCCAATTTATTTATCAATGTCTGTACTTCAGGTGATTCTGGAGTATATTCCGAAGAGATTTCTTTATGAACATAACTAGGAGATTTGGGGGGAGATTGGACAACTTCTAATTTATGAGTAGGAGATTTTGAACCAAGACTAGAAGTTGTGGACTTGGAGAGAGAATGACTCTTTTGATGGTCTTTGCTTTTTGGATTAAGATATGGTGCCGTTCATAGTTATATGGCCCTCCTTCTAGCACCAAAAATGTTGAGGCCCTAAAAATCGATGCAAAAACATCGGGGAAACCACCCGGTCAGGGACTTAAAAGTTGTCCCTTTTCTGTTTGGAATGGTGGCTCCGACTGGATTTATGGGACCAATTTCCCAGCTTGATATAGTTGGGGTGAATGGATGGTTTTATCACTCTGTGGAACTTAATAGATGGAAATATTAGCAAGCTTAAAATAAAAAATATATCTATCTACTATGTATCCCGGGATGAAATAGATTCTTTGTGCAATCTACAAAAAATAACCTTTCAGTGGATGAAAATAAAGATCATACATTCACTTAGAGATATGAAAACATTTGAGATAATTGATTTAATTAAATAGTTAAATAAATCAATTGAATAAATATTTTATCGCAACTTTTGAATGCCTGTATTGCATATGTATCAAATGATAACAGTATAACATGTTCAGAAGTGAATTAATGTCAAACTGTATTCAAACAGATACATGAAACAAAACATCATAATATAAATAACTTTTTCTCATTTGAAGAAAAAATATAACACATAGGATAAACTTAACATGTATGTGTTTACTATGCTCATTTGAGAAATAATACTTGGTCTAGCCTTTTCTATTCAGAAAACTTCAAAAGTACAAAAGTGAAACATCCATAACTTCTTCTTTTCAAAATTTCAGGACCCCTTCTTCAAATACATGAATGGATTTAAATATCAAAATAATAAGTCTTAAAATACTTATTACAATAAAAATCTGAGGAGGTTTAAAACAACCCTCCTTAAAGTAAGTGGAATTAAAACAAAATAGAAATTAAAGGGATAAATTGCTCGAGGACTGTCCTGTTGTCTCATTTTCCATTTTTTCCTTCAATTGAAGGATATTAAGCATGGGCTTAACCTCTGGAGGTTGGCCTGGCCTAATGTGCAACTATCCAGTGAAAACAACATTCGAAAGTGGGGGAAGCATGTAGGAGGATGTATCTATGAGACAATGCAGCATAAGTAACTGGTTGTGAGGCTTTAATAAATATCTCCAATATTTCTCCCAATCTAGCTTTTCTAGCTTTGTGATATGTTCTTATTTTACCTTTGACACTTATTTCCATTGTCTTATCAAGTCTTTCACTAAATTAAATGCACCGGGAGGACATCTGTCAATAATATTTGCTGCGATGATATTTTGACTAACAGTTTCCACAATGTTAGTAGCAACATCCTTTGCCCTACAAATGGCTCTCTTCGCATGCTTCAACTGTATATCCCAGTATGTAAATAATATTTCTTTTTTTGAATCCTCAATCCTAGGCAGGTTGGCCTTTCAGCCATTAGTAAAATCCTGACAGGTGAAAAACTGGGAGACTTTATCATCTATATCATAAAAACTAATCCTCATATCTGAAATTTGATCCAGAAGTGAATCACTCTGTTCACACAATTCAAGAGTACTTGATAATTTCTAACAAAAAAAAAACTGTTGTTGTGCCAATAAAGTGCTTAGTTCTAAGGCCTATTTTCTGAATTAATCAATATTAAGGCTATATTTTACTTGCTCAATATAGAGCTATAATTGGTGAGTTAGAGTATCCTTGGAACTAATATCATTCTCTTGTTGAATTTTTAACTGGTCCATGCTCTCTTAGAGTAGTGCTATATGTACCTGTAACTGTTGACTGACACTTTGTTTCTATGCTTGTAGATCTAGTTCAAGTTGGATGATTTTCTCATCCTTTTGTTTGATCAACTTCTGATGCTTTCTCAATGGTTGCAGAAGCATAAGCTCCTGTGAACTGAGTTAGGTGAGTTAGATCCCGTGAAGGATCTGCCTTAGTGTCTTTCCAAACAACATCCATTGATACATCTCCTTGTACAATGGGTTGGGGTTGCTATGATATTATTCTTTTCTTTTGTCGGCTCATAACCGACTTGTGTTTTGGACTGTAGAAAATGTCCAAAGGAGGAATTTTTTCAATTTTAAGAACAATTTTGGTGGTGGGGAAGGCCAGGATGAATTCCACTCTTTCTATGCTTACTAATTTTTTAGAGGGCTCAACAGTGAATGAGTCCTAACTTTTAGTTTCTGGAGTATGCATAATTTTTTGCTGATCAATAACTATAGCTGCTTGTTCTTTTGAGAGTTTTAGATCAAACTCCTTCCAAACATCCTATAGATTACTCAGGAAATCCAAATCCCTAATTTGAACTCCAGTTGATTTATCTTAGTATTTTGTGCTAAGGACTTCAGTATCCTTAGTTGTCGATTCACTTTCCTTATCCTTCTGAGCTAATGGTTGTGAAACATCCAACATTTTCAATGGAATTCCTTCCAATCTCTTATTCCTATATTTCTTAAATTTCAACAATTGTTGTGGATGGAGGTGTAAAGCTGCCAACTTTTGAACTGCAGGATAATTGTCGACAGACTCAAATATATCATCGAAATCACTGTCTTCGGGCACAAAAGGCCTAATATTCATCATAGAAATTTTTTTTCATAGACCTTTTCAGGGTCTGGGATATGGTACATCAAATTGAGGTCTTCAACTTTGAAGGAACCATTCAATTTTCCTCTGCTAGTAAGAAATGTCCTATCCCTGATATTGAGATTATCAATGATCCATCTTACCATATTAGTGTATTGTAAGATTTTTGGTCGGGAAACAATTTGATGTAGGAAAGAATTAGCTACTTCTTCAATTGTAGCTTTGGAGGAATTAGGAGTGTCGACAATTACTTTTCTTTGAAAATTTTGAGGTTTTTCATCCTTGAGTAGCTTATACATGGATTCCCACAAGGAGGATCCGCTTTATGGTCCACATGTAGTATCTGTAAATAGAGGAAACATTTCTATTCTCTCGGTTATAGCGGGTGCAGGGTTTACAGGCGCCATATGCTTCTTAGCTTTCTTGAGATATTTATACATCTCTGGAGAATTCTGCTTATTCGGGCTAGCCTTCAAATAAATGAGAATGGATAAGTGGAAAGAGGGAAATTTTGATTTTAAAAAATGCAAAAGTACCATAGCAATAGAGACATTCAAACGAATGAGACTTCACACGTTGATAGGATATGAATTTAATGCTTCTTATAGGAAAATGATTATGGAGGTATGGGCGAAAAAGCCATTAATTTATGACATTAATGGTTGATATGGGTTGTTGTGCCCATATAATCATTTCCACATTAAAACCATATTTTTTACATCGCAGCATTGCTCGTGTGCAAATATTCATTAAATATTGATCGGCTTAGTTTTCTGCCGATTGCAATATTGCAATCGCAATATCATAAAAAGTAGATGGAGTGCGAAATGTTTGAATTTACAAGAGTGCGATGTGCGGTGAACTATATCGCATAGGTGAATATGGTTGGGGGAAGAGGAATGATATTTTTTGCAAAAATTCGATGCGATGATTATATCACATCCAGGAAATATGAGAGGTAACAATAAGACCGTCGGGGAAAGAAATGTGAAATGTGAGATGCAATGGCTTACGTGGCAGAAGTGGATCTCGTAGGAATTCCTTATAAAATTTTCTCAAAAATATTGTGATTTCTTTTATAAAATCTCTTTCGATTATATACATTGGATCACAATATGTTTCAAGTGGCCTTTTAGGAGTTATATATATTTCATTGTGGTTTTACGATTGCGATGAGGCGATCTTTCTCTGCTTAACTGATTTTAAGGCCAAAATTTAAGGTTTTATCCATTTTTTATCCTCATTTCTATCTAATGAATTAATCTAAGGGTTGTATTTGTTTTAACTCTAAATATTGAAAAGGGTTCCCATTATTTTCTAAGGTAACTATTGCTAAAATAATGGGGTTTGTTGATTGGCACAACAGGTTGTTATTCGGATTAGGATTCGGTTGAGCAAGTAATTGAGGATGTAAAGGAGATGGAACATTTTGGGGTAATTGAAGTGGAGCTTGCAATGATGGTTGTGACCGGGGAAATGTACGAACTGACTGATTACTTGGTCCCGCAGGACACTGCAATTTTGAGACCACATTGGTCCCTCAATTGATGAGTTTTCCCATTGTGAAGGATATGAATTATTTGATGGATTTTTCCATGAAGATGTAGGATACTATTGGCTTCACCATAAGGGTAAAACAAATGGCTGATTTATCCAGGGTGGTGCAGAATATGGTTGAGATTGCTTGGTGGTATTACAAGAATTTTGACCCTGCCATGTTGATCCAGGAATCTATTGCTGATCATATTGTCCATAATAAAACAGAGAAGGATCTTGAATCATACCTGGAGGGTGGTTCTACCATTAGAATTATTATGCCATAATATATGTTGGTTTTGTATCTTCATCATCTTCCTTGAATACAACCTTTAATCCATGGAGTGAGGGACATTGTTTAGTTGAGTGCTTCTTAGTGCAGATAGCACATATTTTAGCCTATTTTTTCTTCACCTATAACACATTCAACTGTGTATTTAATTTACTAAAAATATCAGTTTTAAAATTTTCTAAAATATTATCAATTTCTGTCGACTGTGTAACTCCTCCCCTTGCAATTCTGCTAGATCTGCTGAGAGGATTGTGGATTCTAGGTTTAGTTCGTGTAATTCCTCATGAGAACATGATACACAATTTTATGATATCATCATATTCTTCTTTAGAAATATCACTCTGTCCCATTAGATTAAGTGTTTATAACCATTCATATTTCATACCCCTAATCAAAGTAGTTTTCAATACATCCTTGGGTAGGGTAGCGTATGGTGCTCTTTGCAGATTATATTGAAACCTTTCAACATATTCTTCCAGAGTCTCGTCTTCTTTTGACATAATTTTAAATCTTTCCTCTTTTAAATATCCATACCAATAATAGTCCTGATATTTAGTGAGAAACGATTTATTTCATTTGATTCCATGAGTTTATAGTACTGCCTCCTAGTCCCATGAACCAGCATAATGCTGCTCCTTTTAAGGAAGAAGGAAAAAATTTTAATTTCCTGGGATCAGTGGTATAGTCATAACCTCGACATAGAACATCACACTAAAATAGAAACACATCAAGATACTTAGAAGTGATTCCATGGAAATTTGGAATATTCTGCAATAGGATGGCCTTCATTGGTGAATTTGCATGTGGATGAACAATAGGATATTATATGGTCATAGTTTAGGTTCCTATTACTATGTTTTCGATTCGGTTAAAAATATGCCAATGATCTCCAGGAATCTCATGATCAGGAGGTATTATATGGAAATTAATATGTTGGCTGGGTTTTAGACCTTGACCAAGTGTCACGCCACTATTTAGATCAAGAACATCATGTTCTCTCCTCACAATAGGTGTTTAAGGGAATTTTAGCTCAGAAATTTTTGGGTATGGCTCAGTTGTCTCACCTTCCCCCTCTTTTAAATTGTAAGACTGCCCCTCACTTTTACTAGAAAGAATGAGATGTCTAGAAAATTTAACTTGAAAGCTTTGATCAGATCCTACAATTTTATCATGAATATCAGAGTTATCTATAGCAAATGATCCTGCTACACAAGGTGCAACAGTAGAACCCTTCCTAGATTTTTTCTGGGGGCCTACTGATGCTTGAAATTCAAATCAATGAATGATTTCGTCTATAAAGGTCATCTTTCCAAGGCCAACTTGACCTTGGGTTTTGGTGGTTTTTGGGGTATATTTTTTATCTATATCTATCAGGTTCCTAGTCCTACACTTCTTTATAGTCATATACACAAAAAATTATATATGTATCGACTGAGGGTAGGCATCAACACAATATTTTTACTTAGTGCGTGCACAGGTTCTTACTTTCCATCCTTAATACCCAACCCTTCAGGGAAATGACTTAAAACTACTATGAAAACCTCCCTGGAAATGATGCCAAAATGTTGGAGGAATTAATTGGTTAATGAAAACAAATAATCACCTATAAATTACTTATCAACCCAGGATTTCGTCTGTTTATTTCAAGGTTGTCCATACAGTTTGTGAAAGAAATTGTGCTAATGTCCTTTGACTTGTATGAACCTAATAAAAAGTAAAGACATATGAATGAAAGGAACAACTCACACTTGCTGAAAGAAATAACTCACTCTGAACTCATAGAATTCAACTCTAAATGAATACAGAATTTTTAAAAATTACAATAATTGCACTGTCACAGGTCGATGTTTCTAAAAAATAGAAAATGAACACCGCTGCATGTTAGTTACTGCACACTGGTGCATTTGTATGATAATGCGCACCGGTGAATTTATACGACCTATGAGAATCACACAAAATACCAATACCAATTAGAATGTTCAGTGTGCTTTATCAACGACTACGACCTGGGTAGATAGGCATTGCATGCATCGGTATGGTTTGCCTTTAACGCGCCAGTGCATTTTTATAACTTAACGGCCCAATGTGTTTTAACACCTTAACGACCTAGTGCATTTTTACACCTTAACGATGTCGGTGCATGCAACTTCTATAAGCCTGATGTGTATTTGTGGGTGACACGCACCGAGACGTTGCTAAATGCCCTAAGGCTGCCGAATTTTCTTTTCCATCACAGTGCTTGGTATTTTTATAGTATGTTTATAGCACTGGTGAGTTCACGCATGACGTGTGCACCAATGAGAAAAACATCCATAAAAACCTCCGTCCACCCAATTTTTTTTAGTTCTATTGAATTTCCTTTAAGAGCTTTGTCTAAACCTCCGTTACCAAACGAATGTTGTAGCAAATGTTTTTTTGACATTTTTGGCCAATTTTATAAGACTAAAAGCCTCCTTTATAGCCTCCGCTAGAGGGTCTTTTCCTTTTATTGTATGCTTATTTAAATGACTTGTGCAACCATTATCAAAATACATATTAATCATTTAATTTATTAAATTTATTCAGGAATTAAATGTATTCATGAAATTTTAAAGGGGCCCATAAATTACGCAAATAATTGACAGAATTCATAGCCTTCTTATATCATTAACAATAGAGATCTATTACATTACATCGACAACATTACATCTTGTGGCATTCAAATACTTTTTTGCAAAATCAAAGTCAAAAGATAACACATAAAAAAACATTACATTACAATCCAAATATTGACACTGCATAAAACATTAAACTCTGTCTGATCCTTTGGTTCGATCTAAACCTTGCAACACTGTCCAAAATTATTTCTTGCTAACTTCTATGTTATTTTATAGCTGCACTTGCTTGATCTGATACCTCACTCACTTGATCCATGGTTTTCCAATACCTAGGGCCATTACCTTGGTTCTTCTTTGACTGTATCAAAATCAACTCCTAGTTCTTCACTGCGCTCTCTTGTTTTCCATTACGTGAGTTCCAAAACATTTCACTGCCATTTTAATTTTTGTGGTGCTCTCTTTCTGACAGTTTCATCCAAAATTTCTTTCACAACTTCTATTCCTTCAAAAACGAAGGACCCAAAAACCCTAACCATAATTCTTGTCCAAAATACAAAATCGCTGATTGAGCTTCTCTTTTGAAAAAGTTTCATGGTTTCTCGAATCTAGTTGACTATACCATAAAGAAATATTCCAACATTACATGACCCACTTATATAACTTCATTAAACCATAATTCTTGGAAAAAAAATAAAAAATGCCAAAAATTTCTTGAATTACTTGTTTCAACATTCAAACTTTGGTTGCTTCAGCCAAAAAATAAAACTTACCTTTATCCTTCTCTTGTGTCTCCTTAAATTTTTATTTGGAAACCCTCAACTCCCTCCTCATGGTAATGGTTTGCCTACATATGTTTTTCAGCTGCCTATGTAGTGGGAGAGACCTCTTCAGCATATATTTATAATTTTCCATTACTGGCTCATACAAGTTCAAAAGGTCATACATATTTTTTCTAGCTTGTTCATCCTTCTCCTTAAGTTTAAAAATTTCACCGTGCAATTTCTTCAACTGCATCCTCAATTTGTTAAAAGTACACTGACCTTCATCCACCACATTTTTCATCCCTTCTTGCACTTTCTTTTCTTTCTAGATCTGTAATTTATATTTGAAGATCTAGTTATTCTAGCTGATGGAGCTTATACCTCTTGAATTTCCTCTCTCACTATCTTCTCATTTCCTTTAGATTTGGTGACAAATGGTGTGGCCTTTGTCACTGGTTCTTATTCACTAATTTAGTTATCCTTTCTAGAGCAACCTTCTGCAATTCCCTGTTGGCATGCTATAATTGTGAAATAACCATTTTTTCCTTATTTAGGTGCTCTTGTAGTTGTGAATTTCTTTGTCTTTATCATCAAGAACATCGGCTTCTGGTATAGTCTCCAAAGCCTCAAATGGTTTCTCAAATTTTTGTTCTAAGGGTAGCTTCTCTGCAGGAGATCTAGTGAGGGGCTTCCTGGGCCTTTTCACAGAACTTTCATTTGGTGATTGTATGTCTCTTTCCACTGATGAGGGTGTGTCCTTCTTGCTACAAGAGATAGTTATAATAAATAAATAAAAAAATCTGATGTAATAACCCAATTATGGAAAGGCGCATAAATAAATAAATCCTTTATTGATAGCACTTGGTGAAGGAGATTTACAAAAGGGTATCAAATCCCCCTCTGTGGGATGGATCCTTTGATGTCCTGGATGCTTCATTGTTAGATATTCCTCCCTCAATATGTGAAAACCCAAGCAATGTGTAGAACTCTAGTGGGAGCTTGAATGGAAAGATATGTTAATGGTGACGATGCTAATGATATGGTAAAGAATGAATCAAAACCCCTCTTATTTATAACAAAGTATTGGGTTGATCTTGAAAATGGAGAATATTAAAATATTATTGACCAAAATCAAGATATAACCGTTAGGAATACTTTATTATATTTTTGGAGAGGGAAAATATATTCAAAATGGTCAAATATCTTTATTTAGAAATAATTAACAAATAAAACTATTTATTAATTATTTCGCGAAGATTAAAAAGGTGTGAAAATGATATAATTAAATAGTAATTTAACAATTATTCCAAGAATGGAGTTAAGGAATAATAAATAAATAGTGATTTATTTAATTATTCCTAGGTTATTTAGTCAAATGTGACAAGGAATAATTATTAAGTAATTATTTAATAATTATTCCTAGAGAAAATTAAATAAATAGTGATTTATTCAATTATTCTCATGGGTTTTTAAATTTTAATCACAAATAATTTAATGAAAATGGTTTACTAAATTATTTCCTACAGTGAAAGTGATTTTACTATGGTAAAACTAAACTTGCATGGTGTATTTCAACCCACCTAGGTAGAAATGGCTAGGTGGTTGTAATATCACCAAATGGGAACAAGCAGCAATATTAAACAATATTGCAGAGAAATAACACAGTTCAGCAAAGTAAGAGTAGGAGGCCAATATGGAGGCTCAAAAATGACATTTACATCAACAAATCAGATTTATATGGTGGCCCATAAGATGCAAAACATAAATAGAAGACTTTTACATGAAGAAATCCTAAAAAATGAGGTGTTGCAACCATATATTATGAATGAACAAGCTTGACAATGTTATTTTATTGGCTGAAACAATAGTGGATTACACTTCAGATCTAGAGCAGATTTGTGTACAAAAAGTAACATCTATATCAGATCTGTACAATAGATAGGCTCCTCTTCAAATGCCCCTTGGGGTTTTCAGCAAAAAGTGAAGTACATGGAGTAGATCTGAGATCTTATGCAGAAGATCTGCAGAATGATTCAGAAATTATGAAGCAGATACAAAAATATTCAGATCAGATCTGAATATGACATGGAATATATCTAAAATCCATGGATCTCCATAGTGAAGGGCAGATCCCCAACACTAGAAATCTCTCCTCCAAAAGTGTGCCAAAACACCCAGCAAATGTACCCTTGCAAATAACGCAGTACTGGAATGAAAAATATGTTGTAGGCTCTAGAACATGTTTGGCCTCAAGCCAATATATGAAATCAGTGCTCCAATCATCCAATACTCTCTTTCCAATGGGGTAGAAGCCTTTCCCACTGAAAAGAGGCACTAGAATGGCCTAGATCTGAGTAGATCTGGCTTCCACTTGCTGCAGCTTACAAAGACAACCAAACCCTCAACAAGATCTGCGTTGTAGTTGGAAGAAGAGCTTGGCCAAATGCCTGATAGTGGACAAGAAGTGAAAAACTCCTCCAAGAGCGACTCAAGGAAAGAGGTGGGATTCCAGATCAAGAACACCTAGTGCTAAACATCACTATTCTCTACTAAACAACAAGGACAATACGAAATGTCTAAACGGACAAAATCTTTAGAAATATGTGTAGAAATTATATAACTGATATGTTATATGCCTAATATTCTCCTGATCATACACTATTTGACTTCATGCACACATTAGGGGAATTTTGAGGTCTAAAATGGGCCTCCTAAGGAAAATGTACAATAAAAATTCACTTTATGAGAACCAATCACATTTTAGGGGATGACATCATCCCTAATGGTTGAGGTGGCATTTCTTGAGTTAAAGGTACTTACTTGTCACATTATCAATGGTGGATAAAAACTCATGGTTAACCATGATAGTGCTCTAAGTACTTTTAAAGTCAAAGTAAAGTACTCATAATAAATGTCATTTCACACTTTTTGAATAAAAATATATTATTGTTATTTCATATTTCTTGAAAGAAACAATGCATATCCTTATACATTTATTATATTATATTATTTTTAAATAGTATATTAATTACATCTTATTATACAATTTAAATAATATAAATTTTAATTAATAACATATAATATAATTAAGGATTTATAAATTTATATTTATATTTTATTTTAAGTTATTAAGTACAAAGGACCAATGCATTAGTTGTTCAATGATAATGACTTTTTCTTGAAAAACTCATTCTTATTTATAGTCACATCAATACAAATTTCTTTTTTAATTTTTTTTGGTACAACTTTTGAATTGAATTTAACTATGGTTACATGGATTGTTATGCAAAAAGTGAATTGAAAATTCATAAATATTATTTTATTGCTTTAGCTATTATTTTATTATTTACTTAGGAGGCCCATTTTAGACCTCAAAATTCCCCTAATGATATAGAATCTATTCCACCATTGATCATCATATGTGGAAATTAAATCAATTGCATGCACACATTAAAACCATAAAAATTCACACATATGACCACATTAATTTATGGGAAAGCTTAAAGCTGAAAACCCCCAACTATCTGTATATTATATGTCATAGAGATCATGTAACAATCATCATACAAATATTCTCACAAGCTCTCAGTACAATCTCCAATTGCTACACACTAATCAGGTCCGATCTAGCAAATCCCATGCACCGATCTCTGCCACCTGCTAGCCTGCCTCTACTACGCAATCCCTATTGAATATGGGCTCTGAATGAGTTTGAATCCACCTGGCTTGCACTGCACAATCCTCATTGGCATCTCCATCAATGTGTGGTGCAAACTCATGCACCAATATAGTCACAACTGATAGTCACACTGCTCTTTCACCTACCTCTCCACTGGTCTCCACTAAAACTGTCCATGCACTGTAGTTAACTGATGTATTCTTCAATTGATTAATGAGTTAATAATTAGTGAATTAATTATTAATTAATTCACACCACTCTCACTAGTGTATCAATAAGTTAGACTAGATACAACTAGCTCAACTGTGTCTAACTGAGTTAAACTGAACACAACTCCACCAACTACCTCAATCAACTCCACCAAACTCTGTCACATGAGTTCTAACTGAAGTCTCCATGCAATAGCTCCACTTAACCCTTAGGAATAGCGTAATTCCTTCGGTCAGCTCCTGTGCCACATTTGTGCACTTAACTGAAGTGCTCCAAGAGAATAAGATAATGTTTATAGTCCAAATATTATTAAGAGCTAATAATATTCGACATATCTATTTTTAGACTGGCAATCTAAAAATAGATTCCGCCCAATATATCTAAAAATAGAAGTCCATATATTTTTCCAACTTGACCAACCATCCACAAATAGCATCCTGCAACTCATAGAATATGATCGACATGTCTAAAAATAGACATAGTCTAAAAATAGACTTTGCGCCAAAAATAGCTTGCGAGCCCACTTAGTGAAGGTGACTTCTTTCCACTAAGCTCATCATCTTGTTGCAATCTCAACACTCCCTCTCAACAATATAGGGATTATTTTCCACCCTGATCCTACCTCTATGGTACTTGAATTTGCTCCTGGTGAGCGACTTCGTCAAGATATTAGCACCCTGATCCTTCGTAGGAATGTAAGAAAGTAACATGATCTTCCGCTGCACACAATCTATGATATGATGATACCGGATGTCAATGTGTTTAGATCTATCATGAAATACTAGATTAACCGAGATTTTGATGCAACTCTAATTATCACAATATATCATGGTAGGATCTAAGTGTGAACCGAACAACCCGACCATGATATTCCTCATCCATATAGCCTCGCATGTAGCCAAACTTGTTGCCATATACTCAACCTACGCTAAAATGAGTGCCACGGATCTCTGCTTCTTGATGTACCAAGAAACTGTTGAAATCCCTCCAGATGTGCTCTTTCTGTCCATTGGGCTCCCTGCCCAATCTGCATCCATGAAGCCACACAGCTTCACCTCATCCGACTGTCTGTACCAAAGTCCATATCCCGATGTGCCTCTAAGATATCTCAATACATGCTTCCCCGCTTTCCAAAAGAGCTTGGTAGGCTTAACCATATCTTGTGAAAGCTGGTTAACTGTGTATCATATGTCGGATCGTGTATTGACTAGATACATGAGCGACCCCACCAACTGTCGGTAAACAGTGGCATCCACTACATCTGCTAATGTAGCATCCTCTTTCCTCCAACCACCAGGAAGAGGAGTGTCGATAGGCTTGCAGCCATGCATGTTGAACTTCTCCAGTATCTCCCGGGCATACTTGCCTTGAGACACAAATAGTCCATCATTGCGCTGCCAAATTTCCAATCGCAGGAAATAATGAAGGAGGCCCAAGTCTTTCATCTCAAACTCTTTTGCAAGATCAGCCTTGCATGAGAGTATCAACTGTTCATCATCGGTCAATATCAAATCATCTACATAAAGTACAATGATCAACAACTTTCCCTCAACCACTATCTGGTATAGGTTGGGATCCGCCTTGCTCTTGCTAAAACCAAGTCCGGTACAGTAACTGTCGATCCATGTGTACCAAGCACGAGGTGCTTGTTTCAACCCATACGACGCTCTTTTGAGCCTGCACACATGCGACTCGCTGCTGAAGATCTCGAAACCTTCAGGCTGCTCTATGTACACCTCCTCCTCAATGACTCCATTGAGGAACGTAGTCTTCACATCCATCTGATGAATGTGCCACCCCATCTGTGCTGAGAGAGCTAGGATGATCCGTATGGAAGAATACCTTGCAACAGGTGCAAAGGTTTCCTTATAGTAGATCCCCTCAATCTGTGAGAAGCCTTGAGCAACAAATCTTGCCTTGCACTTCTCGACGCTCCCGTCAGCAGTGTGCTTCACTTTTTAGATCCATCTCGAACCTACCATTTATTTCCCTTCTGGCCTTGGGACAATCTCCCATGCACTATTTCTGACAATCGAATCATACTCTTCCACCATGGCATCTACCCATACAGGGTCCTCCACAGCTTCCTCGATAGAGGATGGCTCAGTCACGATACACTTTCTCATCAGATCCATGTATCCAGTATATCGGTCAAGTGACTGTCTCTGTCTGCGCTGTGATGTAGGTGCTCCTACAATATTCTCTGCATCCTGATTGAGTCGCTCAACTTCTGTAGTGCGCTTCTGCCCTTTGATGGTTAACACTGCATGCGTGGTTTCTTCCACTCCATGAACCTCCTCTTGTGGCTGATCCACATCCAGAGACTCATCCTTAGGAACTAATAGCTCCTCATCTGCATGCAAGTGTAGCTCCCTCTCAAGCGAACACTTCATGGCTTTCTCCTCATGAAATTTGATATCCCATCGCACAACAGTCTTCCAACTGTCTGGCAAATACACACGATAGTTGTGGGGTGTATCAGTGTACCCCACAAATATCCCAACCTTTGCAGTTGGCTCCAGCTTCTTCTTGGCATCCTTCATCTCTTGAATGTAAACAGGTGAGCCAAAAATCTTCAAATGAGAAATATCAGGTTTCTTACCAAAAAAACGCCTCCTCGGGTGTACTCATGCCAAGCACTCTATGAGGACAACGGTTTTGCACATAAACCGCAGTATTGCATGCCTTAGCCCACAAGTGTATGGGTAGGCCTTGATCATGCAACATCGCCCATGCAGCACCCACGATCGTTCTGTTCTTTTGCTCCGCGACCCCATTCTGCTGTGGGTTATGAGGCGCTATGAGCTCTCTTCGAATTCCTTCCGCGCTGCAAAAGTCCTTGAATTCGCCAGAGATTAATTCACCACCATTGTCGCTCCTAAGAGACTTCACCTACTTCCCTGACTCTTTCTCCACCAGTGTCTTGAACTCACAGAACTTTAAGTATGTCTCACTCTTCTTCTGCATGAAGAAGATCTAGCACTTCCAAGAAAAGTCATCAACAAATATCACATAGTACTTGTGCTTTGTTGTCGAAGCTACTGAGAAAGGTCCACACACGTCTGTGTGAATTCTCTCAAGGATAGTCGTGGCGTGACTATCCTTCTCGTGAAAGGTGGCTTTCACAAATTTTCCCAAAGTACATCCCTTGCACTGATCTGACTGCGCAAGTGTACCTTTGGGAAGCCCGGTAGAAATCTGCTGCAAAATTTTCAAAGCACCATGGTGAAGATGGCCCAATCTCCTGTGCCATAGCTCGCCCTCATCCCGGCTCACCAATCCTTTTTCCTTGCCTGCCATTGCTGCACAGCCATCTACCTGTAACTGATAAAGGTTCTTAACTCGAACCCCTATCCTTCGGGTTTCACCAGTTTCCTTACTGCATAGGAAAGCCTTTCCCTTGCTAAAGACAACATCATATCCCTTGTCTTCTAACATGGCCACCGAGATCAGATTCTTCCTCAATCCTGGAACATGCATAACATCCTTCAATATGAAAGGTTTACCAGACTCCCTCTCAAAGGAAATGGTCCCGATACCAGTCGCACTGTATCTACCATCATCGCCCATCTCGATGTGCACTCCAAGATCCTTCTCATCCAGATCACTGAGAAAATCTTTGTCTCCGGTCATATGAAAAGACGCACCACTATCAGGAAACCACACTGAACCCATCATAATTGAGACCAAGCATGCGATCAGTGAAAAATCCAGCTCAAACTACGAGGCTAAGGCCTCTCCAGCTATAGATCCAGCAACTTGCTTATTTTTCTTCTTCTGTGGACAATTAGTAGCGTAATGTCCGTGTTGGTGACAATGAAAGCATTTCACCTTGGACATGTCCTGCTTCTTTCCTTTCGCACCGGATTGAGAAGCATTATTCTTTCTCTTCCCCTTCCTTGCTTTGGTAGCCAAAGCGCAATTTTCCTCATCTTCATTCTTCGATGAAGATCCATCCCTGGTACTCCGCCTTATCTCCTCCTGCACAAGATCCGACCAAAGTCGCTCCCATCCTGGCAGTTTCTCCCGACCATTGACAAAGTCCTCATAGGAATGCCAACTCTTTGGAAGCCCAAGGAGAGCCAAGCTCATTAAGTCCTCTTCATCTACAGTAACCCCCACACTTCCCAGCTCATCCCTACATTGGACGAACTTCGTGAGGTACTTGGGTATACTCTCGCCCTTCTCCATTTTTATTTTTCTGAGCTTATCCTTGAGCGCCAACTTCCTCTGGTCGCTTTTGCTTTGGAAAAATTCTGTCAAAGCTTTCCACATCAAGAATGGAGAAGCTTTACCATGAAGGCTGGACACTATGTGATCCTTCACACCTTCCAACATAATCCTTTGACATTTTTCTGTCTTCTTTTGCCATGCGTCAAGTGTAGCAGCATTGCTAGAAGCAGGTTTTGGAATTTTTGCATCTATGAACTCCTTCAACCCATTATCCTCCAGCACCGCCTCCATCCTGTCCTTCCATGCAATATAATTCAAGCTTCCTTCAAGGGCATACTCCAATCACAGTCTGTTGAAAGACATCTCAACTTCGACACCAAGAAAACACTACTGCAAATTCGAATTCCACCAGCACAAAACTCAACAACTTCAATGCTTTGCAATTGCTCTGATGATCAACTATCGCTCTGATACCATGTAGAAATTATATAATTGATATGTTATATGCCTAAGATTCTCCTGATCATACACTATTTGACTTCATTCACAATACAGAATCTATTCCACCATTGATCATCATATGCGGAAATTAAATCAATTGCATGCACACATTAAAACCATAAAAATTCACACATCTGAACACAGTAATTTATGGGAAAGCTTAAAGATGAAAAACCCCAAATATATGTATATTATATGTCCTAGAGATCATGTAACAATAATCATAAAAATCTTCTCAGAAGCTCTTAGTACAATCTCCAATTGCTACACACTAATCAGGTCTGATCTGGCAAATCCCATGCACCGATCTCTGCCACCTACTAGCCTACCTCTACTGCACAATCCCTGCTGAATATGGGCTCTGAATGAGTTTGAATCCACCTGGCTTTCACTGCATAATCCTCATTGGCATCTCCATCAATGTGTGGTGCAAACTCATGCAATAGTATAGTCACACTGCTCTTTCACCTACCTCTCCACTGGTCTCCACTGAAACTGTCCATGCACTGTAGTTAACTGATGTATTCTTCAGTTGATTAATGAGTTAATAATTAGTAAATTAATTATTAATTAATTTACACCACTTTCACTAGTGTACCAATCAGTTAGACTAGATACAACTAGCTCAACTGTGTCTAACTGAGTTAAACTGAACACAACTCCACCAACTACCTCAATCAACTCCACCAAACTCTGTCACATGAGTTCTAACTGAAGTCTCCATGCAATAAATCCACTTAACTCTCAAGAATAGCGTAGTTCCTTCTGTCAGCTCCTGTGCCACATCTGTGCACTTACCTGAAGTGCTCCAAGAGAATAAGATAATGTTTATAGTCCAAATATTATTAAGCGCTAATAATATTTGACATATCTATTTTTAGACTGGCAATCTAAAAATAGATTCCTCCCAATATGTCTAAAAATAGAAGTCCATATATTTTTCCAACTTGACCAACCATCCACAAATAGCATCCTGCAACTCATAGAATATGATCGACATGTCTAAAAATAGACTTTGCGCCAAAAATAGCCTACGGGCCCACTTAGTGAAGGGGAATTATTTCCACTAAACTCATCATCTTGTTGCAATATCAACAATATGATAAACATCAACAACCTTCTCATGTTGTCCTCCTCTTCCTTTTATAATTTTGAGAGCTTGAAAAACCCTAAACCATCTCAATGGAATAGCTCTTTTCACATGAGCCACCTCCAACTAAAATTGTGCTATGCCTTAATGAATATCACTCCTTCTAGAAAACGCTGTTGATTTGGTCATGGTTAAGCCAGTCAAAAGATTCAGTCCCTTTCACATATAAGGGTGTTTATGTAAATAGCCCAGATTTAGCTTTGTTCACATGTGGCATTGATTTATTTTCTATTATAGGAGTTTTTATTGTCCTCCTTTACAAATTTATTCAAGAAACAGAAAAATGAAACAAAATTGAACATTCCCATTAGCTTGGGCTAATTGGGAATATTACAGTCCTCCCCTCCAAAATGTTGCTTGTCCTCAAGCAACTGATAGGGTGAGTGCTGCAACACTTCTCCTCCTCCATTGGTGACACCATCATCATGTGTTAAGCTTCTCCCATAAGCTAAGTGTTCACCAATCCAACCCTCCATGAATTGTTTCTCCAAATTCATCATGAGATGTACATATTCCATCCCACAAGGAGTCAAAAAATCAAATGAAACAAACATGGCTTAACCAATACTCTCGCTGAAACATGTAGCATATGATACATAGAGAGTCTCCATCCCATGTGGTACATACATGCCTCCCATCCTCCCTCCATACATTCCCATAAAAAGTACAAGTATATCATCAATGTATGGGAGCAAAACTACATACATAAAAACAAAAATTTGAGCATGTGGAGGTGGGTCATAGTCCCACATATGGTACCAGCATAGTGCATCTCCTGCCTGCATTAGATCAAGGTATGGTAAGTGGTTTCCCCACCACTTACTTGCTTCCCATGTCATCTCACTGGTGCCTTGGGAAAGCACCCATCATGATAGAAAATATCCCTTTGCACATCAAGGGAGTGGCCAAATTCAGAAATTATAGTGGCCCAATGTTTGCCATGAGATTTACATGATACATTACTCCTCCTTGGAGTCATGTCCTGCATAAACATGGTGAAAGAATATGTACAATGAAAAAATAAAACATTCTTTACATGATCAGATTCTTCACCAACAATACTCCTCATACACATGGAGTTGTGCATGGATCTTTCTCCTCTTTAAAAAGAAGGAAGAGATGGCTGAAATAACCCCTTCATGGAGTCATGTTGCTGCCCCAACTCCACATAGTTCATGCATTCTTGAAAATCATGATGTAGTTCTTCTTTCAGGCCTTCCCAATCAAAGCTTCTCATGATGATGTTGTAGATCTTCATGGAATACATATGGCTGAAACAGAACTCTTTGTAAGCTCCTTGTAGCAACTTCTTCTTGAGCTTAGAAGCTCTAGACAAGAAAATCCTACCATGATGATAGATGAATCCTCCTTGGACAAAATAGCCCTCTTCATGCAGCTGGTCATCAAGTATCATACAAGTGTGAAGATCTTTGGAATAATCCACCAACAGTTGGGATTTCCAATATAGATCTAAACTGCTCAACAATGACAACGTTGATGGTGTATCAACATAAATGTCTGTCATGTGGCTGATCTCCTCCTTCATATCTCCCATGATAAAGGTGGGTGTTGGAAGGCCATTCCTTCCATTCTTCTCTTCCAACAGCGCAGATCCAAAAATGAGAGTGGGTGATGATGATACGGGAAGAAGATATTCCTCCTTCTTGAGCTTACCCAAGTATCCCAGCGCTGCAAATTTGTCTTCAAGTGCTCCAATCCCTCCTGGATCTAAGCTTGAAGTAGAATGTTGTGAGGTATTCCCCACCAACTCTGAATCAGGTGGCCTCCCAAGTGGTTTTCCACTAGATAATAGTGTCCCATGCAGAAATCTCATGAACATCATAGATGGGACTGTAAGGTCCTTGCTTCCACTGCGCAAATTCGTCTCTGTTTTCTGTGTGGAAGTGTTTTGTGAGGGGTAAGTATGCATGCCTTTGATCATTTGAGGTTCACCACTCTTATTGTCCACCCATTCCATTTGCAAATCCTCCCAATCAGTGGTGACTTTCCCCAATGTAATCAACCATTAAACACCTAAAATCACATTGGTGTCCGGTATGTCAACCACAAAGAAGTGATCAACCAAAGTGTAGGAACCCATGGTGACTAAAAGTGATGGGACATAATGCATGCATTTAATTTTTCTATCTCTTGGAACCAAAACGGAGAATCCCTCAAAAGTATTAGTGGGTATTTCCCTCCTTTGCACAAGATGAGCATCAATGAAATTGTGAGTTTCCCCACTATCAATCAATACAAAAACCCTATGATTCAATATTTAACCTTGAAATCTTAAGGTCAAGTACCTAGATACTCCCCTAAAATATGAAAGAGTCCATCTAATAGGAGCAAAGGCTCCATTCCCATCTCTTGATGGTGTTGGATCTCCTCCATCAATGTCAGCACTGTGACCCCTTCTTGGTTCATATTCTTCTTCATCCTCAATATCTGAGAAGACCTCTATGTAATGTGATTTTATAGCAGCACATCTATGCCCCAGTGCCCATGATTATTGGCAAGTGAAGCATAGATTCTTCTTCCTTAGATCTCTCTGGACTTCATCATCAAGAGGCTTCTTGAATGAGCTCTCCTTTGAAGGAGCAACTTTCTCTTCCTTTCCTTTAGAAGGAAAAGAGGGCTTGTGCTGAAAGTTTTCCTTTTCTTTTGGCAAGGTATCTTGAAGGTATCTAGCCCTCTCAATGGCATCATGAAAGGTAGTGAGCTTGGTAGATTTTACCAACCCATGAAGAGGTTCATCTAGACCATCGATGAACATGTACACCCTTCTTACTGCAGACAAATCAGGAACCATAACAAATAATCTCAAAAATTCAGAAATATAAGACTCAGTATTACTTGATTGCTTCAACTTTGAAAGGCTCATGAATGGTGCCTTTGAATCTCTTCTGTCAAATATTTCCACCACTCTTCTAGTGAACTCAGAATAAGCAGTCACATTGGCATGACCCAATGTAGACAAGCTATGGAACCACCAGTCATGTGTTTCACCTTCAAGGTGCAGCGTTGCAATCTTGATAGCCTCCATCTCAGGGACCTTGTTCAACTGAAAGTAGATGTCAAGTTTTTCAACCCATGCTTTGGCAGCACACTTGGATGACCCATCAAAATTGGGTAGAAATAATGTGCCCATAGAGTGATGTCGATCATGATTTTGAGTGAATCCACCATCTCTATGTTGATGCCTTGGTCTTCTTTTGTCCTTCAGGTGACAGAACTCTTGAAAACTCAAGTGATATTTGAATCTCTGATTCTGAGACTCATATTCTTCAAAATAGTCTTCAAGGGATGCTTTCTCTTGAAACCCTTCATTTACCACAACCAAAAAGGTAGGCATGGTAGGGAATTGGGAAACTTGTGGCTGATACACTGGTTGATCATTCTAGTGGTGAGACATGCCAGAGCTTTCTCCAAGATGAAACCTCTTAGGAGATAATTTGATTCTATCCAATATCATATATTTTATTTCTCTAGAATGATCTTTCTTGGCTCTTAAAAGGATCTTGGGAAAATCCTTTTCTTCTTCTTCACTTCCAGATTCAGGGGCTTTACCCTTGTCTTTATCATCATTTGTGTAATAAAATTTCTTGTCTTCTTTTTAGATACCTCTTCTCTCTGTCAGTAAGAGGCTCTTCTTCTTCTGAAGACATATTGGCTTCTTACAGGCTGTGCCAAGATAATTTCTCCGATACCACTGTAGTATCCCTAAATGGGAACAAGCAGCAATATTAAACAATACTGTAGAGAAATAACACAGTTAAGCAAAGTAAGAGAAGAAGGCCAATATGGAGGCTCAAAAATTGCATTTACATCAGCAAATCAGATTTATATGGTGGCCCATAAGATGTAAAACAGAAATAAAAGACTTTTACATGAAGAAATCCTCAAAAATGAGGTGCTGCAACCATATATTATGATTGAACAAGCTTTACAGTGTTATTTTATTAGATGAAATAGCAGTAGATTACACTTCATATCTAGAGTAGATCTGTGTACAAAAAGTTAGATCTATATCATATCTATACACTAGATAGGCTCCTTTTTAAATGCCCCTTAGGGTTTTTAGCAAAAAGTGAAGTACATGGGGTAGATTTGAGATCTTATGCAACAGATCTGGAGAATGATTCAGAAATTCTGAAGAATATACAACAATATTTAGATAAGATCTAAATATGACATGGAATAGATCTGAAATCCATGGATCTCCATAGTGAAGGGCAGATCCCCAACACTAGAAATCTCTCCTCCAAAAGTGTGCCAAAACACGCTGCAACTGTACCCTTGCAAATAACACAGTACTGGAATGAAAAATATGTTTTAGGCTCTAGAACATGTTTGGCCTCAAGCCAAGATTTGAAATCAGTGCTCCAATCATCCAATACTCTCTTACCAATGGGGTAGAAGCCTTTCCCACTTAAAAGAGGCACTAGAATGGCCTAGATCTAAGTAGTTCTAGCCTCCACTTGCTGCAGCTTACAAAGACAACCAAACCCTCAATAGGATCTGTGTTGTCATTGGAAGAAGATCTTGGCCAAATGCCTGATAGTGGACAAGAAGTGAAAAACTCCTCCAAGAGCTACTCAAGGAAAGAGGTGGGATTCCCGATCAGGAACACCCAGTTCTAAACAACACTATTCTCTACTAAACAGCAAGGAGAATAAGAAATGTCTAAACAAACAAAATATTTAGAAATATGATAAACATCAACAACCTTCTCATGCTATCCTCCTCTTCCTTTTATAAGTTTGAGAGCTTGAAAAACCCTAAACCACCTCAATGAAATAACTCTTTTCACATGAGCCACCTCCAACTAAAACTGCGATGTGCCTTAATGAAGATCACTCTTTCTAGATAGCGCTGATGATTTGGTCATGGTTGACCCAGTCAAAGAATTTAGTCCCTTTCACACATAAGGGTGTTTGTGTAAATATCCCAGATTTAGCTTCGTTCACATGTGGCATTGATTTATTTGCTGTTCTAGGAGTTTTTATTGTCCTCCTTTACACATTTATTCAAGAAACAGAAAAATGAAACAAAATTGAATATTCCCATTATCTTGGGCTAATTGGGAATATTACAGTGGTCATTTTTTGGCAATAACAGATTGCCCCCTAATGCATGAGTGTTAGGAGAAAATCCTATGACAAAAATACGTTGTAAGTTACACTTCGACAAGAAACCAAAGGGAAGTTAGAGACAAAGAGAGATATAACTGATGCAATACAAGGAAGAACAAAAATGGAGGGGGAGAGACCTACTAAACTAATATAAGTCTCCTTTTATTTTGGATTACATGATATCATATGAGGTGGGGGAGGAATACCCATACCCACAGAGATAACTGAGTACAAATATTAATGGTGATCCCAAAAATGTGGGACTAAGATAAAAAGTACATGATACATTGGCATCAATGGGCCAGGACATAATACAATGAATTTTGTATACCTAATGCATCTGGAAAGATATATGCCATGATTGAATATAGTAATATCTAAGTGCATGAGACATAATTCCCCTAAATCTAACACATGGAGGGGGAGTTGAAACCAAATAATCCCTACTCAACACAAAAGGGCTCTGAATATATGAATGGCATCATCTAAAGGAGACAAGCAGGTTGTGGGCACTGCAAGCAACTAAAACCGAGCCCATCAAATATGCAGAATTGCATCCGAGGATGGATCATGATCTGAGGACATCTAGGCATGTGGGGGGCTACTAGAAGCGCTCAGGAGGTCTGGAACATCTCACACACACTTGAGAATCATTGGTACAATCTGCTAGATCACTGGACCATCAAGTGTACGATTCTCAATTGTGTGATAAGGAGTTGGAGTTGAGCACATGAGAAAAAATACGCAGGGGGTCTCTAATATAAGTACGATGGATATTTCATAACACTGAATAAATCATGCAATACATGTAGTATGCATATAATATATCAATGCTAAGGTGCATAGGATCATAACGTTGCAACATGCATTGACCCAAACTTTACCATACAGACAAGTTCCAAAATAGTGTCATTAAATGAAACCAAATGAAATTACCCCCTTTTGTGCCATAACATAAAATAAATTTCTCATGATATGCATATATAACTTGTAACATAATATTCTACATATGTCCCATTATATGAAATTAAAAAAATTTCAATTGCAACTATTCTCAAAAATTTTCAATTGCAATTGCAACTATTCTCAAAACTTTGCAATTGTAATTGCAATGTTAAATTTTTTTTGCATGTGTTCCATTATATAAACTTTAAAAAATTGCAATTGCAACTATTCTAAAAAATTTGCAATGTGACAAGACAGTGATGTAGTATGCAAATGGAGCTATTAATGCATTTTGATTCATAATCCTTTTGACTTCTTTTATATCCATATATTCCTGTGATGAAGTGAACTAACCCATGTGTCGTAATTGTAGGTGCAACAAATGTGACCATTCAAAACAACATCTGGTAGTAAAATTGACATTCTAGGCATGAAAATATATATAATTCTGAACATGGATGTTTGTTTTCTTTAGAAAATGGATGCAATGGTGCATGCATAAATTGAAAAATCATATTTGGCCTCCCTTTTTATTCAATACAGTAAAAACAAGGTCAAAGGTCAAATGAAAACAAGGTTATTAGTGGCCAATTGAGGTGTGACCAAGCATGAGATAAGTGAGGTATTTTGTTGCATATTACAAAATAAAAAATCTTAGAAATAAATGTCAACATAGTTAAGATCGTAATTAGATATTTTTTGTTTGGTGTAGTAATTTGGACTAGTATGTGGGCTTGGTTGCCACTAAAGGAACTTGCTCCAATGAATGAATAATTATCGTAGAGAAAATGAATTAAATGGATAAAAAAGACAATGAAGTAAATAATTTTGTAATTATAATCTAATGAGAGTAAGATAGATAGAATTAATATAAAACTACTACTATCTTGTTAAGCTAATATATATGTATCTTCTAGGAATTGCATCTATTTAGTTTGAAAACAAAAGGGCCAACAACAAACATATGATATAGATCTACATGTTCATTAGCCAAAAGAAATAAATTTTGAAAAAACTATGATTGATTCAAACAATTAAATGAATCTTGTTCATGCACATCATTCACAAATAGGTTCTTGCCTTAGTGCCTCAATAATAATGAGAAGAATTAGTCAATAGTAAACAATTTCAATGGTATGATACCAAATCAATATAGAATAATATTTTGATTTCAATGGAAAAATGAGAAAGTGAATTAAGGCAACAATATCGTATTTTTCTTAAACTCATTGAAGCAATCATGAAACCACAATGGTCCAGAAAAGTAAATCTTTCCTACATAATTTTCTGATTAACAATTTACAAAAAAAAAAAAAAAAGTAAATGTTTTTTTGGTATTGGGATAAAAATAAGCCTTCATCTTATTGAATTAAGATTCAAATAATCCTTATTGGATGATTATCATTGTGCATGAAAGTCTAAAAGGTTTCGAAGATGTGAAGGAGGATCTAGATGGACATTGACCTAACACTCGAACACTCATGCTTCAATAGATGGAAATTATTGCATGAACTTATCAGTGATTAATTTGGTCATAAGGAAGAAACTTTGTGTTCTGACCAAATATCTCCAGATGGTATTCAAGTCAAGATTATGAATTTGTTTAAAATTATTACGATAGCCCTTTCTTTGATGGCATGTATTCTCTCTCAATATATCAAGCTCAAATGGATTATCTTTTGAAACATTTGATTCAAATTAAAAATATTTGACCAAATGTAATATAGATTATATTATCGGTGAACAACTTTTTTGTGTGGTTTTCACCTCGTCTTTAGAATTATGCAGGTGAGTCTTCTAGGATTTCAATACTGCTTTATTTTGTATCACTATATAAATTTTGGTAGGTTGGGGGAGGTTATTTTCCATAATTCTATCAATCAATCAGTTCAGTTAGTTTCATGTTACCTTCCTCGCATTATGTCTCTTTATCAATCCTGTCATTAAATAATATATCTACCAGATTTTGCTAACCTTGAACATGATCTACCTCATTATATAATTTTTTCCAAGCATGAAGGAATTGTTGATTAACCTCAATGGTATATTTCTTGAACTTTTCCAAGTCAGTTGCATTGTTGGTCACCTCTTGGATTTTCAATTGGAGCTCAACCAATTAGGAATTATTCTTTTTATTTGTCACCTATAATTCATGTTGAATTTTGTTGATCTCACTCTTCAACTCTTGTTGTAATTCATTGATCTTTTGAGTGTGTTATTGTTAAAAATCAGTGTCTTCATGTTTAAACTATTCTTGGAATTGATATCCTTACTGTGAAAATTGTTGTTCCAATTCCAAGATATTAAATTTTTTATCCTCAAGAAATTTCATTAACTTAGTCACTTGGAAAATATTTCCAGTTTCCTAAGCCCCAATTGGGTGAGCCAAATTTTGAACTATCTCCTTTTCATCTAGTTGAGAAGTATCCCAAACTATCTGTGGAGGAACCTTTGTTTCTTCCTTTTCATTATCATATTTCCTTTTCTTTATGATTCTTCTAATCATAGCCTTATTCTGAGGGCTAAAGAAGAAATCCAGTGGAGGGATGTACTCCATTTCTATAGGTGATAGAGAACTGGCGATTATTTATTGCTCTGAGTTTTTACCAAGGAAAATCCTAATTAGATTTTTCAATAAAATTTAAAAAGTGACTAGGCTAGTCACAACATGGATAGGAGTATCTGAATATTATTTCATAGGTCGTCTGGGAGTAGAAATATCATGAGGAGTTATAATATCCTTCTGTTGATTAAGAATTCTTGTTGTAGACTTTAGGAATTCATCCCATTGCTGATGCATTTTGATTGTGGAAATATATTTCTCAATAAAACCCTTTCTAGGAGGACATTGGCAACCTATACCATTTCCCACTCAATATCTTTTGGTTCTTGATCAGGGACGACTATAGGGGCTTTAGATGAAGAAACTTTTGTAACTTGGGCTTCATGAGTTGATTGATGTAGAATAATAAGGATGTCTTCATTTCTTCTGTATATGAAACAAAATGTTGGTGATCATTAGGCGAGAGTTATCGAGCCTTCTAGAAAGCTTCTTCATAGGACTGAAATCTACGAAAAATATCATCAAAGGGACATTTTTCAAGTACATAATCTTTTGTACCGACTGCAACACAATGATTATCTACAATCCCCAAAGGGTCATGATATTTTAAAGAAATTTGGGCTAACTAATGACATTGAAAGTTAATAATTATTTATTGGCATGCATAAGGTTTTCTAAAGTATAAATTCCAATCTATATGGGAAAACTTGGCCAAATTCTCTTAGTGGTATTATTCAAGTCATAATAAATGCTTGTATCGATTGTTTGGTAAGTTATTTATCTGCAAATTAATATATCAGGAGAAAAAAGGGGTAAAGCATGAAAAAATGCCTAACAACCATATATTTTCAAATATGAGAAGATTTTTTCAATTTACCAGTCACCAATTGGAGAAATTCCAAGTTTGGATCTTTGAGAAATTCGAGGGGGTTTAGTATTAAATGGATTATGTGAATTGTATTTATAAAATAATGGAAAACTAGGTAGAAATGGTCAACATAACTTTCCTTCCATAGTTTTGAATGGTAAATATGAATGGGTAGAGGTTCATAAGGGGCCCATTTCCATCCCATAATAGGAAAGGCAGGTGTGAAGAAGATGGTGTCCATGATGTAGGTTGACATGTAGAATTGAGGATTGTGCTTATCAATCATGGAGGATCGGTAACTATTAAATTGTATACAAATATTTTTAGAAAAAATAGAGGCCCAATTAATATAATAACCTTCCCGAGCTCTCCGGATAAGGGGAACCCAACGTAAAGGAAATTGGGTTACCCATTTTCTACCAAAAATCCGGCAGAGCATAGATGCAACAAAGGATCATGCATAATTTAAAGGTATAATGACATATTTTTTGCCGACCTCTTTCTTAAATTTATGGTAACTAATTATCCACGGCATATTATTCAACTCATTCATATTCTTTCAATATTCTATAAATTTGTATTGAGTGAATTTGTGAATAAATTGAGTATTATATTGGAGTTTAGGCTCAGGAAGCTTATACATAACTTGGGGATTGTCGGGACAAAATGAACCCATGATTTTTAATGCAATAGTGTGCATTAGGTGCATAGGAACATGAACATGATCCATGGCCTAATGAATCATATATGTGTATGGTATATTCTAGTTAGCACAACAATTTTGCACAAATCTGACCTTGCAACATTGCACATGGTGGTGTCTAGGTTTCCATCTTCTCCAATTTCATTTCCCTGAATTTCCTCTGAACTTCCCTAGGATTCATATTTGAGCATTTTTCACATATCATACTAGGAAGAAACACCATTATCTACCCTTGTAATGATTGTATTTGAGAATAAGCTAGCATTTGGATTTTTTTCATCCTTGTCTTATATTATTGACTATTGAGGTTTTTGTACTTTATTTTCCTGCTTGGCCATTGTTTGATTTCTGAAGAAATTTACAGAGTGTGAATATTGAGTCTAAAACGAGGAAAAGGGAAATATTGTAGGAATATTTTAAGCATTACAAGGATTATAGAAAATTTTAAAACCTACAATAAATACATGATATTTCTAAAAAAATATGATTGAATTCACAAATGATGTGAATCAAATGCAGGGTGGTGTGATGATTACATGCTAATTCACACATTAAATGTTGAAAAGACTCAAATTTCCCTACAAAGGAAATTTAGTTAATCATCGGATTATACCTTAACCACATTATTTTTATGCATTATACTTAATTTAGACTTAACTTCCACTATAAGAAGTTGGTTACGTTTGTGTGATACGTCATGATGGGAAATTTTTTTAGCAAGAGAGAATAAAATTGATGTTTTTCACCTTTTAATTAGTCTGAGTTGGCGAGTTCCACTATGGAAAAGAAGGTGTGTAGAGTGTTGATGTGCCAACCCTAAGATAATGACATGTGGAAATTAGAAAATGAAATTTATATAACTAATTTGGTTGAAAATGTGTGACATGTGGAAATTACCTAGGTTGCCACATGGTGCCAACATGGACTTTCAAACCACGTCACTACAAGACTCATTCCATAGGACAAACTCATAGTGCATCATTTAAAATTTCCATGGGTCATTGACTATTAAGAGCCATGAGATGGGGATATCTACGCCATTTAACAAGAAGAATCACATCCTACAGTGGGACTGAAAGTAATGACTTATGCCTTAATAATAAGATAGTGAGGTGCATTTAACATGAAGAAAGAGGCAGGAAATTCTTTTCATACATAATGAAAAAATTCATGTTGTGTTGTGGGTGTTTTATAGTGTGTTCCTTTGGTTCCCAATGCACATAATAGAAGCATGAGATGATATTTTTGGATGTTAGTTTCTATAAACTTTCCATTCATTCCATGACACTTATGTAAAGGCATGTGCAAAGCTAAATTATGTTTGAAAGAAAGGAATGTGCATAAGTAGAGTCTGTGTCGAATTAAAGTATGTGCAGAGGTAATTCATATTTGAAGGTAATAGGATAGGTTTCACTACTCCACAAAAGGTGGGGAAAAGGAATACTTTAGCTCTGTACATGTCTTACATGCACATATACATTACTCTTGCACATGCCTTTGTTGCACCAGTTTCAGACTTAGTAATATATTTCCAAGCAGAACACTTATCACACAGGTTTATGAACATCAATATATGCACATATATTTCCATTAATGGAATTAATAAATATTGTTCCCATAAATTGAAATCTTATATTGTAAGTATAAATTCCTCTCCAACTGTTTCCAAGTAAAAAAATGAGAATTGCATTTGGACATACGATATTATTTCACACATGGAATAATTCTGGTCCGCTAAAATGTAGGAAAAAAAGAAAATATTTCTAGAAAATGAGGGAAAGTTTCATTACTCATTCATGAATATACATGACCAGGAATTAGTAAAGAACACCACATATAATGTCACATATCATAATGCTAATATGCACAAAAATATTCTTATTTTTGGAGTCTAAAAATGGTTGGCAACACTATTTTCAAGTTAGCTATGTTGAGATTCAACAAGATGATGAGCTTAGTGAAAAGTAAGCACCTTCACTAAGTGGGGCCCACGGGCTATTTTTAGGTGTATGTCTATTTTTAGACATGGTGAGCATATTCTATAAGTTGCAGGATGCTATTTGTATATGGTTGGTCAAATGTGGAAAATAGATGAAATTCTATTTTTAGAATATTGGGCAAAGTCTATTTGTATATCGTCGATCTAAAAATAGGTGCATGTCGATTATTATTAACCCTTAATAATAATCCGACAATAAACATCAGCTTATTCTCTTAGAGCACTTTATTTCAGTGAACAGATTTGGAAAATCAATGGGCTGAAGGAATTACGCAATTCCTAGGGTTATTGGTGGCTCATGCATGGAGGACTCAGTTAGAACTGAAGTGGCTAAGTTATGACAGAGTTGGAAGAGTAGTTACGAGAGTTGTTATTTAGTTTAACTTAGTTAATGGAGTTAAACTCAGTTGAGCTAGTTGAATCTAGTCTAAATGAAAGATACACTATTGAGAGTTTAGTGAATTATTTCACAACTAATAACTCACTAAAAATTGAACAAATACAACAGTTAACTACAGTGCATGTCAGTTCCAGTGGAGACCCAATGGAGAGATAGGTGAAAGGGTGAGATGGACTATCCGTTGTGACTATAATGATGCATTAAATGCATCTGACACACATTGGAGTTGCCAATGAGGATAGACAGTCAAGGCAAGGCCAATTCAAATTCATTCAGAGGTATTCTTCAGCAGGGATTGCGCAGTGGAGGCAGGATGTTAGGAGGCAAGAAATTGGTGCATAGATATGCAAATTTCTGCATGACAGTGTGTAATGATTGTTGATTGTACTGAGAGCTTGATGTACTAAGCTTTGTATGAGAATATTACATGATTCCATTGATATAAATAATATATGATAGTTGGGATTTTAGCTTTAAGCTTTCCCGTTAAACAACTGTGTTATGTGCGATTGAATTTATTCACGTGTTTGCAATTGAGTTTTAAATTTCTGCAAGTTTAACAGTGGAAGGATTTTGTATTTAGCAAGAAGATAAATATTTTTAGTACAGGAGGATCTGGTAATACATCAGTATTAATAAATTTCTACATGGTATCGGAGCAGTACTGATTACTGGAGATTGAAATTGTGAATAATTGTTGAGTTTTATGCTGGTGGACAATTCGAATTTGCTGTAGAAATTTCTTGGTGCGATAGTTGAGTATTTATTGAAATGTATTTCAATGGGTTGCGATTGGAGTATGCCCTTTAGGGTAGCTCAAATTACATAGCCTGTAAGGATAGGATGGAGGCAGTGTTTGAAGATAATGGACTGAAGGAGTTCATCGATAGCGATGTTCCTAAGCCTACCTCTAGTGATGCTGCAATACTTGATGCATGGAAAAAGAAGGTAGCAAAGACAAGAAGAATTTTTTTGGAAGGTGTGAAGGACCATATTGTGTCAAGACTTCATGGGAAAGCCACTCCATTTTCAATGTGGAAGGTTTTGACAGATATTTCCAAAGCAGCAGCGACCAGAGAAAGTTGGCGCTGAAAGATAAGCTCAAAAAAATAAAAATGGAGAAGGGCAAAAATATTCCAAAATATCTCACGAAGTTTGTCCATTGTAGGGATGAACTAGGAAGTGTGGGGATTACAGTTGATGATGATTACTTGGTGAGCTTGGCTCTCCTTGGGCTTCTGAAGAGTTGGCATAGCTACAAAGACTTTGTCAATGGACGGGAGAAACTGGCGGGTTGGGAGCGACTTTGGTCAGATCTTGTGTAGGAGGAGATAAGGTGAAGTACCAGGGATGTCTCTTCATCAAAGAATGATGATGAAGAGAATTTCACTTTGGCTGCCAAATCAAGGAAATGAAAGGGGAAGAAATCCCATCCAAAATCCAAGGCTAAAGGTAAGAAGCTCGATTTGTCCAAAGTGAAGTGTTTTCATTGTCATGAACAAGGGCATCTCGCCACTAACTGCCCACAGAAAAAGAAGAACAAGAAGGTTGTTGGAGCTGCAGCTGGAGAGACCTTAGCCTCAAAATTTGAACTTGATTTCTCTTTGATCGCATGCTTGGTTTCAAGCTCAATGGGATCGGTGTGGTATCTTGATAGTGGTGCGTCTTTCCATATGACGGGAGATAAGGAGTTGTTTATTGACTTGGAGGAGAAGGATCTCCAAATGCATATAGAGATAGGAGACGATGGTAGATATAGTGCGACTGGCATTGGAACCATTACCTTTGAGAGGGAGTCAGGTAAACCATTTCTGTTGAAAGATGTTATGCATGTCCCAGGTCTGAAGAAGAACTTGGTCTCGATCGCAATGTTAGAAGACAAAGGTTATGACGTTGTTTTCAGAGAGGGAAAAGCTTTCCTGCGACATAAAACAACGGGTCAAACCAAGAGGATAGGGATTCGAGTTAAGAATCTCTACAAGCTGGAGGTAGATGGTTGCGTTGCAATGATGGGCAAAGTAGAAGAAGTGGTGAGCCAGGATGAGGGAGAATTATGGCACAAGATATTGGGCCATCTTCACCATGGCGCCTTGAAGATTTTGCCGCAAATTTCTATTGGACTTCCCAAGGGTACTCTTGTGTAGTCAAATCAGTGCAAGGGATGTACTATGGGTAAGTTTGTGAAGACCACCTTTCATGAGAAGGAGAACAGTGCTTCGATAATCTTGGAGATAATTCACAGAGACGTGTGTGGACCTTTCTCGGTTGCTTCAACAGCCAAACACAGGTATTATGTTATATTTGTTGATGACTATTCTCATAGATGCTAGATCTTCTTCATGCAGAAGAAGAGTGAAACATTTTCAAAGTTCTGTGAGTTTAAAGCATTGGTGGAGAAGGAGTCGAGGAAACAAGTGAAGGCTCTACGAAGCGATAATGGTGGTGAATATATCTTGAACGAATTCAAATACTTTTGTAGCAAAGAAGGAATTCGAAGAGAACTCATAGTGCCTCATAACCCACAACAGAATGGGGTCACGGAGAGGAAGAAAAGAACGATCGTGGGTGCTCCACGAGATATGCTGCATGACCAGGGCTTACCGATGCACTTGTGGGCGGAAGCATGCAACACTGGGGTTTATGTGCAAAACCGTTGTCCTCATAGAATACTTGGCATGATTACACCTAAAGAAGATTTTACTGGTAAGAAGCCTGATATTTCTCATTTGAAGATTTTTGGCTCATCTGTTTACATTCATGTGACAAAGGATGCTAGGAAGAAGCTAGAGCCGACTGTAGAAGTTGGGATATTTGTGGGGTACACATAAACACCCCATAATTATTGTGTGTATTTTCCAAACAGTAGAATGACTGTGGTGCGATGAGATATAAAATTCAATGAGGTGAAAGCCATGAAGTTATCACTTGAGAGGGAGCTACACTTGCATGCAGAGGAGGAACTTCTTATTCCCAAAGATGAGCCTCTAGATATGGATCAACCACAGGAGGAGATTCATGGAGTGGAGGATTCCACTCATGCAGAACCAAACATTAGAACATGCAGAAAGCGTACCACAGAAGCTGAGAGACTAAAGCTTGATGTGGCAGAGAATGTAGGAGTTCCTACATCACAACGCAGACATAGACAGTCACCTGACTGCTTTACTAGATACATGGCTCTCATGAGCAAGTGTATCATGACAGAGCCATCTTATTTTGAAGAAGCAACGTAGGAGCCCACATGGGTAGATGCCATGGTGGAGGAGTATGATTCCATTGTCAGAAACAATTCTTGGGAGATTGTTCCAAAGCCGGTTGGTAAATCAGTTGTAGGATCAAGATGGATCTACAAGGTAATGCAAGCTACTGATGGGAGCGTAGAGAAGAATAAGGCAATATTTTTTTCCTCAGGCTTCTCCAAGATCGAGGGGATTGATTATGAAGAAACCTTTGCACCTGTCACACGGTATTCTTCCATAAGGACCATCCTTGCTCTCTCAATGCAGATGGGTTGGCACATTCATCAGATGGATGTGAAGATTGCATTCCTTAATGGGTTCAATTGAGGAAGAGGTGTACATTGAGCAGCCTAAAGGATTTGAGATCTTCAGCAGCGAGTCGCATGTTTGCAGACTCAAAAGAGCGTTGTATGGGCTAAAGCAAGCAACTCATGCTTGGTACACACAGATCGACAACTATTTGACTAGACTTGGCTTCACCAAGAGTGAGGCGGATGCAAAACTGTACCAAATTGTGGTGGAGGGTAAGCTTCTAATCATTGTTATTTATGTTGATGATTTAATACTAACGGGTGATGAGCAGTTGATACACTCATGCAAGGCATATCTTGCAAAGGAGTTTGAGATGAAGGATTTGGGCCTCCTTAATTATTTCCTTGGATTGGAAATATGGCAGCGAGAAGGTGAACTGTTTGTGTCTCAAGGAAAGTATGCTTGATAGATACTTGGTAAGTTTCACATGGAGGACTGCAAGCCCATGGCTACTCCTCTTCCAAGAAATTGGAGGAAAGAGGATGCTACATCGGCAGAGGTAGTGGATGCCACTGTTTATCGATAGTTGGTGGGTTTTCTCATGTATTTAGTTAATACAAGACCAGACATATGCTATGCGGTGAACCAACTTTCAAAAGCGATGGTTAAGCCTACCAAGCTCTTTTGGAAGGCAGGCAAGCATATCCTGAGGTATCTTAGGGGCACATATGAGTATGGATTATGGTACAAACAAACGGATGGGGTGAAGTTGCATGGCTTCACAGATGCAGATTGGGCAGGCAGCCCAACGAAAATAAAGAGCACATCAGGAGGGGTTTTCAATATCAGATCTACAATAGTTTCTTGGTACAGCAGGAAAAAAAGATCCGTGGCACTCAGTTCAGTGGAAACAGAATACATGGCAGCAAGTCAAGCTGCATGTGAGGCTATCTGGATGAGGAACATTCTGGTCGGTTTGTTCGGTTCACATTTAGATCCTACAGTGATACATTGTGATAATCAGAGTTGCATTAAACTCTCGATTAATCCCGTGTTTCATGATAGATCTAAACATATTGATATCCGGTATCATCATATTAGAGATTGTGTGCAACGGAAGATCATGTTGCTTCAGTACATTCCTACGGAAGATCAGGATGCAGATATTCTGACGAAGGCGCTCGACGGGAGAAAATTCGAATACCATAGAGGTAGGATCGGGGTGAAGGATAATCCCTCTCTTGTTGAGAGGGAGTGTTGAGATTCAACAAGATGATGAGCTTAGTTAAAAGTAAGCACCTTCACTAAGTGGGGCCCGTAGGCTATTTTTAGGTGTATGTCTATTTTTAGACATGGTGAGCATATTCTATAAGTTGCAGGATGCTATTTGTAGATGGTTGGTCAAATGTGGAAAATAGATGAAATTCTATTTTTAGAATATTGAGCGAAGTCTATTTATAGATCGTCGATCTAAAATAGGTGCATGTCGATTATTATTAATCCTTAATAATAATCTAACAATAAACATCAACTTATTCTCTTGGAGCACTTTATTTCAGTGAACATATTTGGAAAATCAGTGGGCTGAAGGAATTATGCAATCCCTAGGGTTATTGGTGGCTCATGCATGGAGGACTCAGTTAGAACTGTAGTGGCTAAGTTACGACAGAGTTGGAAGAGTAGTTACGGGAGTTGTTATTTAGTTTAACTTAGTTAATGGAGTTAAACTCAGTTGAGCTAGTTGTATCTAGTCTAACAAAAAGATACACTAGTGAGAGTTTAGTGAATTAATTAGTTAATTAATTCACAACTAATAACTCACTAACAACTAAACAAATACAACAGTTAACTACAGTGCATGTCAATTCCAGTGGAGACCCAGTGGAGAGATAGGTGAAAGGGTGAGATGGACTATCCATTGTGACTATAGTGATGCATTCAATGCATCTGACACATATTGGAGTTGCCAATGAAGATTGCGTAGTCAAGGCAAGGCCAATTCGAATTCATTCAAAGATCTTCTTTAGCAGGGATTGCGCAGTGGAGGCAGGTTGTAAGGAGGAAAGAAATTGGTGCATAGATATGCAAATTTCTGCATGACAGTGTGTAATGATTATTGATTGTACTGAGAGCTTGATGTACTAAGCTTTGTATGAGATTATTACATGATTCCATTGATATACATAATATATGATAGTTGGGGTTTTTAGCTTTAAGCTTTCCCATTAAACAACTGTGTTATGTGCGATTGAATTTATTCACATGTGTTTGCAATTGAGTTTTAAATTTCCGCAAGTTTAACAGTGGAAGGATTCTGCATTTAGTAAGAAGATAAATATTGTTAGATCAGGAGGATCTAGTAATACAACAGTATTAATAAATTTCTACAAGCTACACCATAAATTTTGTGCAGTTGACTACTATTGATTTGGATTCATAATTTGGGGAGCTGAGTGCTACAGATAATCAAGGAAGGAGTCCATTGTGTATGTGGTTTATCCACTACCTCTAGCAGTAATTCTCTTGTTTTTACTTGGGAAGAATTAAAAAGGAATATATTCTTTGGAGATAAAATTTTAATTTCTAGAAACAAGTTCTATCAATTTCATTGATGAAAATATGTATGTGTATATATTAATATATATAGGCCTGTGTGATAAGTCTCTCTAGTTCAACAATCTTACTAGGTATAAAACTAGAGGAATTAATCCATGTGAAGATGCAAGGCATGTGTTAATACATATTTATGCAAGAACGAAATAGAATACATATATAAACACCATAAAAATATATATGTAGAGGAAATCAATCTTCATTTCATTAATATGAATGAAATGAAAGATGCTTACATATAGAATGGAAATAAACTAGCTCTGGTGATGGTAGCTTATCACTGAGAAGAGATGTGATGGCTACATGCCTTAGAATTATGCTACAATGAGGCTCAAAGGCCTTTTTATTATTGAATGATAAGGGAAACCCATAAACAATCAAAACCCTAACCCAAGGAGATGGAACACCAAGGGTTTGTTGGGACCATTGGGGTTAGTTGGACAACCAACTTCCCATGGTCGTAACTTGGTCATATGATATTCATTTTGCATGTAAAATATATTTTTATAAATATTTCTTCAAGTAATACAAAATTTTCAATAGCCATCGGATAAGAGCCTATTGCGGAGCTAAAAATAAACGCCATTTAGGGGGTCAAAACAACTCCAAAATTTCAGGACCCCAAAAAAATTCTAAAAATAGTAAATTGTGCTATAAACAAAGAAACTGATGAAACCGACTAGAGGTCTAGGTGGAATAGGCGTGTGGCTACCCATACCACCTGGATCAGTCCTCCCCCCCTAATAATAAATGGTCCCCATTGAATGCAGATCCTCCATGAGGTGACAAAATTTCTGTTGAACCTAGTCCTTGGTGAGCCACTTGCCTTGGTGAAGGAGTTGGCCTGCTTTGACAACTCGATATAACTCGATCCTCTATTTACGAGTGTTATTGATTTATTTGTCCATTATCCTATCAGTCATGGCCTACTAAATATAGCTTGGGTTGATCTTTGTTGGTGTCAACTGCTCAATAATGTCTGATGTGTCCAAGAATGGGGGAAAGTATGGCCACAGTCGATCCACATTGAATACTAGGTGCATGCCAAGGAATTGTGGAAATGTGAGCTTGAAATAATTTTCACTTATGGCCTTAGTGATGGTGTAAGTCCCATATTAGAGTGGTGAAAGCTTGCGGTGGGCCCCAACGAGGCAATCCTTCTGTATATGTAACCAAAATTTGTCTCCCACCTGGAACTTGTGTTGCACCTGATGTTGATCATGTCGTTGTTTGTACTTGGAATTTTCTCTATCCAATATTTCATGGACCTGCTAGTGGATGTGTTGAATGCATTCAATGAAGCTAGTAGCTCAATCAACTTTGGACTGGACATGAGCTGAATCTATCTTAGTAGCTACCAGTGGTATGGAAACATCAATGAGGCATAGTGGTTGGAACGTCGACCCCACCTAAAAGGCCTGTGTCCAGTTGAGCTATGGAGAGCTATGTTGTAGTTGTGTTGGACATAGGGGAGGCATTCATCCCATGTGTTTGGATGCTTTGATTTGTACATGCATTGAATGTGCACAATCATCCTATTGACAACCTTTGTTTGGCCATCAGTTTGGGGGTGGAAGGTCATAGACTTAGTGAGCTTGGTATCCAACATTGACCAGAGGCTTGACCAAAATTAACATAAGACCTTGTTCTCCTAATATCATATAATGGATTGTGGGATCCCAAAGTGTACCCACACTCATTCAAAGAAGATTTTGGTAGTGGATTTTTTTGTGATACTCTTCTTGCAGGCCACTAGAATGGCCATCTTAGAGAATTTGTCGGCGACCACGAAAACATTGCCGTTGCCATTCTTGGTAGAAGTAAGGCCCGACATGAAATCCATGGATATGCATTCCCATGACTGACTAGGAGTAGGAATAGGAGTACATAGGCCTTACTTCTTGATTTTAGGTTTGGAAATGGCACAAGCAGTGCATGATCTGATGTAATTCCCAACATCATGTAGAAGTTTCGGCTAATAAAAATGCTTCTGCAACACTGCCATTGTTTTCTCTACCCAAAAATTTCTAGTGACCCAACTGTAGTGTGCGTCCCAAATCATCTTGGCACACTCATTTTAACGAACACATAGGTTTCCCAAATGGCATAAAAATGTGCTCTAGAGGTGAAAACATTTAACTTGCTTGCCTTCGAGGAGCATATGATATGTAGTGTCGAATTATGGATCGCTCTTGTAAATATGGAGCCACCCCGATGTCCTGTGTCCACAAGGGTCTAGCATAGTGGTCAATGCCATAATTAGTGGTCGGTTGAGACAATCTGCAACATTATTAGCATTTCCCTTCTTGTACTTGATGTTCAAATGGAATTGTTGTAGATATGTGGACCCTTTTTTATGGCGATTGTTCTGCAACTTCCCTTGTGTCTGTATGAACTGTAGGGGTCGGTGGCCTATGTGGATGATCGTTTCCTTCCCCAAAATTTAATGCTTCCATTGTCGACAGGCCTACACAATGGACTTCATATATTTTTCATAAGTGGGACACTGTTGTACTGTCTCTGAAAGTGTCTCACTGTGATATTCCACTGGATGCCCCTTATGGGTAAGAAATACACCAATATCATAGTCGGAGACACCAATCTCAATTTAAAATGGTTGCTACAAATATTGTAATGTGAACATTGATGCAAAGCAGAGGCAATGCTTCAATTTGGAAAATGCCTTATATTGGGATTCAGACCAAAATAAATTTTCTTTCGCTCCACCGTTGGTGACTTGACTCAAAGGCCAAGTGATATGAGGGAATCCAAATACGAACCTGCAATAGAAATTAATAAGACCTAGAAATCTGCAGAGCTCTATTAGAGTGGTTGGGGCCAGTCAATCCCGATAACTTGTATCTTGGGTGGGTCCACATACACACCTTTCTATTTAATGATGTACCCCAAATATTGAGCCTGGGTCATACAAAAAGTGCATTTCTCCAAATTGGCACACAATTTTTGTTCTCGTAGGGTTTTGAGGACCTATCAAATATGGTGTATATGCTCTTCCTAACTTCAGATGAAGATTAATATGTCATTCAGGTACACTACCATGAATAATTTGGTGAAGGGAAGAAAAAATTTGTCCATCAGCACAGATGAAGGTTGCAGGGGAATTCATCAACCCAAAAGGCATGACCAACCATTCAAAAAGTTCCTCCCTAGATTTGAAGGTAGTTTTCCACACATTGAAGGGTTCAATCAGTACCTAGTGATAACCAAACTTCAAGTCAATCTTACTGAAATATTTGGCCCCCTTGAGCTAGTCCAGAAGGTAATCCATTTGTGTGATTAGATATCTATTCTAGACAGTGATATTATTAAAATTCTAATAGTCAATAATTAACCTCCAAGTTCTATCCTTTTTCTGTACCAACATGATCAGGCTCCCACACTGTCATGAAATTGGCCTGATGTTCCTTTTCTACAATGAATCCTGAATTTTCTTCTTGATCTCATTGCTCTCCAGAACATAGCATCCATAGATTGTTCCATTGGGTAGCACCACACCTAGGGTCAGATCAATGGAGTGCTTAACCTGACAGTGTAGGGGTACCCCTATGGGTGAGGTGAAGATTCCCTTGTACTCCTCCATGACCTTGTCCATATGTTGTTGTCATGTGGAGGAACCTTGTATGGAGGCTGTGGATATGACCACAATATTCCTCTTGTTTTGAGGGAGAATGAAATGGAAGAAAAAATTTCTGGTTTGGGAGATGATCTTACTACATTTTTAAGAAGAGATCAAAGAAAGGTCGACAGGTGGTGCTACCTCTGGTATCCTGTACAATTTCTAACCCAAAGTAATAATAAAAGAACAAGGTCTAGATTTATATGCAACATGAAACTTCCATAGGTATGACTAACTTAATAAAACATCACAGACTTATTTAGGGGAAACATCGCACAATACCTCATCTAAAAAGGGCTACATGCTATAAGGCAAGCGAAATTACTAGCTGACACAGAGATCTTACCCTTCATGGAGCCACCCAATGCTGTATAGTTGTGGGTGTGGTGTTTTTTGAAATTTCAACCTCTTAAAGGCCTCAGCTAAGATCAGGTTCTTCTAGCTCTTGTTGGTAATGATGAACTGCACCAACGAACACTTTACCCACATCTGCAGGTGGAAGAGGCGCTCCCCCTCCTCTGGATCCACAGGTTCCAGATTTTGGAGCTTGGTGGTGGCTACCATTGTAGTGGGTTCAACGTCAATGATATGCTTTGCCTTGACAATTCCCTTATCGAGTTCTGTCTCAGAGTCGGAAAATGCATCCATCTCTAAGTATTTTAGCTCGATCACCACCACCTACTTCGCGCAACATTCGTTGGTGTTGTGATTAGGAATTTTATGTAACTAATACCACTTGTCAGTATCTTTTTCTCCTTCCCATTATTCTTGGCTTGTGGCTTCAAGGACTTGTCCTGGGGTGTCGTAGCCTAACTCTCCCCTTTTATCTATGGCTTGGGGCACCTTTTCTCTTCTTTGGGTTTGCATAACTAAAGTCTCGCTTCTTCTGCTTGAATATTTGCTCAATATTAATAGCATATTGGTGTGTTGCACCAAGCGAGGAGATGTCTAAAAACTTCTTTTCCTCCAGAATGTATTTGTGCAAAAAATCGTAGTACTTGAGCACCAAATGTTTCTTAGAATCTTTGATACCCAAAATTGTGCATAGGGTATGGAAAATATTCGTCAGCTCATGCACATATTGATCCCTTTGTTGTTGCATCGTAGTCCATGTATATACTTTTCCTCATAGCTCCCCATGGGGTAATGTTGTTCTTTGATGGCGTCTTGGAATGAATTCCAAGTGGGTGCAGTGGAAAATAATGAGGTTTATCTCTCATCCCTTTATTCACAGTAGGTTTCCTACCAGTCCTTGACATGGGGGTGGCTTTGAGGAGTGAAAAAAAGTAATATTTTCCCTATTGGAAAAATCATGAACTGAAAAATATCCTTCCAATAGATTTAACCATGTATCTATGGAATCTGCATCCATCTCGCCTTCAAATATGGGAATGCCAAAGTTTACGTGTACCTTGAAGGGAGTGGTTCCTCCAAAGTGGTTGTTAGATGAATATGTGTCACTTGTGGGAATTTATCGAAGGATCTGGGTAAAGTTATCAATCATCGCATTCCTTTGTCACTCGAGGGATTCCTCGAGTAGTATTTTGAAGGGATATCATGTTGCCTCCTCTTTATTTTCTTCTTCCATGGGAGGTCATCGAGGTTTACGAGGTTGGTCTTGCAAAGGTTCAACCAGTTCAAGCCCTAACTCATTATACCTTGACCTTGTTGGGGACATGCAAAGAAAAATATAGAAAGAGCATATTGCTTTGATACCACTAATCCAAAATTATTCTGGAACACAAAAAAATACAAATATAAACATAAACACAGGTATACAACATAAATAAATATTCATTTCTTTAATATCAAAGAGTTGAAATATGCTTACATATATAATGGAAATAAACTAGCTCGGGTGATGGTAGCTTATCTATGAGAAGAGATGTGGTGGTTGTTGTGTCAATTTAATCACATATTAATTTGACTGAACCACAACATCAATTGTCATCTTAGGGTAGGTATATTTATTTCAAAGGAGTATGTACTATTTGTGTTGATACACTTCAGCCAAGAGCAGAGAAAATGAAAATATAAATATATGTCACTGGATTTAATTCTAGAAAGTAACACTCATGCGCACATCAAAAATTAACTGGTAGAAATAAAACCACACTTCATGTTACCAAGAAAAAGGCGCGTCATACACCACGGTATTGACTTGGACGGTAAACTGTACAATATGCTCAATTCAATCTGCAATAAATAATAACAATCTATCACAATACTACTGCAGCTACTGAAATCCCTACTAAAGAGGAGGGCCCTTCCTCCCTAGCAGGGCGCAGGAATGAAATACGAATCTAGTAAGGCTGCAATGCTATATTCAGAAACATCATCAACGTTGTCTTTGTATTAAGAATTATGAATTATAGAAACAAAATAATGATAATATCCTCTCTGTCTTTCCCTTTCACATGGGACTGAGACCTATTTATAAGTTTTACATGTCCAAAAAAAGAAAACAGATCAGTCATGAGAATATGATAGTTCTCATGCTGATCAAAATATAAATAGTTACAACAGGTTCCAAGTATTGGGCTTATTACTGTTACATCATCGATAAAAATCACAACTGTCTCGATTCCCTAGCTGTTTATAGATAATATGATTCATATGACAAGTGTCTCCGTGGAATAGTATCCACGGTCTTGGACAGTTGTATTAGAATCAACATCCTGCGGTGTAACAACATTTCGTGATGTGTAACAACAATGCTCGAGGTTTAATAGTGACGGCCTGCGGTGTAAGATCAACGACCTAAGGTGTAACAACAATGGATTGAGGTGTAACAACAACGGTTTAAAGAAACATGTGCTAAGAACTCCTTTTTAACTCATCATTCCATTGTCCATACTTCAATTAGGAACCTTGGATTAATTCTAGAAAGACACAAGCCAGATAACTTCCTCCAAAATCACCTTGATTAGTCATCAAAAGGCATCACCTCATTCATATTTTAAAAAAATGGAAAAATAATATGTCATGACAAAAATGGAGTCTCATCACTAGGAAAAAGGTAATTAAGGTCTAAAAAGTACACAGTTTTAGAGGTGAAATGATCAAGGATGGGAAAAAAAAGTGTCCAAAATACACTCAAAGTCTGCACCCAACATCTCCCCCAAGCTGAAGCAATTACATGTCCTCATGCAAAATACCTCAGAACCTGCAAAAGTACCTTTTGTGCAGCTATGTCAAATTATAGGCATTAGCGGCGTCATCCTCAACAGATCTGTAGCCCTGGGTGGCCATTAGCCGGTGTGGCCAGGATTCCTCCTCATATTTACACAATTGATACTCAGGTTGATATTCCTCTATTGGAAACCAAATCAAGGGATACTTAAACTTGAGGCGTATCCAAAATTTGTCTAACTGATCCACCACCCTAGCATATTATGAAACTCGTGTAACAACAATCAGAAAATTATGAAATAAAAATGGATCACTCCCCTATAGTTCTACACTATTGAACTTGGTGCATTTGTGACACCCTATTAGTGCTCGACTTTTCATCTGCACAAAAATGTTGAGGCAGGACTTCACAATCCTTCTCCTATAGATGGTTGCCTATTCCCAGATATCCAAAGTTTTCAAAAATACCTTAAAAATTCATTTAAATGCGGCAACCATACCTGCTTCAGCCCAGATCATTAATGTCACCTTTTATTCATTTGCATTCATCGATTTCATAGCCATGTGCCATTCTATATGATTCTTCATAAAGGAAATAAAGGTGTGCAACTGCAAGTCACCTATAAAAGAGAGATAATATACACCACCATGTGTGTGCTAACATGTTCAAAAATTATATTATGGAGAAAGAGCTCACAAAACAAGCTCTGCTCATGGAAATCACAAGCACAAAAAACATCCAAAAATGTTCGGGTGGAATTACCCACATATGGTCTATTCTCATAGATTGCCTTCAACTAAAATAAGAAAAATAGTTCTCATAGGAAAACTGGGTAGGATGGAGAGGTTTGTGTGCATCCCATCAGATTTAGGGAAAGTTCATACAAATTTATTTTATCATTGGTTAGATCTTGGACCTATTGTTGCAATAGCTGCAATTGCTCCTACTTTTTCTTCCCAACTGCCTCTTTTTTCTATCTTCCCCAATTCTCCGCAAGTTCCTTCTCAACCCATTTCTCCTTGAGTGAATTTATTATTTTTTGTTGTGCTACCAACGATATCACTCCTTCCCGCAACAAGAGTGCATGTTGTTTCCACTTTTGTAATTTCGAAATCAATAAAATTTTCTCCAAACGCCAGTGCGCTTCAGGACCTGATGTTTCCTTACATGCAACATCCTTTGGAGGTGTAACATCATCCTGAGGATTCGGGTGCTCCATTATGGCTAATGGTTCTTGTGTAACATTAGTGAAATCAACGGGTTTTTGTGTATCAGCTTCCTTTCGTCCCTCGGTAGCTTCTGCCTCAACTGTTTGTTCTTGTGTAACAACAGTGTCGTCAGCAGGTTCTTGTGGGTCAACTCCTAGGTTGGTACCGGTGGGACACTTCGTTTCAACTGTTGGTTATTGTGTATCAGCAGCATCATCAATGGGTTCTTGTGTAATAGTTACCCAGGGTTCAGTCTAAGTTTCCCTTGGAATGGTTCTCACCATACAAACTTTTTATCCTAATCTGCCAATTTTACGGTGCATGACGCACACACAGGACCTTGTGTAGAGTCAGCCTTTATTTTATCTACTACTTCTTCCAGGGTATCCAAACTTGGAACCCTTGCTTCTACTCTACTTTCTTTTAATTGTTGTCTTAATTCTTCATTTTCTTCTTCTAAAGCTTTATTTCTAAGCAACAAAGATTGAATTTCGTCCTTACCTAGCAGAGGGTCTTCTTCTGGATGAGGTTGTTCTCTATCTTTCTGCTCCCATGTATCCTGGCTTGGTTCCTTTCTAGGCGAAGGTTCTGGCTACGAGCTGAATTTCACCTGTTTCTTTGGTATCCTACCTCCTATCAACTTTTTCAAATATCTTTTCTTCGTTTTTCTCCCCAAGGATTGGCCACATTCTCTAGTCTCCTCTCTTTATCTTGGGGCATCAAGGATTTCAGTTCGCCTTTTCTGGGAGCTTCTTGCCTTCCAGCTTATAAATTGATCCCAGCTTCTACCTTGGTTTTCCAATGCATCCAATACAATTAGCTTGATGAGACCGGAATTGTCACACAGGCTTCTAGGTGTATATCAATTTTCACAGCTGCATACATTTTCCTGATATTTTCTAACAAGAAATAAGGAATATTAATCAGTTTCTTATGCCACAGGCGAGTCAACAATGGAAAATGGTAATTGAATACAATCGTTGCCCTTCCTTCGTAGGTGATGTACTTGATAATTCATAGGGAAACATCTCCCCATGGCTCCGGGAGTGATAATTTGTTAATTCCCCTACCTTTCTTTTCTAATTTCTCCTCTCCTTGAAGGAACTCTGTCTTGACAGAGGGGTCATTTCCTTTTTTTCCAAACCATTTCTTTCCCACAATTTGTAGTGATGACACCCAAGCAATCACTCCTTCTGTTACTTCCATCTTCAACCCCCAAACTTCCATCTGATTTACACTCAGGTTTCGAGCAAACTCCATAGCTGTCAACTTGTCTGATCCCTTAAGTCGTTCAAAGAATTTGAACCATATTGCTTCCTTAAATACTTGGCATGCCTTGGGGCAATTCTCCAATGCATTCATCGAACTGGGCTCCTGTCGGACTGTAACTCCTCCTATTTCTATCCCAATGCTCTGTATTCTGCTCTTCCGAGAATTTTGAAGTGAAAAAAAAATACTTCGCTGAGGTCAACGTTGGGGCAGTGAGGTGGGTAATAAAGCGAGGATTTTAGGTTAAGGAGAATCATAGTCAATTATGGTTTCATTATTGACCTGGATCACGGAGACCTGACATTAAATACGTTTTAATTTTTGGCATGAAGGGATAATGATGGCGGTGCTTTTAACAATGATTACTCGATTTAAACTCGATATCCTAAATTACGAAATGACTTGTTCCCTCCCCTGAGTTTTAATGTGACGTCCATCCTTGGCCGTCAAAAGGTACCATATTAATTTCCATAATTTTTAAATAGAGGGCATACATGATATACCTTTAATGACGTACCTGACGTGATGTGGCAGGAAAGGAATGGCCAAAGGAAGGTGACGTGACCAATTCCGGTGGTGATGTGCTAATTATGTATATTGGTCATGTAGCATAACGTTGATGAATGCTCTTTTTTTTTTGTTTGCGGCTGAAAGTATTTCACTGATGTGGCTACTAATGGATTGTCGGAGTTACATGTGTAACAAAATATCTAATGTCACCATTTCTTCATTCATTTTTTATTTACAAAAGAAAATAATTACATCGAAAATTTATTAAAATAAAAATCATATTCTAACAGTTCATGTAAAAACATAAAATAAGATATACGTAAGTTACATAATGTTGTTACAATTATTATTATTACGCCCCATAGAGGTTTTAACAGTCAGATTTTTACTATAATTTATTTATTTTATTCACACACACACACACACACACACACATACATATATTATTTATTTCTTTATTATTATTATTATTATTATTTATTTATTTTTATTTTTATTTTATTTTATTTTTTTCAGACATGTGTAATAGCCGCCACATTGTGGTTTTCAGCTGTTACACTTGTTGGAAAATTTAAAATTATGGCAGCACTGGGGGGGTTTCCCCTTGCTTCTATAATCTGAACCTTTTGCTTCTGTAATATGGAGATCAGAGTCCATGACAATGTTAATAAATGAATCCTTTGAAGTAGGTTTATGATATAGACAAAGGCAGTGCTCATTAGCAAGTAACGATGTTCTTGCACTGTCAATGGTAACTAAGCTTACAGTTCCATTGTCGAAAATTGTATCAACTTCATAAGGACCTAGCCATCTTGTGCAGAGCTTACCATTGAAATCCTTGAATCTTGAATCATATCTGAGAGCCCAGTATCCCTTCTAGAAATTCTTCTTTTTGATGAATCTTCCGTGCACTTAGCTCTTTGTTGCTGGATGATCTCTGTTTGTTGAAAAGCCGCTAGTCATTTCTCTTATAATTCATTGAGATGGTTCAACCATTACTTTTATGTTGTTGTGAGATCCAAGTTCACTTGTAATGTTGTTCTCAATGTCTTGATCTCGAACTCTATGGGGCATAAAATATTTTTACCATACACCAGTTCATATGGTGAGAATCCCGTAGTATTCCTCCATGTAGTCCTATATTCCCACAACACTTCTGGAAGTTTATTAGCCCAATCCCTCCTGTGGTTAGCCACAGTCTTAGTAAGAATCCCCTCAATAATCTTATTGGTGCTCTCCACCTATTCGTTTGCTTGTGGGTGATAGGTGAAGTGATTATATGACAAATCTTATAATTTTCAACTAGCTTTTGAATTAATTGAGATGTAAATTAGGGTCCTCCGTCTGTCACTATTTCTCTGGGTATCCCAAAGCAGAAAAAGATGTCTTCAAACAGAAAGTATGAAACAACCTACTATGTAGCTCTGGTTAATTCTTTTTCCTCAACCCATTTTGTGACATAATCTGTGCAAACCAAAATATAGGACTTTTGCTCAGATGAAGGATTAATTGGTCCTACAAAATCCAAAGCCCATTTCCTAAATGGTTCCAAAACTATTTGAGGTTGTAACGACATCTCATCTGATTACAGCGGATGACCCATTCTCTAGAAACTATCACACCCTTTCACGAACTTCTTACCATCCTGAAATATTATTGGCCAATAGTACCCTGTCGAAAGCACCCTATATCATGTATGCTTGCTTGCGAAGTGACCTCCACAGGGCTCCTCATGACAGGCTCTGAGAATATTAAAAAAAATTTCCTCCCTGACACAACATCTGATATGAAAATATGGTTTGGTGTGATAGAGATTCCTTTCTATCCATGAATAAGTAGCGCTCTGCTATATGATATTTTTCCTTTCTCTAGGGGATAAGTATTGTGGGAACTTCCCTGCAGCAAGGTAATTGGCTATGTCAATTGATGAGCTCCATCATTAGACATATTTTGGTAGGAAAATTTTAGGGGCTAATATTGAGTGGGCTAATTTTCCATGCTTTTTTTCAAAAAACAAGATTCACAAATTTCCATTTTTTCTAAAATGATTTGCCCAAAATTTTATAGTACACCATTATTTTACCTTAAAAATAGCCAAAATATTATATTGAATAATATAAAATCTGTTGAAATATAAATATTTCTACAAAAATATCGCGAAAAAAATTATAATTTGCATATTAGGGGCTAGTAATAATATTCGCCAAATTTCTAAAGTTTAAGATAAAGTTCCATCATAAAATTTTTTCCCTCATATTTGGAGGGGTTAATAGTCACCTTTTTTCCTTCTTAGATCTATTTTTCTTGCATTTTTATTATTACTTGGTTTTATAATGCTAGTATAGGTGGTGATTAAGGCTAACGTACTCTGAGTACCTACTATGAGGTTGAGCACAAAAACTCATGATTTATTAAGAAATTTTATAGATATTTTATCACAAAGACTTGGAGGAGATAGTAAGGAGAAAATATAGGAGGATTGTCCACCCTCAAAGGCAGCCGAAGGATCCCAAAAATTCTCTCCAGCAATTCGAATTCCACAAGCAGCCGAAGGATCCCCAAGGATTCTCTCCAGCAATTCGAATTATAGAGGCAGTCGAGCAACTCAAAGAGGAGAGCACTCAATATTGTTTTACTTGGAGTTGAATGGGCTCAATCACCATTTTCTAGGGAGATGTTGGTATCTGCCCCTTAGAATAAATAGAGCAGAGCTAGAGCTAGGAAGAGTTAGTTTATTCTAGTCTCGATTCCATTCAGAACTATTCTTGTGAGCTATTGAGATTTTCTTTTTATTCAGGGATGAAACTTTCAGATATGTATGCAGTTATACTTTTATGAAATGAGCAGAATGGTTTCATTCGACTGATTTAAGTTTTAGAGGGCTAGGCTCGTGGGTTAGGGCCCAATCCATGTGCCTTAGCCTCTCTGTTGTTACTATCTTTTCCTTTCTATCATTTAGCTAGTTTTGCTTCTGCCATTTAAGTTATATCTGCTTCTGATAAGTTTCATTGCTATTTAGTTTTCCTGCTGTTGTAGTTTCATTAATTATGCATAGTGAAATAGAGGAAAAACTCCAAAACTCTGGTCAAGTCTCCCCCCTCTCATCTCTGTTAATAGAGTTCGAGTAGGGGCAGACCTTCCCACAGGCCAAAAATTGCTTTTTTTTTTAGTTTTGGGAAGAATTTGTGTTACCAAGTCCAAGCCCTTCCTTCACTATTTCATCTTGCATTTATGTCTGTCTCCCGTGCATAATCCGCAGGTGTGTTTCATTTCTAAGCACCGCTCTTTTGCCTCCATTCCCCTCCTTCCCAAGTGAACCCCTCCCTGATGGTATGGTATGGTCTCATGGAATAAGTGTGGCTGAAGAGAAAATCTTCATGTGTTGCATGTAGTATCTTCTCCTTGAGCTTGGATGATTTAGATAAGAAGATCCTACTCTGATAGTAGATGACCCCATCTCTTATTGAATATCCCTCATCCAATAGCTGGTCATCAAGTATCATGCATGTAAAAATATCCTTGTAATAATCCACCAACAGCTAGGATTTCCAATAAGAATCTATCCTCCATAGTGACAACACTGATGATCTATCAAATAAAGCATCTGTCATGTGGTTGCCCCTCCTTTGACATATCCCATTCCAAATTCACATACCAGGATGCTACTATCCTCCCTCTGTTGCTCCTTTCTCAGCGCAATATTTGAGGTAAGAGTGGGTAATTATGATGTTGGGAGAATGTCTCCCTCCTCCTTGAGTCTACCCAAGACTCTCAACGATGTACCATGACCTCCCAATGTTCCCACTCCTCCTTGATCTATGAGTGGTGCAACATGTTGTGAGACATTTCTAACCAACTCCTAATCAGATGGCCTCCCGGGTGGTTTGCCACTAAACAGTAATGTATCATAGGCCAAAGTCATCTCAATACATGATGGGACTGTTAGGTCCTTGCTTCCACTACACAAATCCAACTATGTTTCCTGCGTGGAAGTTGTTTGTGAGGGATATGTGTTCATGCCCCTAATCATCTGGTTTTTTTCACTCTTTATATCCACCCATTCCATATACAAAGTCTCCCAAAATGTGGTGACCTTCCCCAAAGTAATCAACCACTACACACCCAATATCACATTGGTGTTAGGTATGTCAACCACAAAGAAGTGATCAGTCAATGTATATGTCCCCATGGTGACAAATAAATATGGAACATAATGCATGCACTGCATAGTTCTAACCCCTGTGACCAAAACTGAAAATCCCTCAAAATCATCAGTGGGTATTTCCCTCCTCTGCACTAGTTGGGCATCAATAAAGTTATGTTTAGCCCCATTTTAAATAAAAAATAAAACCCTCTGATCCTGAATGGAACCTCAAACCCTCAAGGTCAAGTACTTGGGTACTCCTCTTAATGATGCAAGGGCCCCTCAATTGGAGAAAATGTTCCATTCTCACCTCCTAGTGGTGGTGGATCCTCTCCTGCTATCCTAGCGCTCTGACCTCCTTATGGTTCTTCTTCTTCCTCATCCTCATCATATGAAAAGAGCTCTATATAGTGTGCCTTTCCTGCTGCACATCTATGTCCAGGTGCTCATGATTCTTTGCATGTGAAGCAACACTTCCTTCTCCTCAAGTCTCTTCAGACATCATCACTAAGAGGTACTTTGTTTTGGCTCTCCTTTGAAAGAGGAGCCTTCTCATCTTTTCCCTTTGATGGGAAAGTGGCCTTTTGCTAAAAATTTTCTTTTGCTTTTGGTAAGGCATCTTTTATATCTCTAGCCCTTTCAATGGCATCTTGAAGGGTAGTGGGTTTGGTAGATTTAACCAACCCATGTAGAGGTTATGCTAGCCAATGAATAAACATATAGACACTCCTTGCTACAGATAAATCAGGAAGCATAATAGAAAGTTTTAGAAATTCAGAAATATAATTTTCTGGATTACCTGATTGTTTGAGCTTATCTAGCCCGATGAAAGGTGCCTCTGGGTCTCTTCGATCAAACCTCTCCACCAAACTCCTTGTGAACTCTGAATATGTAATCACATTGGCATGACCCAATGTAGAAAGCCCATGAAACCACCAACCATGTGCTTCACCCTCAAGGTACAGTGCTGCTATTTTGATGGAATCCATCTCTGGTACATGGTTCAGCTAGAATTATATGTCTAGCTTCTCTACCCATGATTTGGCAGTGAATTTTGATGACCCATCAAAATTGGGTAAGAAAAACCTGCCCATAGTCTGGTGTAGATCATGATTCTGTATGAATCCTCCACCTCTATTATGATTTTGGGGTCTCCTATTGTCCTTGATTTGATAGAAATCTTGAAAGCTCAAATGGTCCTTGAATCTCTGAGATTGAGACTCATAATCGAGAAAATAGTCTTCAAGAGTTTCTTGTTCTTGAAACCCTCCATTTCCCACTGCTAAAAATGTAGGCATTGTAGAGCATTGGGAAATATGTTGCTGCACCGGTTGATCATTCCAGTGATGAGAAATGTTGAAGCCTTCTCCATGTAGAAACCCTTTAGGGGATTCTTTGTGTGTATCCATCCTCATCTCCTTTATTTCTCTTGCAATGTCTTGCATGGTTCGAAGAAGAAGCTTAGGAAACTCTTTGTCCTCATCTTTTCCTAACAAAGGGGTTTTACCCTTGTCTTATTTATCATCTGTATAATCATATCTCTAGTTTCTTATGAGATACCTCTTCTCTCTATCTGTGAGAGGATCTCCTTCTTCAAATGACATATTGGCTTAATATGCATAGGCTGAGCCAAGATTATGCTTTGATACCACTGTAATATTCCCAAATGGGAAAAGTAGCAATACAAGACATAAAAATGGAAATATTAGTGTATAACATCACATCAAGATATGAAACCAACGTGGAGCCATTTTATTAACCATAAAATCAACAAAGAAGTGTAATATAATGGGGCAAAAATCATACAACATGAGCTAACAAGCCTCCAATGAGTAAATCCTCTCAAATATGAGATACTGCTAATATCAAAAATACCAGAAGACTGCTACAGTGCAGTCATAGTGGACATAGTTGCAACATGAGATCATAAAACAATACAAAATGGCTTATATATGCCTCGAGAGATATAGAAGATGAAGATCTAGGCTCTATAACAACCTCCCAATAGAACCCAAGAGGGTTTTCAGAAAATACACCAAAACACAAGAGGTGAAACAAATCACTAGAGCTGAAGATTCACTGCAAATAAATAGTTGGAAAGATGTGGCTGATCTGATTTAGAAAATAATGAAGCCTCCTCCCAATAGAATCTTCAGGTGAAAGGCTAATCCCTTCACTGGAAAACCATCTCCCCAAATGGTGTACTAAAACCACCCCTGCAACTCCTCCCTAAAATAACATAGTCCAAGATTGAAACTGTGTTGTAGGAGAAAATAATAATGTGGCCTGGTGCCAAATGCTACAATAAGGCTCAAGGGCCTTCTTTTCTAGCCTCCCAATGGAAGGAAACCTTCCTCCACTGAAATCTAGCTCAGAAATCACCCAAATGAATTCTCCACTGCTTCACCCTACAAGACAACACAACCCTCTGTAGAAACTGCACTGTAGAAGAAATATGGAGCTTGGCCTGATGCCAAAATGTGGAAATATAATGCATATACTTCTCCTGAGTGGGCACTCGAAGTCCCCCAAGGATGAAGGTGGGATTCGCGCTCGGGAGCACCCTGTGCTAAACAGCACTACAGTCTTATCTAAACAACTGAAGAGAGAAAATAGTCATACAAACCATACAATAATAATCAACAACCTGCCCAAAATGGCTTCCATCCCCTTCCTTATATGCTTGGTGAGCTTCCTCACCTTGGGCCCCACTCATTAAAGCCACTACTTCCATGCATGGAGTCTCCCTCCGAAACTGCGTTGTCCCTCAATTAATGCCACTCCTTCTATACCAGCACTGTTGATTTAGTCAAGGTTGACCCAATCTACATGCTCCAGCCCCTTTTCAGACACAGGGGTGCTTTTTCAAGCCACTAAAATGATATCCATTCACATTAGCAATGATTTTATTCCTACTAAGGAGATTTATGGGTCTCCATACCCTCTTATTCATCAAACTAAGAAGCGAAAACAAAAATTAATATTCCAACTAGCTTATAGCCATGGAAAATATTAGGGGCTAATATTCGAAGGTGGGCTAATTTTCCATGATTTTTCCAAAAAAAGATTCGCCAATTTCCATTTGTTTGTAAACATGATTCGCCCAAATTTTATAATGTAAAATTATTTTACCTTAAAAATAGCCAACATTATATAAAGACTATATATAAAATAATTATAAATTTGTATAATTTTACAAACATATCAATAAAAGTTTATAGTTCACATATTAGGGACAAGTGAAATTCACCAAAATTTTAAACTTCAAGATAATTTTCCATCCTTAAAATTATCCCTGCTTATAGCTAATTAGGAATATTACAAATCGCAAATCGCACTTCGCAACATTTACCTTTCACCCTTAAACACTTACTGTTGCTCTGGTCGATTGCGATAGTGCGATCTTGCCCTGTTGTCGATCCCACCACCATGTCAAGCACACTTCACATCCTTTAGATCTTACCCTTAACACTTACCACTCTTTCTTGCAATTGTGGTATCGCAAATCGCACCCCACAGTTCTTACCACATCGCAAATCGCAACCTGGGACCTTTACCACATCGCAATTCGCACATCGCACATCTTAGCTCATTCCGTTAATGATCTAGGTGGATATCGATGGCCACCCACCTATTCCATTTGGACCCGCACCATCAATTCTTGCAGCTTTTCACTTTCATAACAACTTACTATTTTTAGAAATTTTTTGAGTCCTGCACTCCTGGAGCCGTTTTGGGGCCTTAATGATCCAGGTGGACATTGGTGGCCACCCACCTATTCCATTTGAACACCCACCATCAGTTCTTTCAGTTTTTAAGTTGCAACACAACTTACTGTTTTTAGCAGTTTTTCGGGTCCTGAAATTTCAGAGCCGTTTTGAGGCCCTAAACAACGTTTTTTGGGAAAACCGGGGGCAACATGGGTCCATGGACTGATGTTCCTCACATCAAAAATTGTACTCCTTGGATAGATCTTTCTAACGAGCTATTGCGCGCGTCAAACGAAGATCGGATGCCAAAGTTACATCCCCGGGAAGTTGAAACACCAATCTACCCAAACAGGACCCACAGTTTTGGCGCTTCATCTCCTAGGGTTAGGTTTTTGGACGTTTCAATTTTTCCATTGTTTCTCAATAATAAATAGGTCCTCGAGCCTCATTGTAACACAATTCACGGGTTTGTAGCCATCACATCTCTTCTCATATATTCTCTACCAACACCCTAGCTATTTTATTTCCATTATGTCTGTAAGCATATTTCTGTTATTTGATATTAAGGAAATGTCGAATTATTTCTGTTGCATCTCTATGTTTATGGTTATTTCTGTATTCTGTTGCATTCCTGCATAAATCCGGATCAGTGGTATCAAAGCGGTCTGCTCTTTATTTGTTTTTCTTTGCATGTCCCCAACGTAGTTAGGGTATAAGGAGTTAGGGCTTGATCTGGTTGAACCCTTGCAAGATCAGCCTCGCAAACCCCGATGACCTCCCATGGAAGAAGAAAATAAAGACGAGGGAGCAGGAGATCCTATCAAAATATTGCTCGAGGAGTCCCTCGAGAAACAAAGGAACGCAATGATGGATAACTTTGCTCAAATCCTTCAACGACTGCCCACTTATGGCGCATATGCATCCAACAGCCACTCTAGAGGCGCCACTCCCTTCAAGGTACAGGTAAACTTTGACATTCCTGTATTTGAAGGAAAAATAGATGCAGAAGTCGTAGATAGATGGTTGAATTTGCTGGAAGGGTATTTCTCGGTCCATGATTTCTCTGACCGAGAAAAGATTATTTTTGCACTCCTCAAAGTTTCCCCCCATGTCAAAGACTGGTGGTGTTATTGCCTAAATCTACCTCAGGCTGAAGGAAGGCAGAGTCTAGGGTAACATCAAACCACGCTTAATATGGTAGCTAGCCCTACCAGATCGGGAGAGGGCTCTCTCTGGGTCAATCTCAGTAAAAAATAATTAGTGAGGCTTGAGATGACTTGAAATAAAGGCTGATTTTAGGCTAGGTATATATGTAAAAGGATTTGATTTGATTTTGGGGGTTTTGTTGGAATCAAAGGGAAAGGCAGATTTTGGGTCCGGGAAATGATCAGTTTTGCAGAGCGCTGAATGGGGCAAGGAAGGCAATTGTTTTGATGCTTCGAATTGAATGAAATGGATAGCTCAGACCGGTGAGGGGTTGAAGAGGGAAAGAGGCATTCAATAATCCTCTTCAGACAGTTGAAAACATGGAAAATTAAACAAAACTCAAGGTAGAGCACTGCAAATCTAATGAATTCCACCTTTATTACTTGTTTGTTTAACTTGAGAACAAATAAGAAGGATGATGATACACATGGAACATCAATAAAATTACAATCACAGAGAGAAACACACCATCAAAACATAGAGCCACATGGATCCCAAAGAGTGCTGCAAACCCTGGTCTATTCCTTTGCCAAAATTGTAGAGATGAAATGTACAATGAAGTGCCAAGAAATCCCAAGTGTCCAACCTATGCCAATAACTGAGAAAATACAAGATATAGACAAGCCTAACTCATCCCCATGCCTCTAGGGGTCGAGCTCACTAGTTTAGGAGTTTCTTCAACAATATCTAAACTAAGAACTGGAAAATAGGCAGTGGAACAGCTTGCCTCTATAAGATAGGAAACTGATTCATTCAGTTACAATTCACTTTTTGGTGAATGAATCTACTTACATGAGTAAAAATGTGCCAAAATTACATCAAAAGCCATGAAATTACATCAAGTTACATCAATATTTTCACATTTTGAGATGAAAAATTCAAACTGGCGAAAACTAGGTGAAAATCTCAGTTGCTGAGTGAAAATTGAGTCAAAATTCTCAATGCGCCACGCCTGAAATCTCTATGCGTCGTGCCATTTTGAGGCTGATTTTGAGGGCCTTCCCGGAGTCCAAATTGAGCACAGGATAGCTTGTTGGAAATATCTTCCTGTCTAATTTCCAACCCAAGTGGAATTTCTGAATTTTGTTTCCATTTACGCCTCCAAAAATCAAATATCCCAACACTGCTTCTTGTGTGTCCAAAAAGTGGCAGAAAGGCCATTTTTAGGGTGTTTTTGACCCTTCAGGCAACCAAAAACTTGTCAAAATCCTTAGGTAATGGGTAGGAATGCATAAATTTTGATGAAAAATCCAGAAATATAAAGTTTTCCCCAAGAGGAGCTCCCAATTATAAGTGCGCGCCAAGTGGCGCTACGCGTCGGGCAAGAAAATCTGTGTTAAGGCCAAAAAAATCAAAATTGACAAAATTTGTCCCAGATTTCTTGAAATTTGGGCTGAATGTCCAACATCATGTGCTATGCTGAGCCAAAGAAGCTTTCACCAAAATTTGGAGTCTATCATGCCTTTTGCGACGCTTTAATGCTCTCTTTAACTTTGCCTTCAGGATCTTGATTCGCGCCTTGCAAACATGATTCCTCGCCCAATAATGATTCTTCATATGCTTGAGTATGTTCTTTTCCTTGTTGGATTTCTACAACAGCTTTTGGTCACCTTGGTGCATGCAATTCAGTTGTAGAGTCACTTTGTTTCCTTCATAAGAGGTATCTGTCTCCATGTTTGCCAAGTCTATATTGTCTTGAATGAAAATGAGAATTTGGTGTCTTTGATTTATTGCGAAATATGAGGTAATATGGGAGGGAATATGGAGGAATAAGGTAATGGGAATGATGAATTACTACCAAGTGAAAATATAAATTTACCACTTGAAAACTATGTGTTGAAAGGTTTAGGGACAGCCACTTAACTTCTTGGGATAAACTTGGGGTTTGGAAAAGTTTACAAGTGGGATGGGGATAATGAGAATGGGAGAGAAATGAGTGACTTTAGGGATGTAAGGGGATAGGGGATGAGCTTCTATGATAAGATAACAGTGAGGGGGTGGAAAAAAAAAGGTGGGGAATGGAATTTTTTGACACAAAACCAATTTTAAAACCCTAGGAGCAATCTTAAAACAAGAGAATAGGGTTTTGAGTTTTTGTATTCAAATCTTCATAATCAATACCAAACACTTGTCATGGAAATTAAAAGGTTTCATGGACTTACTTGGAGCAAGGGATACCGAGTCGATTTGGATTTTTTGAAGAAATGGCATTTTTTTTTTTCTTTCCAGCCCTATGCGTAGCGCCAGTTACAAAATTACACTGCAAACCACTGCCCAATGCGTAGCGCCTTTTTGCAGAAGGATTTTGGAGGCCTTCCTAGTGTCCAAATTGGGTGTGGTATAGCTTGGTTGAAATATTATTGAGTATAATTTCCAACCCAACTAGAATTTTTCAATTTGGAGTTCATTTACCCTGTCAAAAATCAAATCTCCCAAGACTGGACAAAATGAGAAAAATGAGGCTGCCTCAAGGCAGAGTGCTATTGCAGTCAACTTTTGAAGGTCTTCCTCAACTCAAAATTGAGATCATGATAGCTCATTGGAAAGATATTTGTGTCTAGTTATCATTTGAATCATCAAGAAAGTCATTTTTCCAACCAAGCTAGGAGAAATCCTGATTTTCCCAAGGTCACTTCAGAGGTGCATCAATTCTCTTGAGGCGATTGTATTTTTGACATTTCTCTAAAACCATGACACCTGTGTAAAAATTGAAGGATTTTTTTCTTCCTTTTCCTATTTCGGACAAAAACCTCTCTCATTTTTCCCAAATTCATATTTTCTTTCTCAGAAACATCATTGGAGTAAAACCTATCTTGATGTGTGGAACAAGGGATTTGTCGAAATGAAGCGAAATGAAGGGGATAAGGGGCTTCTAAATTCTTGAGAAAATTTTTGGAAGTAGGGAGGGATGTTAGGAAGCAGGGGAAAGTGGAATTTCAAATATTAAGTTAGGGGAAGGGGACCAAAAGGGAAAAACACAGGCCTAGCCTAGAAAATTGCCAAGTTGTAGCAAGAAACTAGGGTTTGTGCAAAAATGAGGAATTTGGGGGATCTCAGTGATGGGAAGTGTTTAATAAGGTAAATTAAGGATAGGGGAAGGTGTATGAACATCAGGATACAATTTTGGCTGATGATTTGACCATCCAAGAGAAATTACCTTCAAAACCCTAGGAGAGGGAAATGAACCTTACCTAGGCACAACTGAATCATGAACAAGGTGTAAAATGACCCATTGGAACCTGACATGATGATGAAAATCGTTTGAATGATGGTACACTCAGCTAAATGGTGACATGGACCGACATTTGGACAACTTTGAAAGGAGTGAAAGCAAACCCTAGACCTAATACTTAGTGACCAAATTTTGCTTGAAGACTCACTGAAATGACAAAATTTGACCTTGACACCTTAAAATCACCTTGTAAGAGCATGTTTGATCACTGGAGGAAGGCTGCAAAGAATGACACTAACAAGTGGGAAACCTACTGTGAGCAACAGGACGAAGGGGAACCTTCTCTGTTCTCAACCACACCCACTTGGAATTCATTCCGAGATAGAATTAAGGAAAAATATTACCCCTTGGGGAGCTATGAGGACAAATACATCCAATGGACTACGCTGCGGCAACAAAGGGATCAAGATGTCCACAAACTGACGAATCTGTTCCATACCCTGCGCACAAAGTTGGGTATTAAAGATTCAGAGAGACATTTGGTGCTCAAAGTACCACGACCGTCTGCACAAACACATTCAGGAGGAAATAGAGTTCCTCGACATTACATCGCTTGGCACGACTTATCGCTATGCCACCAAGATCGAGCAGAAATTTAAGCAAAAGAAGCGAGACTTTGGATTTGTGAATCCAAAAGGTGCCCCCGAACCAAAGAACAAAGGGTGAAGGCCAAAGAGCTGTGACTCAGAACAACACCACAAATCCAAAGAAGGATGCAGGGAAGTAGTGTGAATTTCATAACAGCCCCACTCACAACACAAATGAGTGTCGGGCCAAACAGTCATTGGTGGCCGAACTAAAGGCACCCGAATCAGATGCATTTTTTGATCCCGAGTTAGAACTAGACAAAGGCAATGACAAAGGGAAGTAGATCATTGATGCAAATCCCAATGCCATTGTTGCCACCACCAAGATCTAGAGGGATAATCCAGAGGAGGGGGAGCGCCTCTTCCATTCGCAGATGTGGGTGAAGGGTTCTCCGCTGCAATTTATTGTCGATAGCAGAAGCCAAAAGAACCTCATTTCAGCAGAGGTCGTGAAGCGGCTCGGCCTACCGACCATAACACACCCACATCCGTATACCATAGGGTGGCTCCACCAAGGGAGAGATCTCTGCATCCGCTAGCAGTGTCGTGTTCCGTAAAGTATCAAGCCATTCACGAATGAGGTATTGTGTGATGTTGCTCCTCTTGATGTAGCTGATGTATTATTGGGCCAACCATACTTATGGAGGCGACATGCTATGTATGAGTCTAGGCCTCGTGCTGTTGTTATTACTTTTGGAAATAAATTGTACAGGATATTGGAGGTGGTACTGCCTCCTGCAATCTCTTTGACTACTGCAAAAAAACGCAGTAAGATTGTTTCCCAAACTAGGAAATTTATTTTCCTTACAACTCGCTCACAGGGAAAGAATAATATTGTGGCCACAACCTCGAAACAGGGCTCCCCCACACAGCTGCAGCAGATGGAAAAAGTCATGGAGGAATGCCAGGAAATTTTCTCCTCACTCATAGAGGTTCCTCTACACTGTCAGGACAAGCACTCCATTGATTTGACCCCAGATGCACCACTTCCTGATGTTTCCATACCTCATGTGACTACACAGACAGAATCCACACACGTAATATCTGAGGCTGATAAAGAAACCAAATTTACTAATTGCATGCAGCATGTTCGCCCACAGGTCCATGACATCTTCGACAACAGAACGTGCCTCATCTCATGGAGGATCTCAACGCAATGGGGACCATTTCTTCTTAAGGAGGGCGGAATGATCCAGGTGGATATCGGTGGCCACCCACCTATTCCATTTGGACTCGCACCATCAATTCTTGTAGCTTTTCACTTTCATTACAACTTACTATTTTTAGCAGGTTTTCGGGTCCTGCACTCCCAGAGTCGTTTTGGGGCCTTAATGATCTAGGTTGAAATTGGTGGCCACCCACCTATTCCATCTGAACCCCCAACATCAGTCCTTTCAGTTTTTAAGTTGCAACACAACTTACTATTTTTAGCAGTTTTTCAGGTCCTGAACTTCTAGATCCGTTTTGAGGCCCTAAACGACGTTTTTTGGGAAAACCGGGAGCAACATGGGTCCATGGATTGATGTTGCTCACATTAAAAGAGTTAATCCTCGAATGGATCTTTCTAACGAGCTATTGAGTGCATCAAACGGAGATCGGATGCCAAAGTTACATCCTCGGGAAGTTGAAACACAAATTTACCCAAACGGGACCCACGGTTTTGGCGCTTCATCTCCTAGGGTTAGGTTTTTGGAAGTTTCAGTTTTTCCATTGTTTCTCAATAATAAATAGGCCCTCGAGCCTCTTTGTAACACAGTTCAGAGGTCTGTAGCCACCACATCTCTTCTCAGAGATTCACTACTAGCACCCTAGCTATTTTATTTCCATTATGTCTGTAAGCATATTTCTGTTATTTGATATTAAGGAAATGACACATTATTTCCACTGCATCTCTATGTTTATGGTTATTTCTATATTCTGTTGTGTTCCTGCATAAATCCGGATCAATTAAGTCCGTACTGTTATCCATTCAAACTTATGAAGTTGTGATTGCAACATCGCACATCGCAACTATTACCTCCATCGCATTCTGCCACGTCACTCTTGACTTCTTTCCGCTCCAAAGCATTTTTGCACTATAATAAAGTTCTAATAAGGTTTTAAATCCCCTCTTTCTGTTTCTAAGAAATTTTCAATTATCTCTACTCCAAAGTCATTTCTCACGTTATAATCAAGTTTCCTAAGGTTTTGACCCCCCTCATTCCACTTCCAAAACTTGTTTCATGTGTTGAACCTCCCATTAGCCTATTTTAGCCCTTTTTATTCCTCCAAGCTGCAAATTAACTCTTTTTAGTTAGAATTAAGTCATGGATAGATTAGTTGCATGGATAAGAGCATGGTAGATATATCATAGGATAAGTAGAATGCATTTAGCCATTTGGCCAAGTTAAGTGTGGTTTAGAATTAGTTTCCTTTCTGCCATTTATTTTCAGCAAGTTAGCTTAGTTTATTTTCAATCATTTCCCTTTTTTCCAATTACATTAGTTCATTATTGTCATTTATTTTTAGCACTTTAGTTTAATGTCCTTTCTATCATTTCGTTCCAGTAATTTACTTTCTAGTTGTTCTCATAATTTAAATAGCACCCTTTCGTAAATGTTGGCTTAAGGGGTCTTGACCCAGGTTCGGTGTACAAGGTTTGCCAACAAACCCCTATACTACTGGCCCTTTCGGCAGTGACCTTCTTGCGCAGGTCAAAGTCTCACCCGAAGTAGTATGGGAGGGTGCTGGAACCAGGTTTCCGTGTCCTGAGAAAGGATGGGTAAGGCAAGCAGAGTTGTGCTCGGCCCTGTAATTCCCAAGTTACCTTGTTCTGTGCAGGGTTACTTAGATCTCTGTTCGCGTCCACATGTGCTAGATCTATAATTATACGCTTTGATGATAATAACACAAAATTCATAAACAAACAGAATAGATCCAAATCTAGAAACACACTTACACAGATCTTCGCAGCTTAAAGACAGAAAATGCACAATACAACAATTATCAGCAATTCGCACAAGATTACTCACAGATTCAGTCCTCTATCAATTGTTCTTATTCATTCATTCATCAATTCTTCCTTACAATTCCCTTCCCAACCTGCGCACACAGTACCAAGGTCCGCACACAGCTGGACTTGGATCTCTACGCACACAGCCAGCAGGAGTCCTTTCCCCAAAAACCAAAATAGATAGCTTAAACCAAAAATCACATCAATAGCTCGTCATTTCTTGTTTTTTTACAATGCAAAATGCTCCTCTATTTATAAAAATCTAGCCTAGACTTTCGTATGGTCCACAAACCGTGGTTTTCAGACCCCTAGTTTACCCTTTTACCCATTACAATGTGTTCGGGGCTTTGACCTGCCCCAAAACCCCTGCGCTAGACTAAATCTAATAAAAAATATTCAAAATGGACCAGTTTCGCAGCTTGTTAGGAGACCCTGTTCAAACAGTCCCCCAACAAAATCTTGTGACTCGTCCCGAGTCACTGCGGTGGTGCGGCTTCGATCTGCGCACGCAAGGTATTAAGAGAACTGCTGAGCTGAGGGAGTACATCCTCACTTTGGGAAATAGCATTCTTTGCAAGATCGACCAGCTTATGGGAAGGTGGATCTTTAGCGGCCGTGGTAATGCTTGCAAGAAGCTGATTAAGGTGCTTGGTTGCACCATCAATGTCTCATGTTAATTGGAGGGAGGAAGTAGTCTAGGGCTTGAGACGTTCGGCCATGATGTGTTTTTTATGCCGGAGCTTCTCAATCTCATCCTGGAGGTCGTTGCTGGTCTTCAATCGTGCCAAGTGTTGGGCAGGCACCAATATAGGCAGCGTAGCATTGATCTTTTCAACAACTTCTTCTTTTTGTCGTAAGTCCTGATTGATTTGTTGGAGGATTGGATCGCTTTGGACCCGAGTCCAGAGCTATATGGATGACTCCAATAGCTTGGCACCTTGAGAAAGTTGCCCCGTAATTGTCGATGTTGCATCTGTGATCAGGGCGGCACGCTGGGCACGGACTTCTGGGGACGTATCGGGTTGTAGTCTAGCCTGTAAGTCTGAAATCTGTTGTTCTAGCTGAGTCCTGATAGTGTGTATTTCTAGCTGAGAGGCTTTGAGAGCATTAACCACTTTTTCCACCTTTTCCCTAGATGTATCCTCAGCCGAGATTTCCCCTGTGACTTCCGTGCAGAGTTGGTGGATCACAGTATCAAGCTCCTCCTGCTGTGACATGGCCTGGATCATGTTAGCAGCCTATTGTGCAATGGTGTGCTGGGCTGTTTTAAGCTGTTGGGTTGTGGATTGAGTGCGGTGACTAATCTCCCAGGAGATAGCATGATTAAGGCTTTCTAAGGCTGCGTCGGGCAGCTGAGCTAGGTCCAACTAAATTCATGTGGCTTCTAGGAGCTGCGTTCTGACCAAGGCATTGGTAGGGATACCCCAGAGATGGCTAGCCTCCCTAAGTGGTGCCGGACTGCTGTCAACTGACAGGGGTTGTACCTGGCCTCCACTGGTTGGGGGGTGATCCATTTTGATCTGGAGAGCGCGGAGATCATCCTGAAGAGAGTCGACCCCTGCCTTCCACTAGGCCACGATAAGTGCCCACTTATCCTCCGTAGCCATGGTGACCATGTCTGCTATCTGCTCCAGGTCACCGTCCATTAACGTGACTGTTGCATCGTAGTGCTCTCGGTGGGCGTGCTATTTCTTTCGTGGTCCTGATGCCGATGCCCCTGTCCTCTTAGTCCCTAGGTAAAGGGTGGTAGTTGTGTCTACCTGGGCTTGAGCTGTATCAAGCTGCTGCAGTGGATTACCTCTGGGCTCGGCTGTAACTAATGCTGGCTGGTGAGGCATTTTGGTTTCCCCAGGAGTGTCGGGGAGGCCTTTTTTCTAGGCGGGGGGCCACAGTGAGATCAGTAGGTCAATTTCTTCATCGGCTACCATATAAGGAAATTTTTTCCATGTCTTATTGGTAAGGCTGCGAAACCGGACATGGTGCATGGTGATTTGGAATGCGGAAATATGCTTGTATTTGTCATATATGGTGGGGGATAACTGGGGTCGGGAGTTTATGGTAGTGGCGACGCTACTCTAGAAGAGGACCCAAAATTTGACCTTGTTATCCTTGATGCGCTGCTTATCCTTAGAGTCCCACAAGTGAGAATACCGAGCGCCTTCGCACATCCCATCAGGGAGCTCAAGAATGACCCACTCCTCTGGTTCTTCCCAGGCGACTAGTGCTATTAGGAATAATAACCACGAATAGAAAAAAGACGTCCCATGCTCCTGAGACTCGCATAAATTAGTTATAAATTAATCGCACAAGTATTGAGCCTAATTGAAAAAAACACCCTGCACGCACTGTCCGGCTAGCTGGATCACATAGGCGGGGACAGTCGCAACCTGGCACCTCCTCATTAGTTTTTAGGCTAAAAGCCGAGTACCCATCTGCGTAGCAGGATCGTTGATGGTTTGGATCACAAATCCCCGCTGATTTCGCTGTACTGCATAGGTCTCCTAGATAAACAGAGAGGTAGCGACTTCGTACTTCTTTCCGACCTACGCTAGTGGGTGCGGTCCTTGCATCAGGAGGCCTGTAATCTTATGGATCAACGCATCATCAATAGGGACTCTCTCGCGAATCCATAGGCAGCCATCGTGAATGAGGGCGAGCAAATAGCAAGCCAATCGATCTGTGACGTTGTAATGGTCGAAGTGGGGCATTCAGAGTAGATTCAGGAATCTGGATCTTGCCAAGCCACATACCTAGCACTAAGGTACTACCGTGATTCCATAATCCTCATGGATCGTATCAAAGTATAATGCAGGAGTTAATTCCGGGAGGACATCATGGTCCACCAGGTTGTGATCATCGAACTTGACCTCATGGAGGTGTCCGCAGGAATCACCAAGGATGGGGACCTCTCCTGGGGTCAACGGGGTTTGCAGGTAGGTGTTCAAGACATCCATGTTTTTCGGTGTTCGTGTAGATGGCCTCCGTGGGCGAACGAAGGGAGGTAACCAATTGATTAGGGTAGCTGGTAGAGCACCCTCCTATTCATCGTGTTCTGAGGCGAGGCCCTGGCATGTCTTGGGGAGCTTCGGGGCCTTTTTGCCGCTTGTGGGGGTTTCCCCAAGCTTTGCGCTTTCTCCTTGCCTTTCCTTGTGGCCCTTGGAGGGGGGACTTCTTCTAACTCAGGCTCATCTTCCAGGACTTCTTCAACATCAGGCTCACTTGGGGTGGAGGTTTCAGCAGGGGTGGCAGCTGGCATCCTTGTGCGAAAAATGAATCCTGGCTCTGGGTGACTACTATCTGACGAAGGAGGTTGATCAGACATGAGAGGGATGCTGTGGTTATGAAAAATTTCGGCGCTCAATTACTTCCACAAGACGCTTAAGGCAGGCCAGTTGTGTAACTGAGACAATACTGCTAACCAGACTATCCTACCCCCTTTTAAGTACTTCCCATCGGATGATAGAGAGAGATATTTTACTCGGGGCGGGTTTCCCAAGGAACGGTAAAAAATTCCCATAACTTGACCTGCCAAAGGCTCGGAAGCCGCTTCTCTCAATGGTAACTTCTGCTTTTTATGAGAGGGTACAGTTCCAACGGCTAGTTTTCGCGTCCCCAGTGATCTTGGCGTACTCGTCACGCTAAGCTTACCTAGTTGTGACAACTACCTGTCTTCCCCCAACACAGGCTTGCTTCCTAGGTAGCTTTTGGCCCAAGACCAAGAGATTTTTATTATTTGTTCTACGAAGGCCCCAAGGGGGGATGTTGTCAGAACCAACTGCCTGAATCCTAGCTGTGTCTCCGTCGTAGAGGTGGCTCGATGCATGGGACCGCTAGCTGCTGAACCTACAGGTGTCATAAGGAACCTGTTGCTCACTCGTGGGCCGACCTAACCCTTTCCTAGGGTGGTTTCGTCGCGGTTTCTCAGGCCTAGCTCTACCCCAATCCTTTCCTCTGGGACCATAAAGAGGGATTCCTTTGTGATACGAAGACAACGCAGCGTAGAGGCTTCACCTAGTCGGGTCTGCTAAGCTTCTAGTTCCTTACTAGAATCCTCATCATCCCCCTCGGAGCATGGTACTGTGTCCTGGGTTGGATTGTCCCTATTTTGTGCTGTCAACTTATAGATATAATCCCCATCTCCCTCCTTGGGTATAGGTTACGCATAACATTTTCCTTCCATAGGGTCTAGTGGCACGATGACCCTCGTGCCCTTACTTTCAAATACCATGTTGCGATTTTTGAGATTGATGATGCCCCCCATGTCTATAGCCCAGTCCAGTCCGAGGAGCGTAGGGTAGGGATCCACATCTTCCACAATTTCTATTATTTCAAAGTAAGCCAGGACCCTTACCCCTGCGATGTCAACCATGACTTTTGGTAGCCTACCTAGAGGAATAATTTTTTGCTGATTTTCCATTCGAAGCTGGATGGAGGGTCGTTCCAGCTTGGGTCCCCCCATGCGTTGCCAAGTTTGCTTAGGTAGTATATTGGCGTCTGATCCGAGGTCTAATATAACCCGATTCATTTCATAGTTTCCAATCTGGACTTTCAGCCGCATTTCCCTGCCAGTGTGTCTTTGATACGTGTATAACTTATGCACATCCTTAATGTCGGGTGACAGGATAGTGCATGTTGTGCAGCTCTCTAGTAAAGCCTGTAGATTTCGTACTGCCTATGGGTTTCACAAAAACCTCATGCATGATTGTAAGAAAGGTTTAACCTCCTCAGCTACTTCCACATCTCTCAAGTGTGTAGATGGCAAAATGTTAGTCGCAAGGAATTCCTTCCGAGCTTCTATAAATGTTTCCCTTGCTTTGTCCAGGTCCAGTCCTTCTTGGTTGATAACTGCCTTGCGGATTAGTTCATCCATTTCATCTTTCTCCTTAGCTCCCCCAGTTGCCAACCCACTGCGTGTTACCACATTTACCCTTGTGTCCTTACCCCTCAGCTCAGTTTGGACCCTTCGCACCTTTTGCGCAAATGGGAACTGCTTTCCATGTATCTTTTTTTTTGGGGCTGGGAAATCTTCTAGCGCATGGCCTAACTGTCTACAATACCTGCAGGATTTTAGTAAGGGGTTCAGGAAATCCTTCACAAAATGCCCTGTGCCCCCACAGTTATAGAAGATCGACTAGCCTCGACCCCGACCTGTGCTTCCGCTTCGGCTCCCATCCCTTCTTCCAGGGGAGTCATTCTTGCCTGAGGGGGTTTTTTGTGAGGCAAGGTCTTCTCCCCTGTCCATTACTTCATTACGGATTCGAAAATCCTGCTCCTCATGGCCAACCAACCGAAAAAATCGGCACCAACATCACTTTGGTTCAAAAACAGGGGTGCCTGGACAGGGCCATCGGTTGATATTACACAACCCAGCTGTGCAAATCTCCCCATGCCAGGGCTTAGGTCCCCTTGAGCCCTGCTGCTCCGAACTACACGCTCCTGATCCAGGGTGGCCTGCTCCGTGACCTAGTTCCGTGCCAGCCCCTCTTCCTTCCTCATGTTGTAGATTTTGGATTTCCTGGTGCATAGCCTCAAGCTGCACCTGGATCTGCTGTACCTCTAACGCAACATCTTTTAGAGGCGTAGCTTCTAATTTCATAGCAGCTTCCAAGGCCTTATCTTGTGAGTCAAAGGTCTGGCGATCCATAGGTATGCGTAGGTGAGGGAGTAGCATGGCGATGAACCATTCTGTGAGCTGTCTGTCATCGTATTGAAATCCTCTTTCTCTAATAGCTTCTTTTAGGTGTTGATCTGCTTCCCATACAGACTCAGTTGCCCCCTGCTTGAAATCTTTTAGTTCTACTACTACCTGATAGTAGGATTTAGGGTTTTGAAACTACTATTTCAGGGCATCCTTGATGTTCTGGATAGTTGTGCCCTTATTTTGCGATATGTATCCCATATACTAGTCCAAATATCTTCCCTCAAAGGCTAAGGATAGCTGCAATTTTTTCATAGTGTCGCTCACCATGCCCTACGCAACCCATACCAACTCCGCCACAAACCAGAACCGCTCGATGTCTTCATCGACCGTGCCTTTGAAGGTAGGTAATTTAAACTGTACCTTCATGGTTTCCTAGGGGCCTGTCGTAGGTGCCCTTCTCCAGTATTCGCCTGTCAATACCCAATCCATTTCTCAAACTCCTCAGGTCCCGGCAACAGAACCATTTGTTGGCTTAAGGGGTCCTAACCTAGGTTCGGTGTACAAGGTTTGCCAACAAACCCCTATACTACTGGTCCTTTCGGCAGTGACTTGATTGCGCAGGTCAAAGTCTCGCCCGAAGTAGTATGGGAGGGTGTTGGAACCAGGTTTCCACACCCTAAGAAAGGATGGGTAAGGCAAGCAGAGCTGCGCTCGGCCTTGTAACTCCCAGGTTACCTTGTTCTGTGCAGGGTTAATTAGATATTTGTTCGCGTCCACGTGCGCTAGATCTATAATTATATGCTTTGATGATAATAACACAACATTCATAAACAAAAAAAATAGATCCAGATCCAGAAACACACTTACACAGATCTTCGCAACTTAAATATAGGAAATGCATAACACAGCAATTATTAGCAATTCACACAAGATTACTCACAGATTCAGTCCTCTATCAATTGTTCTTATTCATTCATTCATCAGTTCTTCCTTAAAATTCCCTTCCCAACCTGCGCACACAACAGCAGGGTCCACACACAGCTGGACTTGGATCTCCGCACACACAGCCAGCAGGAGTCTTTTCCCCAAAAACCCAAATAGATAGCTTAAACCACAAATCGCATCAATAGCTCATCATTTATTGTTCTTTTACAATACAAAATGCTCCTCTATTTATAACAATCTAGCCTAGACTTTCCTATGGTCTGCAAACCGTGGTTTTCAGACCTCTAGTTTACCCTTTTACCCGTTACAATGCATTCGGGGCTTTGACCCACCCTAAAACCCCTGCGCTAGACTAAATCTAATCAAAACTATTCAAAATGGACTAGTTTCACAGCTTATTATGAGACCCTATTCCAACAGTAAAGAAAAATAGGATGACATGAATAAAATGCATCTACTGTATATATAGCATTGTTATCTCAAATTTTGTATGAACCCCGAGTTGATAAATTAAAGTAGGACAACCCTGGGAGTTGCAGCAATCTTGGTGCAATACCAGGGTTCACCATCTGCATACCATGGTGAGTTAGTCGAAATATAAAAAATATATTCATCAAGAAAAAAATCCTCCATAGGTACACAATAATCACCAATAGTTAGCCTAGAGAGGAAATCAACCACTACATTATCTTTCCCAGGTTTATCTAAAATTGTGCTATCAAATTCCTATAACAACAATAACTAGCCTATAACCCTATCATTAGTAGTTGGCTTATTCATTAAAAAATGAATGTCAAAGTGGTCAGTGTGTAAAAATACTTGATAGCCAGTGATGTAATATCGAAATTTGTTGATAACATGCACTACTACAAGGAATTATTTCTCGGTCACCGTATAGTTGAGTTCATCTAGATTAAAGTTCTTGCTTATATAAAGATACCATAAGGTTTCCTATCCTCCAACTGGCCCAAAACAATGCCTACAACAATATCAGATGTATCAGTAGCTATGTGAAATGATAATTTCCCATTTGGTCCACACAAAACAGGGGCTGCTGATACACAGTATTTCAATTTCAAAAAGCCTTTTTCGCATTTCCCTGTCCACACAAATTCCACATCTTTCATGAGTAAAGATAATAGAGGTGATGCAATCCTCGATTTTTTTTTCTATAAATCTCCTATAATACCCTACATGCCCAAGAAATCTATGTACCTCTTTTTGTGTCTTGGGGATTGGGATTTTCTAGATTACCTCTATCTTAGCAGGGTCTAACTTGATTCCGTCAGCAGAGATGAAATTTCCCAACATGATCCCTTCCTTCATCATCATGTGACACTTCTCAGTACTAAAAGCAACATTAGTTTGCACACAACATTCTAACACTTTTTCTAAGTTTACTAACGGTATTTCAAAGGCATCGCCATAAGGTGTGAAGTCATCCATAAAGATTTCAAGATAGTCATTCAATAGATCCAAGAAAATTCCCAGTATTTCCCTCTAGAAAATTTTTGGTGCATTACAGAGTCCAAAAGGGAGGACTCCGTATGAAAAAGTTCCCCATGGACAAGTAAAGGTTCTTTTATCCTAATATTCTGGGGTGATCTGTATCTGATTGTAGCCACCAAACCCATCTAAGAATGAAAATAATTTCTTTCGAGAAAGAGTATCAAGGACCTAATCAATAAATGGTAAAGGAAAATGGTCCTTCTAAGTGGATTTATTAAGTTCTATATAATCCACATAACCTCTCCACTTGCCCTTGTTTTTAGGAATGATGACAAGCAGAGACACCCATTGACTATTAGATATCAGATAGATGAGGTTAGCGTTTGGGAGCTTCTGTAATTATTCTTTCACTATCTCCTTAAGTGAAAGGTTCATGCATTGTTGTGGCTGTCTAACTGGATTGCAACCATCCTTCAGATAAATGTGGTGCGTGAACATGTCATGGTGAATCCCCTTCATGTCTGTATAATCCCATGCAAACACTTTCTTGTATTTTCGTAATAATTGTAACACCAGTTTGGTTTTCTTAGCAGTCAGGTTGGGGTTAATATTCAAATAATTACCTGGTTTTGTTTCAACTGGACTGCTGTTAGTATGCGAAGTGGTTCTCATCTACTCAAATTTCTCATCTTCTACCTCATATTATTTCCCCGAGTTCTCAATAGAAGTGATAGAAATTAAGCTAATAATCAATCCATTTATGATATCATCCTCTGTTTCATCCTTAAAATACTGAGCTTTTCCAAGTGTCTGAAGTGGCAGGGAAAGATCGGATTCAAACTCAAATTCATCCCACCAGGGATTGCTCTCATCCATTAATTTCACTGGAGGGTAAATATTAGGTTATTTGTAGCTTGGACATCCAAGATTATAATAGATCCTATTCTACATCCTATGAATGCATCTGCAGTAGCTAGCCAAGGCCTTCCTAAAATCAAAGGGTGCCCTCCCAAATTGTATTTGGTTTGCAAGATAAGGAAATCAGCTAGATATCTCCAAGAAGCGACTTTAATGACTATATCCTCTAATACCCCCTCAGGTTTAACACGGGACCTGTCTGCTAATTTAATGGCTGCTCCTAAATCAATAATGTATTTGTTATAGGCTTGTCATTAATATAAACAATTACTGTTGGATTTCCTGGATCATTATACTTGGTCAGGAGGGGTTGATTAATCGTTAATTCAAACAATTTTCCCATCACATGTATAGTAGTAGGATCCTTAGGCTTCCTTCCAGGTTTCTTAATGCACGGGTCTCGTACTTTTTTGGCTTATATAGGTACTTCTTTAAGAGCTTGCAATAGAGGTATCCGTAAGTGAAAAAATTTCAAGTCCCTAAGAAAATCAGATTCAGGTTGTGATGTTATTCCAGTCTCAATTAGTTTGAGGATACAAAGGATCTTGAGTTATAACAGTTGAATCATCTGATACAAGTATATCATCTTTACTCGATTTGGATGTTACAGGAGCACCAGTTTTTCCCAGATTAGCTATTACAGGGGTAACAAGAGCTAGAGTATTTTCCTTGAAAGACTCACACTCCTCTTTGGTAATGATAGGGGGATGATTTGGCTTAAGAACTTTTCCTGACCGAAGTTGAATTTTGTTAAGTCCAACTGGAGTAATGAAATAAGTCTGAAATGTATTCAAGGCCTCTATACTCTGGGTTGCCTTATTATTTAGGTTAGGATCAGGTTGCACAGGTAGCTGGGGTCTCACAAGAGGTGTAGGAACATGAGTTTGGAGATGAGGTAGTTGTAATTGTTGTTGTATCGAGAATGTAGAAGGGGCTGGACCCAGAGCATTTCCCCTCCAGTTCTAACTCCAAGGATATGGCTGAGATGGAGGATAATAAATAGATGGAGTGGGAGACCACTGGTTGCAAGGTGAAGGGAACTATGCTAGAGAAGAGGCGGAGTATTGCCATGGAAATTGTTGAGCATATGCATTATTCCACGAATTAAAAGAAGAAAAGCCTTGTGACATACCTGGAGGCCATGGCTGCCATGGTTTCCTGGATCCAATGAAATAGGAGGACTCAAAATCTTCATTTGACTCCCTAAGTATAGATTTTAATCTGGGAAGCTCCAGGCACTGGCCTATAGAATGCTTTGATTCAAAAATATTGCACAAGCTGATGGTGTTCACTTTGCACTCTCTAGAGGGGTGTTTCTTTCTGTATTTTGGACAAAACATAGATACAGTCGCCTCAACCTCCTTTATTTCTTTCTTGACATTGAATTTTTTTATCGTTATCTGAGCAGATAAGGTGCTAACAAGATCGATTTTAAATTTTTCGAATAAATTCCCGATCTCCACCCCGGTCATGCCCCCGCTCATGGATTTCTGTTTTCAGACTGAGGGGTCCTGTACCGAAATTTTTCCCTTGGATGATCCTCTTGAAATTCTCAGACGAGTCTTACTATTTCATCAAATGGTTCCTAAGATATGTCCCCTTTTCCAAGTAAATTCAGGTGCTCTAGGAAATCATCTCTCATGCCGCTTATAAATATGGATTTCAAAATTTCGGGAGCTAAATCACTAAATTTAGATCTCTACAAATTATAGTGAAATAGTTCCACATAATATTCTAGGCTCTTGTCTTCCTTATGTGTTATTCAGAATATTTATTCCCTCAAATCCTTAGTACAACCATCTTAATGATGTTCCTTTTAGAGTGGCAGGTAATAGTTCCAGCTTCTGTGCATCTGCAGTATAATCATAACTTCTACATAGGACATCAAATTCAAACAAGAAGGTATCTGGATCTTCCACTACCATTCTTTGAAAAGATGGAAGAGACGACAAAGGAATATTCTTCATGGGAGCGTTATCTCTTAATTCTTTTATTGGGAATTCAAAGGTAGTGATAGTGCCTTATATCACCAAAATCATACCCGACTGGCTACTGATCAGACAAATTCAGTGTAACTATTTCAAACCAGCTTTTGATTGAAGCTTAGCCTCTTCAGTCTGAGAGGGCTCTCTCAAGGGGGTTTTATGATTTAGATAATGGTAAATATAGATGGCTAACTCTGTGATTTATGTATTGGTTTTGAATTTTTGCAGGTTGAAAAGATGAAGGCTAATACTACCATTGGGCTATGGAGTCAGTGATAGGGCTCTCAATAACAAAGGATTTCCTTGTGGAAGCCGAGGCTTGTATATACTTCAATGAAAGATTAACAAATTCAGGAAAATCCCAATAACTTGAGGTTCAAAAGAAGTCAGAGCATGTGATACATGAATTCTAAGTAATAAGCATTAAGATATTGAAGAAAAACTTTCAAAGAGATGACCTAAAACTCATTTGACCATAAATTAATACTTAAAGGAAGTCAGAGCATGAAAAATCATGAATTCTGAGTAATAAGAATTAATACTTTGGAAGAAAAACATTTCAAAAGATAGGACATAAACTCATTTAAATATCATAAGAATCTCAGGTGAAGGAAAGTGGTATTATTACTGTATATATCAGAAACTCCAAAAAGCTTTGCAATAAAATAGTCTACTGAGATATCATTTTCCAACCTGTAGATTGAAAATAATAGTAGCGTGTAGAAATCGGGCTTATGGAATCAACACTTTCAGTGATTCAGTGAGTTCACTTGACATGGAAGTTGAGATAGGTCAGATTTTTTAGTAGTAGGACATACACACATGAAAACTGAAAATACATAGTCAATTCACTCATAAAGGAAGTCAGAGCATCTCATGGATGAATTCTAAGTAATATAAATGAAAACCACTACAAGAGAGATGCATAAAAGGTACAGATAGAATAAGGAAGAACCAAAAACTCCTTCAGAATCTCAAGTTGGTCAAGTAACAAATATTTGTATTGCTGAAACAGTCAATTTACAATAAGCTGCAATTTTGCCAAAAATCTCCAACCCTTGACAAATTCGACCCCATGGTCTTTAATAGACATGTTACATCATCAAATGATCTACCTCTAGGCTAGATACATCACATTTTTTCCTAATGACACCTTGCATAACCATAAAACATTAACTTTAATGATAAACCAACACCTATCCTACTTGACAGTCCTATTTCAAATAGGACTCAAACTACTCTTTATTATCTTTAACAACCTTATATACTAAAATAAATTACATATTTGAAAAGTATACATTCACATGGTGGAATTTAGATGATGGGCTTCATCCCTTTATGACCACTTAGCTGACCTCCTCAAAACTAGGAAACAAGACCCTGTTTTTTAGGCAAATGGTCTTCTTTTTTTTAACATTTTTGGATTTAATCTTCAATTCGTGGTCCTTGAATGTTGAATGATGGCTTGAAATGGTATATTATTCTTCCATAACCTCCAGCTATCTAAAATTCGCTTAAAAACCTGCTCAAAAGGATGAAATGCAGTGCGCTACGAAAATAAGGCAGTTTCGTAACACTTTTCGTAGCACTGCAAAATGAGCCTTTATCTTCAACAATTTCAACTCTTTCCTTTTGAATCAGATTTATCATCATCAAAAACATGTTTCATACCAATTTATCTCTCAAAACCCTCCATAACTGGTCAAAAAATTCAAAAGAGCAGCTACAGTAGTTTCGTAGCGCTTTTCTTCTTTTTAAGCCTCGAGGTGCAACGAAACTGCTGTAGATGCATATTTTTTGCATAAATTTGAAAATTGAAACATGAAAATGGAAAAAAATTGTATATAACATATCATTAGACTCAATAAAACATAAAACAACTCAAACCAAGATTTTTGAGATGTCAATATCACCTTTCATATTTAAGACATCCTTGCTGATTTTTCCTTCTTCTTTTTTTCAGAAAATAGGCCTTGTAACAGAGCCTATAGCTTCTAATCCATGATGTATTTTGAAAATTGGAAGGAGTTTTTTTTAGGTCAGTGTGTAATTAAGAAAAAAATTTCTTGGTGTTTTGAAACACATCTCTTTCTATCCAGAAACTGCATTTGAAAAACATGTGTAAAATAGGAAAACTCTGTTTCTGAAAATAGGGCTTCAATGAAATCCTTGTATCTCCCAACTGATAAAACTTGTGAGAAATGTGAGAGAGGTTTTTGTATTTGGGTCTGTGGTGAAGAAAAACCTCTTTCATAATTCAAAAAAACTTTTTCATTTGTCCAAAAAATGAACTTTAAGTTGACTGCTAAACAATCATGTACATGACAATTTCATAACAGTAGTTTCGTAGCGCATTTTAATTTATCAATTTCTGCCACCTCCTAATGAATTTGAAGAAACTGAGAGAGGTTTTTTTAGTTAGGTCTCTTATGAAGAAAAAAATCTTTCATATATCCAAAATTCATTTTCAGTTGCTCAAAAAACATCTTTGAAGTTTACTTCTTAAAGTCAGAAAACAGAGTTTTGCTTCATATTCTCTACGATACTATTAGCCAGTTTTGTAGCAAAAAGTGACTTTTTGTAGTGTAATGCGCTACGAAACTATGGTTTCTTGGCTAATCTGGCACTTTTGGTACAAAAAAAATTGGAAAATGAAATGAATCGAAGAATGATGAATGATGTGACATGAATGAGTTTGAATATGGGTGGGTTTAGACCTTAGGGTAAGCTTAAACAAGAAAAATTTGAAATTTCCCTTAACCAAGTAATGAAAAATGAATTCTATGACCCTACCATTTACACATAAATTTATTCAGCCTTTTAAAATGATGCTTCATTTTTTTGGGTGATAACAGTGCCATCCGTCCCAGTGTTTTCGTCCCCCATAATTGAATCTCTTGATTCCTTATGTGATAAATCTTCTTCAGAATGCTTAGGAAACTGTCTTATAGGTGAGGGACTATGAGATACCAGGTTGGGCTGCTCTAGAGTTGGCTGCTTCACCGCACTACCTGAATCTAGATTATGGTAGCCAAATAAGTACTTTTCAAACTTAGGACCTTGGTGCTCCCTGCCAGTCTCCCCTTGGCCTTCAAGCTTCAAATATTGTTCAGTAGATTCCCATTGCTACTCTTGACTTGGAATCCCAATATTAGGAGTGGATATGTATGTTGAGGGGTGATGAGGTCTAGAGACAGAGGGACCAGATGCTCCCGGATTAGGTGTGACAACAACTCTTTGTGACCATGTTTTCCTTGTATCCCTATATGAAATGGATTGTTATTTTTCTTCTTTTGAAATCAAATCTGCAATAAATGTCTTTCTTCCAAAATATACACTCTTATTTTCCTTCTTATGCCCCATTTTTCTTGTGACTAATTAGAGTGGAGGTTTTCAGTTTTTTTCTATTATTCCTACGTCTTCACACATGGACCCTATTTGAATTAACTCACACCCTAAATGGACCAACTTTTATAGTGGTGAGCCCGCCCAAGTATGCTAGAGCGATGCGTAGGTTCTTACCTCTCGTCTTACCACCCATTGACTGTATAACTGAGGAAACACTCTAAGAAAAATTTAAATTCCACACCCTAAGTGTCTTAGTGGTCACAGTGGTGAGCCCGCCCAGGTATGTTAGAGCGATGCGCAGGTTCTTACCTCTTGTCTTACCACTAAGCGAATGTTCACTAGAGACACTATTAAATAAACAGCTTGGTTTTCTGAACCATCAGATGCCTTCCCCAGCAACAACGCAAAAATCTTGTGTCGATTTAATCACATATTAATTTGACTGAACCGCAACATCAATTGTCAACCCAAGGTAGGTCTGTTTATTTCAAAGGAGTATGCACTATCTGTGCCGATACAATTCAACCAAGAGCGAAGAAAATGAAAAAATAAATAGATTTCGTTAGATTTAATTACAGAAAGAAACACTCATGTGGGAATTAGAAATTAACTAGTAGAAATAAAACCACACTTCATGTTACCAAGAAAAGGCGCACCACACACCACGCTACCGACTAGGCTGGTAAACTCGACAGTATACTTAATTCAATCTACAAGAAATAATAACAATCTACCACAATACTACTCTAGATACTGCAATCCCTACTAAAGAGGAGGGCCCTTCCTCCCTAGCAAGGCGCAAGGATGAAATACGAATCTAGTAAGGTTTCAACACTATATTCAGAAACATCATCAACATTGTATTTGCCTTAAGGATTATGAATTACATAAAAAAAATAACTATACTATCCTCTCTTTTCATCCCTTTCACATGGGAATAAATCCTCTTTATAAGTTTTACATGTCCAAAATAAGAAAACAGATCAGTCATGAGAATCTCACGATTCTCATGCTGATCAAAATAGAAATAGTTACAACAGGTTCCAAATACTGGGCCTATTACTATTACATCATCGAACAAAATCACAACCGTCTTGATTACCTAGCTGTATATAGATGATATGATTCTTACGACAGCTGTCTTCATGGAATAGTTCCCATGTCTTGAACAATTTTATTAGAATCAACATCCAATGGTGTAACAACATTTTTTGATGTGTAACAACAATGCTCGAGGTGTAACAACGACGACCTGCGATGTAACATCGACGGCTTGAGGTGTAACAACAATGGCCTGAGGTGTAACAGCAACAGTCTGAGGAAACAAGTGCTCATAACTCCTTTGTAAATCATCATTCCATTGTTCGTCTTTTAATCAAGAACCTTGGAGTAACGCCTGAAAGACACAAGCCAGAGAACTTCTGCCAAAATCACCTTGATTGGTCATCAAAATAAATCACCTCATTCATATTTAACAAAAGTGGAGTCTCATCACTAGGAAAAGAGGTAATTAAGGTCTAAAAAGTACACAGGTTTGTAGGTGAAATGGTCAAGGATGGGGAAAAAGGTGTCTGAAATACACTCAAATTCTGCACCCAACAATGGCTACATGCCTCTGAACTGTGATACAATGAGGCTCAAAGGAACTTTTATTATTGAAAAACAAGGGAAAACCCTAAACAACGAAAACCCTAACTGAAGGAGATGGAACATCAAGAGTTTGTGGGGCCTGTTGGGGTTAGTTGGACAACCAACTTCCTAGAGTCGTAACTTGGTCATATGATCTTCATTTGGCACGTACAATATCTTGTTAGAAATATATCTCTGAGTACTACAAAATTTGTGGAAATCTCCCGCCACTGGCTACAAGCCTATTGCAGACCTAAAAAAAATGTGGTTTAAGGGGTCAAAACAACTCCAGAAGTTCAGGACCTAAAAAACTGTTAAAAATAGTAAATTATGTTATAAAAAAAGGAAACTGATGAAACCAACTAGAGGTCCAGGTCGAATGGACGGTTGGCCACCCATATCCACCTGGATCATGTGTGGAGATAAATTATGTGTAGAAGCTGTTGGGGTTCCTATGTTTTGGCAGATTTGGCAATACCAAAAGATAAGACAACATCAAACCACTTTGGGATCCTAGGATCTAGCCCTCCTGGATCCGAAGAGGGATCTCTCCATAAATACAAAGAATGATATATCTTTGAAAGCTCAAAATAAAGTATTAGGCTAGGTATGAAGCACATAGGGGGGGGTTTAAAATGATTTGGTTGGTTGGTTGTTGAGTTGAGTCATGAGATCATCGACTGAGAAGGTAATGGGAAGAAAGGAGCAGGGCATTAGGACATTTCAGCAAAAGAAGATAGGTCAAGAAAGTGCCATCCATTGGGCTATGGAGTCATGAAATGAGATTACTTGCAAACAACTAGCCAAGGCTTTCAGAGGGCAAGTCATCTATACTAAAGGATCCTTTAGATAGATGGTGGGATGGAACAAAAAGGAAAGAAGGTGAAAGAAGGAAAGAAACCCAATTTCTGTCTATAGATCAGGTCAGAGGTCATTTAACTCCAGAACTGCTTGGACATACTCATAGGCAACTCTCAATGGGGGAACAAAGGGGCAGCTTATAGATCGGACCGAAGGTCATTTAACTCCAGGTCTGCTTTAGCATGCTCCAAGGGAAAACATAGATAAGTTTTAACAGAGACAAGGTCTATAGATCAGAGAACGACTTTGAACCTTCAATGATTTGACACCAGAAACAGATCTCAGAAAGGCCAGCTGGTCGCACAAGGACCCTAGTGGACAGGGCTAACTCTAATCCCCAGTATCCCAAATCTTCCAGCTTAAACCCAACAAGAGCAACTGATCAGCAAACCCCGAATTCACACATCAGCTAGTAGGAAATAACATCCGCTACACTGGTTAAACCACAGGAGTCTGCTCTTAGTTTCACTATCAGCAGAAAAAATTAAAGGCAGGGAGAGCAAAGACATAGGGTACCTAACAAGGGTAAATCCTATGCCAGATTTCTGATGCGTGCCAGAAGAAATGAACAGCATGTAATGTAAATAAACGATGCAAAAAGAGAAACATCACCCGTAGTAATAGACCAGGATCCAATGAAATTTGCTTGATTAATTGATGCAAAACTAGTCACATACACTAAGCTCAATGGCTAATACAGTCAGAACTCTCTCTTCCCAGCCTACTACATAACAACTACTCTGCTACTCCCTCCTAAGACTCTTCTAACAGTCAAAATGAATCCCTCTAACAGGAACGGCAACAACCAAACAACAACCCTTTACAATTTGTTCCTGGGGATTCTTATAGGAGAATAGAATAACAATAGTAGATGATATTCATTAAATGGATCTCATTAGGACAGAATGGAGAAAGTGTTCATGCCCACTCTCCTTAATGGCAATCTGCATCGCTGTAAGTACTCTATAGTATGGTTTGGGAGTCTCTGTCAGGTCAGCTTTGACCTCTGATGTTTTGTGAAGTCCTTCTGGCTATAAGGCCCTCTGTTCTGTCTTATGAAGCAAGTAAGGTGACTGAAAGGTCTTCAGTTCTCCATGCTTCCATAACTGCAGTCCTGATAGTCTTTAAGAAGTTTCTGTCAGAGTAATTAACTGTTTCTGGGCTTGAGGAGGCATGGAGACTGCTGTAGGAAGGTGTACCTCTGGAGAAAACGTGCTCTGCTGTTATGTAGTGTTGATATGACCTGCTGGTGCACTCTTTGGTCTGAAAACTGCACTTTATCCTTTGAATTCAGGATTAGGTGCTAAATATTTGATTGACAGGCCCAAATACCTCAAAAACGCTTCTTCTGTTTCACTTTGTCGCTGCTGTAACGGCCTCTCTATGCTCTGAATCACAATGGCTGTGATTACAGAAAAAAAAAAGTGAATTAATCACTCTATATACCTTGCATAGTAAAAATGAACCAATTATAAAATACGGGGAGGGGTGGAAGGAATGCTGTGGAGGCCTGGAGGAATGATGGTGGAAACTGTGGAAACGGTCGATGCAACAGACAATGGTGGAGAAATAACACTTTAGTGCTAAAGCACCAAAGCTTAAACCTTGGGCAAATACAATGGAAAACACAGAAAATGAAAGAAGCGGGACTTATGATGTGGGACCCGACATGGGTAGAGGGAGATTAACTGTGGACCGTTAGATCATAAAAATATCAACGGTGGAGATAGCGTCGGAGGATTGCAATCGCGAAGGGCGGAGGGTGGCACCGTTTGAAAATTGCGATTGTGATTGCACGATTGAGCGCCGGCCGTTGGATCATGGGACTAGATCAACGGCCCACATTCAATCGGAGGGAGATGGAGAGGGGCGACGGAGCGATAATGTGATTAGCTCTGGGCCGTTGGATTCAGAGCGAGATCGACGGCAGAGATTAAATTGGCGGGGACGAAGGTTGGTGCGATGAGTGGGAGGCAATGAGATCTGGGCCGTTGGATCTCGAGAGATCAACGACGGAGATCAAATCAGGGATCGAAATCGCAAAGGGCAGAGGGTGGAACCATTAAGAACTTTCGATTGCGACGGAGCGATTAAGCGCCAGCTGTCAGATCTGGCGGGAAGATCGACGGTTCAAACATGATTGGAGGGGCGAAAGGGGAGGAGCGACGAGAATGATGCGATTAACGCCGGGCCGTCGGATCCTAACCAATCAACGGTCGGGATCGCGGCGGAGGTCTATAGACCAAAGCCCAATCGCATCGGGGATTTTAAGTTAACAAAGAAATGCGCTCGCCCGACACCTCCGATTGCGATAAGCACCTGGGGCTTATGCGCTTGGTCCTGGGCGTGGGGCATATGGCGGGGAAGTGGTTAAGGGGCTAGCCGAAAGGGGCTTAAGCCTTATATGTAAAATGAGTGATTTTGGGCCTATTTTCAATGCATTTTAAGGCTAAAGAGGGGTAACGGTAGAGGAAAAAGGGGTTATTAGCCAAAAAAAGGGCATTTGAAGGGTTTAAAAGGGGAATTAGGATGATTTCGAAGGGTAAGAAGGGAATTATAAGGGGAGATAAGGGGATGAAAACAAAGGTTTAGAAGGGATGATATAAGGGGAAAAAGGGAGGCCTTTTGGGCATTTCTTCACAAAAAGAAAGGCTTTATAACTGGAAATAGCAGTGGGGATTTATCAAAGGACAAGGGCATAAGGAGGCTTCAAGGATGATGTGTTTTCAGAGGGAAATATATTCCTTGAAGTCTCAAAAACATTTTACCCCATGTTTGCTTGTCAAAAAATTCATAGGGGGTTAACAAAAGCAATAAATGTATGGAGGTAGAGTTTGTGTGGAAGTAAATAATGTAAACAGGTAAAACATGCATGGAGGTAATAGGGTAAGTTCCACTGCTTTTCATAAGGTGGGGCCAAAAGGAAAACTTTAACTACGCAAATTTTTTCCTTTTACATAAACATTAGCTTCAAACGTGTCTTGCCTACACATATCCATTACTTTTTCACATGCCTTTGTTCCACCAATTTTAGACTTGGTAAGATTTTTGCAGGCAGGACACTTATTACACATGTCTATAAACATTAATATATGCACACATATTTATTTTGATTAATGTAATTAATAAATATTTTTCCCATAAGATAAAAATGTATGTCATAAGTATAAATTCCTCTCCAATCGTTTCCAAGTAAAATAGGAGAATTACATATGGACATATTATCTTATTTCACACACGAAATAACTCTAGCACATACAAAATGAAGAAAAAAAAGAAAATATTTCTAGAAAATGAGGGAAAGTGTCTTTATTGGTTCATGAATATGCATGACCATGCATCAATAAAAAAAAATAAAAAATGCATAGCTCCAAATACACGCAAACAATTATACTTGTCTATGTATCTATAAATATTTGGCAGTCCCATTTTTAGGCCAACTACACCACAACAAACACCCTTTAACCAAACCATAATCAAATAGAGAGATTCACCAAAGGTTCAATAATGTATTCTTTAGTTTCAGTAGGTTTAATACACTATGTGGTTTCTTTTTTGGCTGGATTTTTCAAGGAATTCACCCTAGGATTCAACATCCAACTGTCTAGGTGTTTTGTTGATGGAGTCATTAACAAAATAGAGATATAAGGGGAGAAAGGATGGCAATCTGCATTACAAGTAGAGAGTGTAGTGATTTAAGAGAAATGGACTTGCAGGATTTTGTAATATGTACCTACTCAAGATAAACACTTACAAGTTGACTCCTTTCAGATATTTCTGCGATTGTTGAAGGCACAACCAAAGTCATGTTCCATTTTCTCTGTGTAGAGAAAACCATGAAACTCAAATGAAGAAAATGGGAAATCAACTTAAATGCATAGTGGGGGGATTTTTTTGTGGAAAATCCTCTATTTGGGAGTGACAATGCAAGGAAATGTGGGCCTCATTTAAGGTAGGATGTTGGTTAATGGTGTAGCTCCATTTTCTAATCATACAGTTTAGAGAGGAGAATTGTTTAAATATTGTGATCCAAGATTTATTTCTTTTAAGATTTTTTATAGTTATTTTTTACGCTAACTATTTGATTTTAATTCCCCAACATGGTTATAAATTAATTATTCCTTTTGGCCCCACCTTGTGCATGTTGACCCTTGAAATTTCTATCTTAAGTGTTTTAATACTTAGCCAAATTTCATTTCTGTAGAACAATGTTTATGTTCCTTGCTCCGCACACACATTCCCTCCACACGCACATTGTCATGCACATACTCCCTCTTTCATATATTCTAATTTATTCCTCACACATCTCCAACTCCACATACCTCTTGTTCCACACAACTACTTCTTTCGCAGTTGTCACTTCTCACACATTCTCCCACTCCCCACTATTAATTATCTGCATTCCATTTTCCATGATCACAAGATTTTGAGGCACAATATTTATCTTGCCTCATTAAATTTCCCTGCCATGCATTGGTAATAATATCAAGGATGTTAAAATTTAATCAATACTTGAAATAAATGGACGAAATCATTTTAAAACATTTAGGTTTATTTTCACTATCTACCATAAATAGTGTGTTTAATCTATTAAGTTTTTATTTATTAGTCTGTTACGACCAACATAAGTCACACATGAGACAATAACATTTGGTAATTATATACACAAGAAATTAATTTAGAGGTAAGTGTCATTGAGAATGTTCAAAATCCATCATGTATTTCAAAGTACAAAAGGAATATGCTTGAGAGAGGAATGAGAGAAGGAATATGTGATTATACCTTTAACTAAATCGTCCATCAACATAAGAATTTTCACGCACAACACTAATTTAATTGTCCTTGCACACTTTCCAACTCAATGTTATTATTAATTTCCTATGAGCCAACTATCATTATCACAATGATTTTATATTTATTTCACTTCGTAATTTCCCTTGTGCTTACGATACTTATATCAAGGATATTAAAACAAAAGTAAGTTGTGAAGTAAATGGATGAGATGGTTTTGCAATTTCAATATGTATCTCCATTATGTCCAATAAATAGTGGCATTAGTATGTTAAATTTCTATTTATTAAGACTTTCATTCCTAATAGAGTTCACACATGAATAGTAACAGCTGGTGATTATATAGGAAAAAGAGAATTTTATAGTTAAGATGCATTGAGAACATCATTGATTAAGCATGTATTTTTCAATACAAACTAGAGATGACTAGAGAGGAAGGAAAGAAGCTATTTGAACTAACACAATTAATTCAATTACCCATTTTTATAATAAATTTCACTAGTTGACTTCCTACAAGTGGTATGTGATCCTACCAATCAAATAGAAGAACAACAACAAAATATCAATGAGTGGATTGTTAAATATTGCATATTTGTTGGAGGTTTTTTATTTCAAATAAATTGCTTATTTGTGTGCAAAGAATTTTGATCCAACAATAAGAAAAATCATTATAGGAATGAAGAAGACCCAAATTCCTCTCACTCCCAAGGAAATTTAGAAGCATATTCAAGCTACCAAAGCCAAATAAGTTCCTAAAGATGTCAGAAGTAGATAGTTTCCTAAAATCACAAACAAGAGGGTTGAACATCATTCAAGAATTGATTTTGGCAACCTCCTTGGTTCCTTTTGATATTTCCTTTCTAGATATTTGTTTTATTAGAAAAAAATTTAGAGACTTCTCTTTTATTTTCACCCACGTGATCAAGAAATAAACTACAAAAAATGTCCAAAATACATACTTTATGTCCTCTACTACTCTTACAAAATAGATTATTTATCCAACTAGGCTGACCTCATTTCCAATCAATTGGATTTCTAGTTGGTCAACTTGTCCAAGACCCATAGATTCTTTATGATGTCATATCTGATAAAAACCCTCATGTCCAACCATGTCTTTCATGGCCTACACCATAAAGTTAATTTCAATCTAGATGAAGAACCAACCTAGTTATAGTATACCCCAGATGTGGGTGTTTAATCTCGGCTCCTCATGCTTCTTGGCATCCCCATTGCAGGGTGGTTGTCCTCGCCACGAGGCAGCACATGGCTCGAGCAAGGATGCCATCAAATTTGAAGTCACACAACCTGGCGCCATTAATCCCCTTCAAGTTGACTGCTATGAATTCATTATCGCCTGTCCTTGCCACATAACACCTCTGTATATCATGGGTAATGGCGTTGCTTCTCTGCCATATTTTTCCCTCTGTCTCTCGATTCATATGGCCAGCTATTCCGATCATCACTCTGCCCTTCATTCTCTATTATCCCACCCACTCAGTGCCTCCTGCCGCATCTTTGTCTACAATCCTCACTTTGCTCATTCTCCTTCATCAAATTCAAAAGCCTCAATGCCTCATCGCGATCGCATGCAATTCCCCCGAGGTAGAGGAAGAGGCCAACCTTCTTGTCCTTTACTCCCTATTAGAGAGGATTGCTTGATGGATTTCACCCTTAATTTGAATTTGTTTGAAGCTCCAGACCAGCAGATTATGTCCGCCCTTATCTCCTCGTGCCTTCCTGAAGACCTCTCCAGCTCTTCTAGTCCAGGGTCAAGGAAAAGATTGTGCAAATCAACGATGTCGCCTTCCATCCTTCAGCAGCCCAGGAAATCGATGGCTCTACCCACCAAGTCTGCGGAGAATTCTTCAGGCAGCGACAGTGGCAGTAGCTTAGCAGAGGACAACAATGCACCATCTATGGGAGCATGCACAACCTCAACGTCAGAGCATAATCCCTAGCTATCCAAGCCTAAGGACGACCTCTCCGACTACGGGTGTTTCATTGAGGAAGATCAACCTCCATATACAATTCAGAATGAAAAAGACTAGAAATCCTAGTTTCACAGTTTCTCTTTCTCTTGTTCGCTCTAGCTCAATTACAGTTTTTATGTCTATTTATATTCCACACAGTAAACATAGTTTATGGGTACTTATGTTTTGTGCTGGTTTCCCCTTCTGGGGCAGTGATGGGCCTCTAAATTAGACATAAAATAAGGCCCACCTAACCTTTCTTAGGCCAATATACCTTCCTTATGCACATAAAAATATATATTAAATCTCTCCTTCTACACTTAATAATGTTTTCTTATGCTTTAATATGTTCTTAGGAAGGATTAAAGGTAGTTGCATATTTTTTCCTAATATTGGTTATTTTTTTAGAATATTGTGAGAATATTTGACAGATTATACAGATTTGGAGAAGGAGATGATTTAGGGACTTGCTCCCTGCCACTCAAAGATCAGGATTGGAGAATAAATGAGCACAACATAAAGAAATTAGGGAGAAACCTTGGAGAGATTCAAGGGGATTGTCCATCCTCCTTAACTCTTAAAGGCAACCAAAGGATCCTCATGAGATCCCCCTCTAGCAATTAGAATTCCAGAGGCAGCCAAGCAACTCAAGACCAAGTGCACTCAAGCCATACTTCACTTGGATTCTCCAAAAAATCGAATTCCAAGAGGCGGCCAAGCAACTGAAGATGAAGGGCACTCAATCTATGTTTACTTGGAGTCAAAGTGGAATCAATCATCATTTTCAAGGGCACTATTAGTAGCTTCCCTGTAGAATAAATAGAGAAGATCTAAAGCTAGGAAGGAGTTAGTTAGCTAGCCAGCAAGTTGATTCTAGTCGACTTCCATTCCATCCCTCTCCCATTCCAATCCATTGGATTCGAATTTTTGTTGTAAATCCATTAGGCCCTATTAAAATTTTTATGGATGTAACAGACTGTTATTTTTTATGAAATGAATAGAGAGATGCCATTTCTTTGATCTAGATTCAGAGAGTTGGGCTCATGGGTTAGGGCCCAACCCATGTGCCTCAACTTCTTTGTTTTTCCCATTCTTTTCTTTCATGTCATTTAGCTAGTTTTTCTTCTGAGCATTTAGCTAGTTTGCTGGTATTTTTAATGATGTTTTAGTTTTCTTCCCGTTGTCTTTTGCTGTAGATTTAATCTGCTTTCCGAGTGGTAGAATAGTTGATAACCTCCATAAAGTTGTGAGGGAAACCTTTCCCTCTCAACTTTGTCAATAGATCTCGAGGAGGGTAGACCTTTCCCCACAGACCAAAAATGATTTCTCGCTTATGATTTCTTGGAAATAGATTAGATCAGTGCCTGTATTTTCATGAACATATTGTCTGTCTTTCTTGCATAAATAGGCTGATTGATTGCAAGAACAACCAGCATAGCACAGAGGGAAGTTCTCCAGCACCTCATGCTTCAACCCCAATATCCCTTCCATCTCTATTGTTACGCTCTACGCACTACTATTACACTCCACTTTTTGCCACTTATTCTCACTACTTTCCCCTTTTTATGAAAAACACGTGAAAACCATTCAAAACCACCGAAAACTCGACCTCCACCTTTTCTCCTTGAGACTCCCACCACCGTATGTTGCACTTCACAAATCACAACATTTAACGTTTACCTTTAACACTTACCGCCCGTTCCTTGCGATTGCGATATTGTGAAATCACACTTCACACCGCTTACCTTTTGCCTTGAAGACTTACCGCTCTCCTTTGTCGATTTCATGCCTTATTCCTTCGTTCTATCGGTCGTCATCGCCAGACTTGTTTTAATGAAAAAACACTTGAAAACCATTGAAAACCCAACCTCCACCTTCCTCCTCGAGACTCCCGCCATCGTACGCTACACTTTGCAAATCGCAACATTTAACGTTTACTTTAACACTTGCCACTCGTTCGTTGCAATTGTGAGATTGCGAAATCACATATCGCAAATCGAAACTTTTCCTTTTCTTCTTTTCACTGCCATGCCATCCCCATCACAAATTACATCCCACAAATTTTATCTTATCGCAAATTGCACTTCACTGAACTTACCACATCGCAGATCGCAGCCCGCAACCTTTACCGCATCACAAATTGCACTTTTCACATTTAGTTCATTCTATTAAGTCCTTACTGCTATCCATTTAAACTTGTGATATTGCGATTTGCGACCCACAAAGTCACTAGTATCACTTTGCACTTCACATGATTTATTTTATTCCATTAAGTCCTTATTTCTATTCATTTAAACTTGTGAAGTTGTGATTGCGACATCGTACATCGCAAATTTTGTCCTCCATCGCACTCTGCCATCACATTTTTGAATTCTTTCCGTTCCAAAGTCATTTCGTGTGCTATTATAAGGTTTTATAAGGATTTAATCCATGCTTTCTATTTCTAAGCCCCGTTTCATGCGCTAAGCCCTCAAGTTACCACTTTAGCCCTTTTCTTCTCCAAGCTACAAAATCAACACTCTTTCAATTAGGATTCAGTCATGGATAGCTTAGTTTCATTTTAGAATCATGGTAGATAGACAATAGGATAAATAGAGTGCATTTATCCGATTGGCCAAGTTAAATGTGGTTTAAATTAGTTTCCTTTCTACAACTTAGTTTAGTTTCTTTTCAGTCATTTCCTTTTCTACAAATTAAATTAGTTTCATTCCTGTCATTTCTTTTCAGAGATTTAATTTAGTTTCCTTCTGTCATTTCCTTTCTACAATTTAGTGTAGTTTCAATGAAGTGTGTCAAAATTCATTGAGAACCCTTAGAAATAAAACCCTTTCATAGAGCGGAAGAGGATGACATGAACATAATGCATCTGATGTGTATACAACATTGTCACCTCCAAGTTTGTATGAACCCCAGGTTGATAAAGTAAAGTAGGGAAGTCCCTGGGAGTTGTAGCACTCTTGGTGCAATACCAAGACTCACCAGGTAGCACCCCTCCTGCTACATGGTGTAGTTTCTGGGTTAGTTTCCTCACCAGGAGCAGCCCCCTTTTTTCTTTTTTGAACATCCTCTTTCCCGCCGGAATTGGCTAACTCAACAATTCAGGTGGGAATGCTGAAATGTATCGTTGTATCTTTTTTCCAATATAATAGAACTAGACATATTTAGAAAAAAAACCTAGTTCTAGTATTCCATATTGTTGAAGCATAAACCTTCTTTTCATTTTTACAAAACATAATATTTGTTTTTAAGGGAAGTTAATTACATCATAACTGGACAAGAGTCCACCAAAACATTAGTATAAGCTCAAGATTTCATGTGGGAAAAATGCATCCATGACAAAAGAGAAAGTAATAATGTGATTAGAATATATGGATTTCAAGATAAGCCACTACTATTTCCCAAATTAGTTATGGATAAGTATTTTGTTGATCAAGTCTGCAGGAAATACCATCCACGGCTACTTTTATTTGAACACAAAAGGAAAAAAAATATTTTCCATTTACTATTGGAGAAGTGATTGAGAAGAATGTGACCCACCTTGCAGAGTTTGCAGAGTATTTAAAAGTTTTTAACTTAAGTGAACTTGATGTCATTCAAGGATTTCATCCAAAAGCAATACAGACACCTAGCTACTAATATGTATGGAAATTTATTTACAAGAGTTGCAGAGGAAAGTGAAGAGATTCACACAATTCGATCCATAAATCAAGAGTTTCCAACACATATTGAAGGATTTTTTGAAGAAACCAACACAAGTATGGGAGGAAGATACAAGTAGAGAGGAAAAAATCCTACAAAGCAACCCCCAAACTAGAGACTTGCTTGAGTTCATATTGCACTCAAAGGAAGACAAAAACTACTTAAAGTGGGAGAAGGATTAATTATAGGCTTTCAGGTGTTGAAGATGAGGAAGACCCCCATCCCAAATTCATGCCTAAAATAGTGCACATGCTCAATTATCCAAAGTCAAAAGTCCTAAAGAAACAACAAGTGTAGAAGATATTATGGACATTGAAGTTGATAGCACTAGAATATGTGATTGGGTTACTGATCGTTTAGTTGAAAACCAAAGAATAATGGAATAGATTTCTAAGGAATTCATCACTTTCGATGAATACCCTGTCACATTGCAAAAATGCAATCTATGAAAGAGGTAGTAAAATGTTGAAAGTTGAAAGAGTAGAGGTTCTTAATAAAATGGGTGTTTACTAAATACAAATGGATATTGATGTGTCTAAAGTTGGAGACACTAGACTCATAAAGTTACATAAAACTATAGGAGAGGCACTGACACACTATGTTTGGAACAAGAAGTAGAAAACCTCAGGCACACAAGAAGAATAAATGAGATAGAAGAAGCTTTAAATCCAGTTCCTTTGTTTATGACTCCATTCACAATATAGGCGCCAACATAGTAAATTTATACCCATGGGACACCCCATATATTTAAGGAAGTAACCCACCTCCTAAATGAAGTAAAATCATATATTATCAGTAATATAAGTAAAATATTGAAAATTATTGAAGATGTATGGGAAGTAGCTTCACACATGAGGAATTTAGCACATACAATTACATCCTTTCTTGATTGGACTAAAACAACCTTGAGCACGAAAATAATTTCATATATATGACTTGCGTACTTTTATTCACAAGGTTGATACACATTGTAAAAAATGGAAAAAACAGGAAAACCTCCTAGGGAAAAAGATCATTTCTGAATGTAACAATATAAACAATAGTACTACCTTTTTCAAGGAATTTAAAATTGTCGATGATCTGCAGGGGCCACACATGAGAAATGACTTTTTTTTAATTTTTAAGGACATGTTAATAGTTGGATTGCACACTTTAAAAGTATCAATGGGAGTAATTTTGATACTATAACTATTTTTTCTGAGGATGAAATTAGGAAATGGTTGTTTAGTTTTGTTAATTTGAGTAAAGACCAGTGTGTTTGGATTGCGCAATTGAAGGAGGAGACTTAAGAAATTGGGGGGGAGATATTAAACCAATGTTTCGAAATGGAAATTATGTCTCCTCTGATGAAATATTACATTCAAAATTGGCTAAATAAGTCCCTCCAATAAATAACTAATATAAATTTACTTTCAACAAGTTATCTTAATGACTTGAATAACAACGGTACAATGCAATTGACATTTCAACAATCACAGTCCATCCCTTCACATTTTGTGAGTATTCTTCAATATTGAAGCATTCACTTTTATTCTTTCGTGTCTTTGATAATTCAATTTTTTTTATTATGTTATGCATGACTTAAGTCTATCCCTAACAACATTTTGTCGTTTTTATTCCAAGTCCCTTATTTTCATTATGATTCGCAGGAGTCCAATCCTAGCCCCCCTTAGGACGAATGCATTTATTTTTTTGATTCAAAATAAAAATTTTGATGAGTAATTTAGGCACCAAATATTAGTGTCAACATCAAAATAATTGGACATAATTTAATATTTAAATGTAATTTCACTTACATTATGCACTTAACAACAATAAAAATAAATAAAAATAAAGCAATATTTTTTTTTCATTTCATCCCTTTGCATAGTTTTCTCCTAATTAGTAGTCCTTTCTTATTCCTCTTTGTCCATATTTTTTGTTTCATTTCATCATAAAATTCCTCCATGAACCCTTTTTTTCTTCCAATTATCGTATTTACGTCATGGTTCATGGGATCCAAATGCCAGTCCTCCTTAGGGCAAATGCATTCACTTTTTTTTATTAAATTTTGACACATGCCTTAGCTCCTCACATGACTTCGCTCCGCACATGCCTTCTGTACATAAATATTCATATATTGTTTCTACTTAATTTATTGACCAAAAATTTATTATTTATCATTTATATCCAAGTTTATCATTTACTTTAATCTTGGGCATCATAAAATATTTGAAACTAGGTTTTACAACTTTCACTAGATAGCTATATTTTGGAATCAGTGATAGATAGTGTTTTCTGGATAAATCCCTCTTGCAGACAAGAGTGATATCCCTAGTATCCTAACAAATAACTAGAAACAAACAACCATTTGAATATCTCTTTCCCTAAACTATTAGCATTCATATTATCAAAACTTAGAAAAGAGAGGATAATGATCCTACCTATCAACGAGATGTTTGATGTAGACCTTTCCTTTTGCCCCGAAGAAGTCCTTGAATGCTGAGAAGAACCTGAAATCACAAACATGCAAAGAATCAAAATCACTTGCAGTATATAATAATTCAAACACCGGTTTAACTTAATGACCAAGGAGATTAATAATTTTTATTATTTTAATCAACATAAAAATAACACAATTAGAAAACGATATCCATATGTATTATCAAGAATATAAAGAGCAATATCACAACCTGAGCCTTGATGTTGTACATATTTCTCTCGTATTCCTTCAAAATCATGCTCCTTGGTTTGACAGGCTTTCATCTCTAGAATGACTAGCATAGTTTTATCTTCACTGAACTTTTATGTGCAGATATGTACAATATACCATCTACAATATACTAAGTACAAAGTACAAGGTACAATTCAACCCTAACCCTAAAGTTTCATGGCAATTTACAGGGGAAATTGAGGAGGTTTCAAATCCATCAATAGAGGGATGAGATCCTTAATGAAGGGATTAGGGTTCCTTTATCTAAGGGGATAATTTCCATGATTGGAGGGACATAGCTCGAACTGGCGCAACTCAAGAGGCTTTTAGTAAGAAGAATATACGCCCAACTATGCTTCTAGAAATTAGTTTTCAATTTTACTTTATTTTGAATGGGGTGCGTAGGTTTTATGGGAAAACAGAGCATAGATGTCTGCAAATAAGGGTAGGAATATCAGTACATGCACAGGAAGTGACTGCAAAAAGCATGCATGCAACCTTTAAGAGTTTTTAAGAGATTTTTCCCAATTTCCAATACTTGGTTAAGGAATATAAATGTTTTGACTTCTAAGGAAGCATGAGTATGAATGGTGATAGATCCATATTGATAGTTAAATGTCATGGTGACAACAAATTGCCCCTAAAGTGAGAATTCTGAGAAAATATTTCGAGAGAGTGAAGTGCTAGGGGAAATTGAGGAGGTTTCAAATCCATCAATAGAGGGATGAAATCCTTAATGAAGCGATTAGGGTTCCTTTATACAAGGGGATAAGGTCCATGATTGGAGGGATATAGCTCAAACTGGTGCAACTAAAGAGGCTTTTAGTAAGAAGAATATGCGCCCAACTATGCTTCTAGAAATTAATTTTCAATTTTACTTTATTTTAAATAGGGTGTGTAGGTTTTATGGGAAAAAAGAGCATAGATGTCTGCAGATAAGGGTAGGAATATCAGCACATGCGTGGGAAGTGACTACAAAAAGCATGCATGCAAAATTTAAGAGTTTTTAAGAGCTTTTTCCCAATTCCAATACATGGTTAAGGAATATAAATGTTTTGACTTCTAAGGAAGCATGAGTATGGATGGTGATAGATCCATATTGACAATCAAATGTCATGGTGAAAATATATTTCCCCTAAAGTGAGAAGTATGAGAAAATATTTTGAGAGAGTGAAGTGCTTAATCATCCCAAGGATTGGATCAGAGACATTAGTTGAAAACCTGTAAGAAACATTCAATGCAAATATATAATCATCACTGAGGTAGGCATTCCCATACTCAGATAAAAAGTAACTATATGTTTTGGTACATATATGACTTAGAATTACATAAAAAGTAGACACAGTATGGATGCAACCATCTGTTATCTACTGATACATAACTCCTCACAACCTAGATGGTTAAAACTAGATCCAAGGTCTGATTTCTGCTTCTCGAACTAGTACAAATCTATCCATGCGATTGATTGTTTCGAAGTAAAACATGGTAGAAACCACTTGAATACCATTCAATGCTGCAAACCGTTAACAAGTGTGAGAGAAACCACCAGTAATGATAATGGCTCTCAAAGTACCTTAATATAATCTATGAAATGTGAATGAATGATTGCTGTCAAACACTCATATATTAATTTGATCGAAGACCAATGATGAAAACCTATATCGAAGGCGAGAAATCTGCCATCAAGGCATGAAAATTTCAAGGTACTGATAGGATTTATAAATCAACTTTCTAGATAATGAGCTAAAGTCGAAAGGGAGTGATATGTCGTAGGAGGGCCTACGACATGAAACATTATGTCAAGTTTTGAAGAAATATTTTTCAAGGATTAACTCAGGTATGGTCAGCTCGAATGGAGACAAATATTTGCAATGAATAATGAATTGAAGTTGAATGTTCTCTTGAACACATAATGACACTGTAAATGACTTGGCAACATTTGACTTAAAGATAATACACAAAACTGGCTTAAGACTTTCAATGAGGTTTGATTAACTATAAGACAAAAGGATTACCCAACCCAGACACGAGTGTGACAAAGTGCCGTGTTCAAGAGTGATGTGGTTCTTTTAAAACAAGTATAAAGGATGGATTATTTTTCTCAAAATTCCCCCCCACCATTACTGGCAAGTACCTCTTTATTTTTGTCAAGATTGAGGATGATAACATTTGCTTGTTGTGTAATTTCATCCTTTGGATGAGTCCATCTCAGTAATTTTCACAAACCCTAAGAAGGAGTGTTTTGGTCCTATTGTAATCTATGGGTCCTCCACTATTTAATTTTAACGAGTCCAGCATAGGATTAACTTGGTGTTTTTCAATTTTAAGGAGTCAAAAGAAAAACATAAGTAAACTCCATAATGTTATTTTTCGTATTTTTTGTCTCTCAAACCTGAAAAAGGATAAAATTATGTAGGAGAAAACTCTATTGACCATGTTTATTCAACGTATACCTTTTTCGTAATTAGTCTAGTTCAGTCCGAAAAAGGGGTAAACGTATACATAATAGACTAATGTTTATTTGTTTTAACGAGTTCGAATAGTCAAGTGCTCGCAAATATTTTCATTTTTAGGGAGTCTGAAAAGGGCTTAAAAGAGGACTCCATTGTTTTTCTTTTCGTATATTTTGAGAGTCTAAAAAAGTGATAAAAGTTTACTTTGTCATCAAAATGATTCGTTTTTAAACACAACCTGTTCTCTACACAAAAGCAAAAAAATTATAATAACTTGTTCTCAATCATGGTAAAAATATTTAAAATTTGAACTTCTAAAGGTAAAAATAAATAAAATAATATTATTTTATTCATGAAAACCTATAAAAAGTGGAAAGAACAAGTCATTTTTACCTTTTGATTTCCAGAGCTGTAAAAAGGAGTTTTTTCCATAGATATTCTGAAACTGATATCGAGAGGACGGAAAAACCATTTCACTAACCGTCAATTCCAAGTATTTAATCTCTTCATCATCTTTCATTCTATTAGTTTACTTTTTCATTTTAAGGTTCCAGATTATTTTTTTGGAGGAAAAATGTTTTTAGAATCTGCCCTTGGGCGTGCGCAGGTTTTCCTGATAGAAACTGCACACCCCGATGATTTTTGAACATAAAAAATCACCGTGCCACCACGGTTTTCATATGTAGATCATGCGCAAAAGTGCACTGTCTACAAAATAGAACCACACAAGTGCCATGGGGTTTTCAAAAAATGGTTTTCTTTCCATAAAAAATGCTTTAAGTTCTCCCAAAAGTTTTATAATGTTTTTAAATGATTGTTTGTAGGAAATTTGAAACAACCATGCTTGAGTGGAGAGAACGTGAGCATGAATCACATGATAATGAAGCCATTTATAGCCCAACCATGCTTTCGGTATTAAATAATTGTGCTCTATACAAATTTTGGTCTATATAAGGAATGAAGGCTTAAGTGGAGCTAATGACCTAGTTAGTTAATGCCTGAGATGTCCAGGGACAATGTTTCATCAATGAGGATCATAGGCTCATGATTTACACAGAGGATATTTGTTTCCTCACTGATTATCCCTAAAGGGGAAGAGACATTTTCTTGTTTGTCACATGACCAAGAGGATTGCCTACTGCTTCCTATATGGTGTAATATTGCATGCAAGATTCTTAATTGAAGGATGTTTGAATCGATATAAATACCACTGAACAACTTGACCTCAAAATAATTTCTTTCAAAGTTACTCGATTATGTGGCAATGCATCTCCTCATGTGGCTACCAAAGCATAGATGTAAACGGCTATTGAGTGTTTCAAGGGAAAAATATCCAGTTGGTGTGAAGGAGTACTAGTCAATATCAAAAGGACAGCTCATGCGAGGAAAAAATGGTAAGCTGAAGAATTTAGGCTATGGTGTCATTCTCATATATTTTTCCTTATAAAGAATCCCACTCCTTGTACCTCAGTAGTTGTTAGTGGATCCGACGGGATAGAGGGATCCTCGCAAATTGTGATGGGTTTCGTTGATGGCTCGCCATGGCGGCGATGAAATTCCTGTTGTCTGGTATACACCTCAATTTCTCGTATGGATGAGAAGCTAGATCTTCATGATTGAGGACTTCCCTTAGGCAGGGGTTGATTTTAGGGGTGACCCTGACACATTACTTCCACCCGGAGCACAGTGGGATGCGTTAGGTAAAAAGTCTCATTTTGAGCTCTTATGTTTTATGATTTTTATTTGATTTTTTATCATCCAATACCGATAATCAAAAAAAAATTAATGTAGATTTTGTCCTAACATGACCAGCGGTGCTTCGTCGTTTTGATAGACTTAAATCACAACCTATAGCAGCAACTCCACCACAGACTGTTGCAGTCAAGGCCCTCACAGAGTTGGAACACAACCTAGAGAGGTTGACGATAGATATCCCAGAGATTGGGACAAATGATTTTCCTCTCAGATACCAAAGGCATGTGACTGGGATTCCTGGTCCATTTAGGAGATACCTACACAGAGTGGCGCGTGCTATCCTCTATTATCATGATCATCATCATGGATAGCAGATGGTCATTTTAGATGGAATTTTTGTTTTTGTATCTGTTAGGTCCCTATATTACTAGTATAGTCCCTTATTGTTGTTAGTGTAACCCCCTTATTGTTATTATTGTACCCCTGTAACCCCCATATTTTTATTATTGTGCCCTTAAATTATTATTGTTAGGTCAGCTAGGATTACATTATGGCCCCACTAGGATTACATTGTGGCCCCATGGACTCCTATATATAGAAAGTAGGTTTTGTAATTTTTATCATCCAAGAATTGTTCATTCATGTAATGTATTGGAGGTTCCCCTCTCAAAGTGGCTTATTTATAAGGTGTTGATATCTCTTTTCTTCTATTTTTGGAGCTGGTTTCACAACATTTAGTATCAGAGCTTTGGATTCTAGGGTTTCGCTGCTCCAAATAGGTCATCGTGGAATTTTCACTATAACTTTTTTTCTACGAAGGTTAAGAAGCTGAAATTTTTAGAGTGCGAAGCCAAAATCTTGAGGAACAGTATCACAAAATTTTAGAGATGGGTTCGTAATATTTTCGGAGATATGATCTATGGAAGTTATGGATTTTTGTAGGCTCCTGAATTTCACTTAAAAAGTTCATCGCGGAATTTTCGCTATAAATTTTTTTCTACGAAGGTTCATAAGCGGAAAATTTTAGAGCGCAAAACCAAAATCTGGAGGAACATCATTACAAATTTTCAGAGCTTGGTTCGCAATATTTTCGGAGATATGATATGTGGAAGTTAGGTGTTTTTCAGGCTCCCAAAATTCATCTCAAAGAGGTGATCGTGGGAAAATATTCATAACTCTCTCTCTGAGCATCGGATTGGAATTCTGTAAAACTTTGCTGGAATTACACAGACTATAGTTTCTTGTATATAAATTTTAGAGCCAAAGGAGAAAACAATGACACGTGGGTAGTCGTACAAGTTTGCCTTACTGAAACAGTCCATAATTAGGTCATTGTGGGAGATTAGACATAACTTTTCCTTGAAGAATCCAAATCAAGTTAGACCTGTGGCATTGGAAAGAAGCTTCAAAGGACTAATACAGGGCTGAATTGCAGATATTGAGGATCTGCAAGTTTAGAGATAAGTCAATTTCAATATCGAGCTCCTCAAAAGAAAGTAAAAGGTGTGTATTCTTTTTTTTTTCTGAATTGCATAAGTCTTGTTTGAAGAATCAAGTTGAATTGATTCCAAGGGAATATTGTAGAATATATATCAGTATTGGATTCTAAAATGGCCCCTAAAAAGAATTCAATGCCCATTAAGCCTTTAGAAGGCTCTAATGTGACTCATGAAGAAGAAGAATGACAACATGACATATCAAAATTACAAGAGCAAGTGCAACAAATTTCGCTCTCGCAAAGAGCAACAAAAATTGACATCGAAGTTTTGAAGAAAGGCGTGGAAACTAAGATGGGTGGTTTGAAGAAAGGCATGGAATCTAAGATGGATGGTTTGAAGAATGGAATGGAAGCTAAGATGGATGGCATGGAAGCTGGCATGGAATCTAAGATGGATGACATGGAAGCTAAGATGGAAAACATGAAGAATGATCTAAAAGCAGACATGGAAGTTTTGACAAAGTTGATACAAGAAATGTTTCCTAATGGTGAAAAGATAGTAGAGGAAACTCATGATGAGAACAAAATAAATGTTAATCGTGATTTCATAAACTCTAATGTTGGAGGGAAGAACCACCATATTTCAAAAATAGATTTGAGGAATTTTTATGGAAAGGATCCTATAACATGGATACTACAGATGGAGCAATATTTTGATCTCAATAATGTGCAAAACACACAAATGGTACGCATTGCAACTTTACATTTAGAACACAATACATTTGTATGGTATCGATGGATTTTCTCCCATAAAAAATTTATCACTTGGTCAATTTTTACGGAGGAAATGATAGCACATTATGAAGATACAAAGAGGAACACTTTCTTTAGCCAATTGATAAATCTCAAACAAAATTTTTCAGTGGGGGAGCACATTTAGGACTTCCAAAAATTGAATATAAGGGTAACTGATATTCTAGAGGAACACAGGATTGATATCTTCATAGGTACTTTAAAGGATAACATCCAACATGAATTTTGCGTTTTGGAACCTGATTCATTTGAGAAGGCATTTAGGTTGGCAAGAAAAATTGAATGTAAAATTATGGCGATAAGGAATCCTACCACTCACTTCTATAAATATGGAAGTGTTGCTACTCCTAGATTTCCACAACCTACAAGGTTGACACCACAACAATTGGAAGAAAAAAGAGAAAAGGGGCTTTTCTATAGTTGTGATAACAAATACACTAAAGGTCATAAGTGTGCTGAGAAGAAATTATTTTACATAGATTTTGAAGAGGAAGAAGAAAATGAACAAGAATCTTCAAAAGAAGAGGATATACACCAGGAACCAAACCTAGAAGAGGAAGAAATGAGTCCGAACATATCATGTAATGCATTGGCAGGAATTACCACTCCTCAAACTCTCAAGATAGAAGGACATATCAAGAAGAAAAAGGTAACAGTGTTGATTGATTCAGGTAGTACCCATAATTTTATTCATTTTAAGGTATCCAAGGAATTGAATTGTTTCCTATACCCAACACCAGAATGTCAAGTGATGGTTGCAAATGGAGGAACTATAAATTTCTCTAGAAAATGCCATAATATCAAGCTAACCATGGGGGAATATGTATTGAATAGTCCAATTCTTTCCACTCCTATAGGAGGTGCTGATGTTGTACTAGGAGTACAATGGTTACAATATTTGGGGACGGTAGCTTTTAATTTTCAAGAACTTTTCTTGAATTTTTTTTCAGAAGGAAAGGAAGTTGAATTACAGGGTATTTCAGGGAAGAGGGGAAAGATAATAAGCTCTAATGTCATGGAAAAGCTTCTAAAGAAAGAAAAATGAGGCGTAATTGCACAATTATGCTCACTAGAAGTTCCAACATCAAAATCATCTATTTCTACAGATCTCCAAAAAGTCTTGGACAATCATTCCAAGGTGTTTGAATCTCCCAAAGGAATCCCACCTATTCGTGATCATGATCATGCTATTCATTTGATTCCAGGAAGTGTTCCTCGAAACATCAGGCCTTATAGATATCCTTATGTCCAAAAGAGCAAAATTGAACGTATGATTGCATAAATGTTAGAGGTGGGTATAATTCAACCTAGTCAAAGTTCTTTCTCTGCTCCTGTAGTATTGGTACACAAGACGGATGGATCATGGCACATGTGTCCAGATTATAGGGAGTTCAATAATCTCACCATTAAAGATAAATTTCCCATTCCTGTGATTGATGAATTACATGGAGCAATTTATTTTACCAAGTTGGATCTTTGTTCAGGATATCATCATATTAGAATGAAGATTGAAGATATTCTGAAAACAACATTTTGAACTCATGAGGGTCATTATGAATTTTTGGTCATGCCTTTTAGCCCTACCACTGCACCTTCTACATTTCAAGGGTTGATGAATTCCATTTTCAAACCCTTCCTTAGAAAATTTGTGCTAGTACTTTTTTATGATATACTAATCTACAACAGGTCTTGGAAGGATCATGTTCAACATGTTGACAGGGTGCTCAAACTATTACAAGAGAAACAATTATATGAAAAAACATCCAAATGTTTCTTTGGAGCACAAGAGGTGGAATATCTGGGTCATATTTTATCTCACGAGGGTGTTAAGGTAGACCCTAAAAAAATTAAAGCCATTAAGGAATGGAAAGTTCCCACAACCATAAAGCAGTTGCGAGGATTTCTTGGGTTAACATGGTATTATCGCAAGTTTGTTAAGAATTATGGGAGAATAGCAACACCTCTAACAACATTATTGAAGAAAGATGCATTTTCATGGACTCTTGAAGCAACTAAGGCCTTTGAACATCTTAAAGAGGCAATGTGCCTAGCACCGGTCTTAGCTACACCAAACTTCACAAAAACCTTTATTATGGAGTGTGATACCTCAGGAAATGGAATTGGTGTTGTTTTAATGCAAGAAGGAAGACCCATTGCTTTTGAAAGTTTTCCAATCAAAGGAAAGTTTTTACAGAAACCTATTTATGAGAAGGAAATGTTAGCAATACTGCATGCACTAACGAAATGGCGAACTTACCTAATGGGAAGACACTTCAAGGTAAAAAATTATCATGATGGTCTTAAACACTTTTTGGAACAAAGACTATCTTCAGAAGAGAAGCAAAAATGGGTCACAAAGATGTTGGGTTATGACTTTGAAATAATCTACAAAAAAAGGAAGCTAAATGTTGTTGCGGATGCACTCTCAAGAAAGAATGAAGAGTTGGAAGCATTGCTTTGTGCCATTTCTATTATCCAACCAGATTGGATAACTGAAGCAAGAGATGAATGGAAGAAGGACGGAGAAGTGTGGACACTCATTCAAAAGTTGCAGCAAGATCCTAGTACATCTGATACATTTAGTTGGAAAAATGATTCCTTATGGTACAAATATCGCTTATATATTTGTAAGAATTCCCAACTAAAACAAAAGATTCTTTTGGAATTGCACACTTCTCCTTAAGGAGGACACTCAAGATTTTTAAAAACTTACCACAGGGTGAAGAAATAATTTTTTAGGATGGTCTTAAATCTGATATTCAAAAGTTTATGGCGGAATGTTTGGTTTGCCAGCAGAATAAAGTTGAGACAATTAAGACGCCGGGTCTTCTACAACCTTTATCCATTCCAAGTCAACGTTGGGAGGAGATTTCAATGGATTTTATCATAGATTTACCTAAGTCCGAAGGAAAGAGTGTCATCATGGTGGTAGTTGATAGACTTACCAAGTATGCACATTTTTGTGCATTATCTCATCCATTTAAAGCAAGTACAGTTTCTACTGCATTTATGGACACAATTCAAAATCTACATGGAAACCCAAGGGTATTGTGAGTGACAAAGATCCCATTTTTACTGGAAATTTTTGGATGGAGTTATTTTCTTGTTTGGGTGCTCAATTAGGTCATAGCTCGTCTTATCATCCTCAATCCGATGGTCAAATTGAGATAGTAAATAAGTTTTTGGAAGGATATCTTCGTTGTTTTGTATCTGATAAACAAACACAATGGGTCAAGTGGTTACCTCTCACTGAATGGTGGTATAACACTTCCTTCCATAGTGCAGAAAAAATGACCCCATTTATGGCACTTTATGGATATCATCCACCATCCATCACATCATCTTTAAGAGAAAATTTGAAGGTTCAAGCAGTGGAAGATCACATCGAGCATCAGCAAGAAGTTCTCCAACTCTTAAAGGATAAACTGAATTTGGCACAAAATCGAATGAAACAACAGGCAGATCAACATCGCAGCGAGAGAAGTTTTGATGTAGGAGATTGGGTATTTTTACGGCTACAACCATACGAACATATGTCCCTCAAGCAAGCTAAGAAGGATAATAAATTATCGCCAAAGTACTATGGTCCTTACAAGGTGTTGCAAAAGATTGGTACTATGGCATACAAATTGGAGCTTCCTCCTTCTTCACGAGTGCATCCAATTTTCCATGTTTCATGCTTAAAGAAGGTTATAGGTGAAAATATTCCAGTTCAAACAATATTGCCAGAACTTGATGAGGAAGGAAAAATCATATTGGAACTTGAAGCGGTCACGGAAACAAGAACTCGACAACTACGGAATCGATCAATTTCAGAGTATCTCATCAAGTGGAAGAACTTACCCACTGAAGATTCTACATGGGAGAATGATAATTTTATACAGAAGCACCCAGAGCTACTCAAGCATTGAGGACAACACTTTTTTGAAGGAGAGGGGCATGTTAGGTCCCTATATTACTAGTATAGTCCCTTATTGTTGTTAGTGTAACCCCCTTAGTGTTATTATTGTACCCCTGTAACCCCCATATTGTTATTATTGTGCCCTTAAATTATTATTGTTAGGTCGGCTAGGATTACATTGTGGCCCCATGGACTCCTATATATAGAAAGGAGGTTTTGTAATTTGTATCATCCAAGAATTGTTCATTCATGTAATGTATTGGAGGTTTCCCCCTTGAGGTGGCTTATTTATAAGGTGTTGATATCTCTTTTATTCTACTTTTGGAGCTAGTTTCACAACAGTATCAGTATGTTTAGATCATAAGGTGTTTGAGACCTATTATCATAGATGATGTATATTTTTTGACACGGTATGATAAACAACTATTTTGACCTAATGATGATTACAACTTTTGGTATCTGAGTATCTTGTTCAATATGGATTGAATATTGTTTTGATTTACATTCAACGTTGCAAATTTATATTGAAAACGTGATTAGCCAATGCATCAACTAACGTGTTTAAATTTCTTGAAATGTGTTGATATTCAATGTAATCAAACTATCTTTCCAAGAGACGGACCCGTAAAAACATGCTTTAACAATAATGGATTTCTAATTGCATAAACATAATTCAAATGTAATACAATGAGTTGTGAATCTAACCTAACAATCAAATGTCGAATGCCAAATGCATTGGCATCAAATAATAGCTCAATGACTGCGATATATTTTGCAATCGTTTTACAGAGGAAAATCCCATGAATAGAAACTAAATCATCGGTGGGTGAATAGATAACCCAAGCGATGGAAAATAAGTTATGTGTACTACGACAGGCGCCGTCAACAAAGCCAATGTAAGTCTAAGGGAATGTCGACATCTGCAATGAAAAATAACTAATCGAAGGCACACTTTTCCTAAAAATGTAACTAATGTACAATGAATATCTCCACAAGATAAATCATGCATAATATCTCTTCAGATAAAGACCATTTATGGGCATATCTAAAGAGACACCATCATAATCAACTAATTCATAGGCCCCTTTTGCAAGCACACACTTAACAATATAAGGGCCATGCCACATTGGTTCAAATTTACCAATGCCTAGTTTATCATGAGCTTGATCATATACTAAGACTAGGTCACCTTCTGAATAGATAGGAGGGTTAACGCTTTGATCATATTGTGCCTTAACACGTTTTTTATGAGCTTCAATAGCTAATGCAGCAATGCGACGCGTCTCATTTAACTATGCTAAGCAAAGAAGCATTTTTCCTCTTCAGAGGTAGATGATAATAACTCAATGGATATTTTGAGCAACGATATTTCACATTCAATGGGTATAACAACTTCTAAACCGTAAACGTGTTGAGAATGAGTAAACCTTGTAGATGTTTTTGCGGAGGTACAGTATGCCCATAGTGTGGAAAAAAGCATGGTGTGCTAATTGGATAATTCATCATAATGTTTCAAAAATGGCTACCATGGTCCGTAACGATGTATTGAGGGTCACCAAACCTAGCAATCACATGATTTAATATGAAAATAGCTGCAGTTTCACCCTCAACCTTAAATGTAGGCATCGCCTCGGACCATTTGGTAAAGTAATATACAACGAGAATAATATACCCATGACCCTCGACCGAGTTAGGGTTACATGTAACGAAATCGATGCCCCATTTTGCAAATGGACCAACAACTATGATTGGGTGAAGAGGAGTGGGAGGTGCACACATATTTCGATAAAAAATCTGACAATTGTGATATTTTCTAATCGCAAGCATATACTCTTTGAAGAGTGACAGCCAAAAATAACCAACATGGAATATCTTTTGGGTTGTGGCAAACCTAGACATATGACCACCACATGCTCCAGAATGGAAATCATTTAAAACTCTTTCGAATTCTTCATGAGTTAAACAACATCAAAAAATAGAATCGACACCATGATGGTAAAGACTGTCGCCAATAATATTGTATTGTTGAGACTGGTATTGAATCCTATGTCGTTCAGAGCATGAAAGTTCAGGATGAAAGGTTTGGGTTTGAAGATATATAATGATATCTCCATACCAAGGATCCAATGTGTTGATAAAAAACAAAGATTCATTGGGAAGATGGTCTTCTACAATAGTTTAAGATTTAGTGTAGGGAAAGTCACACATAAGTTCAACAAAGACTAGTGATTTCTTGGATTTGGATTTTTCAAATTCCAAATCGAACTCTTGTAGGATAAATATCACTTACATTATTTTCCCCCAAGAAATTGTTTCGTCAAAATGTACATCATAGGGTTGCATTTAGAAATCGTGATTTTTTTTCGTAACAGTAGGTAGTGACTAAATATTTGGACAACTCGAACGTCTGCCAAGGCCAATTTCTCCACATGTGAATACTTGATATCTATTGGTGCAAGGTTCCAAATTAAGTAATAAATCACATGTTCATTGTTGGAGTCATCCTCTTGAACTAAAACCATTACAATGGTGGAATCAGACACATCTAATGACAAAAAGTAATCTCAGTGATAATCAGGTGGATGCAACAACAGTGCATGGGTCAACGCGTGTTTAAGTGCATCGAAAGCTTTATCGGCAAACTCGTACCAAATAAAAGGAAAATCATGTTTTAACAACTGAGTCAAACCTTTAGTTAACTCTACATAGCTAGGGATAAAACCACATGGAAATTTTTCTTTCCCTTGAAAACTCTAGATTTGGTGAAGAGTAGAAGGAGGAGGTAAATTGACAATGGACTCAACCTTCAAAGGGACAACACGAATGCCTTCTTTAGAAAAAAATGAAACCAAGAAATCATCCTGATTGTACACAAAATACACATTTGTGTGGATTCAAATGAATATTCTAATGCCTACATCGCATAAAAATGGCACGTACATGTGTAGGATGATCTAGTTTATTCAAAGAAAGAGCAGGTAAGTTATCCAATTAGGGTTGCACAATGTGTTTGATATCGTTAAATGTGTAATATATAGCTCCCTGAAAAGTTTCACTAGCATTTTTAAGTCCAAAAGGTAATTTAAAATATGAAAATGTCCCCCATGGATATATAAATGCGCTTTTACGCTGATCGACATGGAGTATGTTTATTTTATTTTAACCAGAAAATCCATCCATAAATGAAAATATTTCGTTTTCGTCACAATCATCAACAATTTGGTCGATGTAAGGGGTGGGATAATTGTCTTTGGGACAAGCCTTATTACTATCCCTATAATCGAAACATACTATGATAGTTCCTTGTTGCTTTGTCACTAGAACTATGTTAGATACCCAATCCGTCAATGGAATAGGATAAATGAATCCTGCACGAAGTAGTTTTTCAACTTCAGCTTTAATAGCATCAACTTTTCGCGGATGTATTGGACGTAATCTTTGTTTAATAGGTTTAACATCTGGGTATGTCTTAATTTTGTGAATCCAAATCTTAGGATCAATTCCTGACATTTCTTCGTAAGACCAGGCAAAAATGTCTCAGAATTCCTGAAATAGGGTTTTGTACATGTTAATTTTGTCAATTCAGCATGAATCACCAATATTAATGTTTTCAATTATTCCTGGTTTGATTGATATGTCAATTGGAATTTTTGTGGAAATATTTCCTAAATTTGTCTCAGAATCTGAATGAAGGATTAACATAGGATTTTGAGGTTCCTTAACATAATCAATCAAAAAGATCGCTAAAAATTCATTTTCAACTCTATCAAGGTATGGTAGAAAAGAGGATCGATGATGAAGATCGTCCCAAGTTAATTCATATAATGACAAAATTTCCCAAATATTTTCATCACTCGAAAATAGGCTTTGAAAAGGATAAGAAAAATATGTTGTGTTTGAACTTGGTAGAGAAGAAGAGTCGTCACTGACCACATTCACTTGATCATTATTAGTTGATGAAATGTTAGAAAGTGATTGCACTGCTACATATGCCAATTCATATGGACTCAAAGGAATTTCATTGCCATATTAGTCCAATTCAGATTCGAAAGGCACAATCCATGGGTCATCAAATGGCATTGTACTTGATGTAATCATGTTGATATTAGCAATAGTTCGAGGCATGCTAGGAGGAGGTATAATGAAAGTTCCCATAAGAGAGGAATCCTTAACTATTCCTAGCCCAACATCTTCATAAGGGATAACTATCTTTCCAACATGTTGGATACTATCCGTAGAGGTAGGATAGGAAGTGTAGTAAGACACATGGTTAATTTTAACAATCTTTCCTTTATGAGGAAACATGATTAATTGAAAGACTAATGAAACGAAAACAGTCATAGAATAATACCAACTTCTACCTAACAAAAGGTTGTAGTCAAGGGGAGAATGAACGACTTTCACCTCAAGCGTAACAGTTTTTCCTTCTACCTCTATGTGTAAATCCTAGAGTATTCCAAATGGACGAAAACATCTTCCATCAAAGGCTTTAAGAATCGTGGGTGACTAATTGATGGGTGGAGAACCAAGATTTTTCCAACAGGCTAAAGACATAATGCATGTAGATGCTCCCACGTCAATCACTGTGCAAAAGACTCGCCTATATTTGACTTAAATAGGTATTTGAAAATCCATTTCGTGGGGGAGTCTAGGTACAAATTTCTGGAGATCAAAGACAAAAATATTAGAATCTTGAGGGTCAATTTCTCCAATAGCTGATAATAGTAACTTCCTCTGAGATGGAAAATATTGCAGCACTTTGAGGGCTGACATTGCTGAAGGTGACATGGCCATATCTTCAACAATATTATAGTTCTGAGTAGCTCTCACATGTGGATTGAAAGTTGATTTTTGGAGTATACCTTTGGCATGCAGTTTAATTACTAAATCAGGACTAGGTTTCTCGGCGTGTAATGGTTCAGAAATAGGAGGAGTTTATACTAGAGATTGACTGGGTGATTCAGTTTCATTTCCAGTTACAGGACTCTTAGATCCATAATCTTGAGATCGCATTGCAACCATGACCTGGGACATCATTAGGATATCTGTTTATGAATTAGAAGAAGATCTGATCATTTAGTTGTCTTGTGATGCGAAAGGATATTTAAGAATAGAGGGTGTGGGTAAACCATTGAAAAATTTAGATACCTCGGCCTAATGTGGGCACTCTTTTGTGTATTGATCCTCATCACAAATAAGACAAGGATGATGAGGTTTCCTTTTTTCATCAGATGATTCGGTTTTCTCTACTTTCTCTTTTGGAGAATTGTTTTGTTTATTTTTACCCTTCCTTTCTTCTTATTTCCAGACGATTTGGTTTTGACAGTAGATGAGTCTATGACATGAATTTCGAAAGAATTTTCTAGAGAATAGTCTCCTTTAGGTGAATCAATTGAAGTTATGATTGGAGTAGTAGATTTGGATTGTTTCTTTTTACTCTTTTATGTATTAACTATACCGATTACACTGTCTGCAAATGAGAACCAAAAGGAATTGTAGAAAGTTGACCTAGATGAGGTAAATCGTGATTTTTTTTGTACAAAGTACGAGACTGTGTGTAAACAAGGTCTAGATATTGGGCTTGAGCGATAACGTGTTCTTTTGTTACAACACCTCCTTTAGCTACATCTTCAGTAATCTTTGGAAGTAATGAGATAAACCATTCAAACAGAATTTGATCCAAGATGAAAACTTTGACTAAAAGACGTCTATGTCGCCATTCATGGATGTGATATAAAATGTACGAAGGCATACTTTGTTTAAGTGAAGTCAAAAGTTTCGTGCCATTATAATAACAAACTGGTAACTGAAAATGAGTGAGGAAAGTAGTTGGTAAGGAATTGAAATTTTTGAAAGAGCCTCGTGGTAACTCAATGTACCACTTTGCAGCTAAGCTAATCAAAGTTCTTTGAAAAATTCTTAAATGAATGGAATCATCGATCAAATAGTTGGATGCACACCACCGATGATATGTCATACCATGGTTTGCGGGGTCCTCTCCTAGTTTTCCTTCAAACTTCAGAATGTCACTTTTTATCCGAGACAAGTCTGGAAAATCTAAAGTTGCTATGAAAGGTAACTGCCTATTAGGGTCTTGTTGAGCGAATTGATAACCCTAAGGGACGAGACCAGTATCTAGAGGAGGTTATCCATGAAAACCTGTGATAGCTTGAGTAGTTGGAATCAACACACCTACAGGGTATCCAGGGGTAGGCATACTGAGTTGAGGTTGAGTTGGTATCTAAAATGTATAACCAGGGTATGGTTGGCTCTGGAAAGATTGATTTTGTCCCAATTTTCCATATTGTAATCAGACTTGAAATGGCTGGCCTTGAACAAATTGAATTTGAAAAGGTTGACCTACCAAGGGTTGTCCCTGAAGAGTTTGACTTGTAAAAGGTTTCCCCTGGAGAGGTTGACCTACAAAGGGTTTTCCTTAAATAGATTGACCTACAAAAGGTTGACTTGTTTTCATAGTTGTTGTACTAGGTTGTCCCACAGATGCTTGAGGAATCGACTGGACTATAGGTTCGGTTCGATGGGTGTTGGAACTGGGTCTCCTACTAGAGCTGCAAAACTGGTCCATTTTGTATATATTTTTATTATATTTAGTCTAATGCAAGGGTTTTGGGGTGGGTCAAAGCCCCTAATGCATTGTAAATGGGTCAAGGGTAGACCAAGAGTCTGCAAACCATGGTTTGCGGACCATTGGATGCGTAGGCTAAAATAGTATAAGTAGTTGAACCTTTTTGAGTTGTAAGATAGACTTGGATTAAGATTGGTGCGAATTGCGAATTAGTAGATATGTTTGGGTTTTCGGGGAAAGGACTCCTACTGGCTGTGTGCGTGGATATCCTCAGTCTTGCTGTGTGTGGACCCTGCTACTATGTGCGTAGGTTGGGTTTTTGGGATATTGTAAAAGAAATAAAGGATTAATGAATGCGGAAGGCTGTTGAAATCTATGAATCTATTGGATCTGTGATATCTGTTTATGTATGCTCTGTGTCATTGATTTAAGCTGTGAAAATACTGGTGTTACGTGTTTATACTACGATCTAGATCTACTATGGTATGCATAATTCTATATTGAGCTCTGCAAGTAACTGTGCTATATCTTTATGCTGCATTGACCGTTGATCTGAATCTATTTATTAGACTTGATGCAAGAATAGTTGTGATAGTTGCCTTATTTTCCTATATCTGTGATTCGTTGCGATTAATGATATTGTGCACATGGATGAGGGGGAGTTGATAGATCTGAGTTCTGTAATATGTGATCTGATAATTTTTAATTCAAACGCAACTTTGCCTGCCAATCCGATCAACTGGTTACCTCCATTCATCTGCTCGCGCAGGCCCTCGATGCACACACCAAAGAACCTTAATGGCCTGGTTACCTACCTGCAGACGCCGCTAACCCCGGGAGAAGTCCCTATCCTGAGCGACCCCTGTGGGAAGCTCCATGAAGTTGAATTCGATGATCACGACTTGGAAAATTATGAAGCCTTCCCTGAGCTAACCCCCGTGCTGTACTTCGACACAATTTATGTGGACGATGGGGTCACAGTCGTTCCTCAGCACTAGGTAAGCCGATTGGCCAGATATGAGCTCTTGAACCTGCTGTGTATGCCTCACTTTGGCCATTACAATGTCACAGATAGAATGGCCCGACAGCTGCTCAGCCTAGTACACAATGGCTGCCTGTGGATTTGGGATAGGGTACCCATAGTTGTTGCCTTGGTTCATAGAATCACGGGCCTTCCCATGAATGGGCCACACCCTCTGGAGTGTGTATGCAAGAAATATGAAGGGGACACCACTGAGTATGTGTGTAAGACCTACCATGTGGAGAGGAATACGCAGGGCTTCGTCATTAATTCCATCAGTGACCTGGCTACATAGATGGGTACCATATTACTAGCCTGCAAGCTAATGTGAAAGTGCCAGGTCGTAACCGTCCCTGCCTATCTTATTTGGCTTTCCGATCAATGTGTGAAGGGGTTCTGTCTCAATTGGGTGTAATACTTATGCGAAAAGTTCTTAGCCAATGTCCGCGAATCCTAGGAGCAGGATAAAGCCTTTTGCTATGCCTGGCTACTATTTCTTATAGCCCTGGTTTCCTAGGAAACCCTTGCGGAGTCAGTCCTCCCCGAGCTACCTCTAGATATGTGCGAAGGGGCCTGGTATGCCCATATGTGGGATTCCAGGGACACGTAGTGCATAGAGGATAACTAAGTCTTATGGGTCCTCTTTCAGAGTAGCATGGCCGTAGCCATCAATTCTCGACCTCGGATGTCCCCCACTGTATATGACAAGTACAAGAGTATCGCAACGTTCCAGGGTACCATGAACAACATTCAAATCCACAGCCACTAGGATAAAACTTGGACATCACTCCCTTATATGGTAGCAGATGAGGAAATTGACAATGTGATTGTGTTATGGCCTCTCGCCTGGAAGATAGGCTTAAAAACCAGTGCAAGGGGCACTGCTGGTACTAGCATGACGTAGGTACCCCCACTTGTTAACACCAAGGATACTAGAAGCACAGGGAAAGATTCTAGTGAAGTCATGAAAAAGGACACATAGCCACCACAGGCCACCATGAAGAACACCGGAGCCGAGACCCAGGTTGAGTCGTAGCTAGGCACGGAGGAAGTGAACGTCAGAGGTACGAAATGCACAGGCGAGCCTGTTAAGGGACCCCAAAAGAAGCAGTGCACCTAGTGGAAGGAACGAGATGAGACAGTTACGTTGACAGATGGATATCTTGAATAAATCGCAGATGTTGTCACACTGGCCACAGAAGAAAAATGGGTCGCGTTAGAGCACCAGAAGGCTGCGCTCAGTGCTATCTAGGAAGAGATGCGAACTTTGAAGCTAAAGACAGATACCATTCAGACCAGCATGGTTTAGGGATGAATTCCCTTGGCATCTAGCAGTATAGTGCTAGCCATGGAAGAAAGCTGCCTCTGTCCCTTACCTAGCGCCACCCTTGTGGTCAGTATGTCGGACCAAGAGATCTAGCTTCAAGCAAGTGCAGGGGTGCAGCTGAATCTTTCCAAGCTACCCCATGCAACATTACAGGGTCTCCACACTGTAGTGTTTCAGGAGATTCACCACCAGAACCAGCAAGTACACCACCAACTTGGTATGGCCGAACAAACCATCACACAGTAGAATGCAAAGGTACTCTTTGCTATTGTAAAATAGGAAAAGCTCGAAACTCTGATCCACCAGCTCTGCATAGAAGTTATGGAAGAAATCCTGACTGCAACCACTCCCTGGGCTAAAGTGGAAGGATTGGTCACCGCATTGAAGGCTTCTAGGACGGAAATGCAGGTCATTAAGACTCAGTTGGAGAATCAAATCTCTGACTTATAAGTCAAATTATAGCTTGAAACACCCCCAAAGGTACGAGCCCAGCGTGCTACGCTAGTGACCAAGGCTACCAACACAATTACAGGACAGATTGCTCAGGGTGCCCGGTTACTAGAGGACGCCATGCAGCTTTGGACCAAGATCTAGCGCGATCTGGTCCTCCAAAAAATCAATCAAGACTTGTGACAGGATGAGGAATATTTCGAGCAGATTGAGGCTACATTACCTACCTTGGTCCCTACACAGTGTTTGGCGCGATTGCGAACCAGCAACACCCTCCAAGATGAGATTTAGGGACTCTGCTAGAAGAAGCATGTTATCAGAGAACGCTTAAAGCCTTGGACTGCTGCGGCCTTCCAGCTCTCAGAGGATGTTGATGGTGCTGTGAAGTGACTAAACCAGACATTGGAGAGTGTCACGGCTGCGACAGAGGGACCAACCTCACAGAAGCTTATAGATATTGCGTAGAGCAATGCTGCTCAGAGTCAAGAAGTGCTGCCCCCATTGGTCGCAGCTGTCAATGCACTGCGCGCGCAGGTGGAGACCCCACCACCACAGTGACTCAGGACGAGTCACAAGATTGTGTTGGGGGACTGTTGGAACATGGTCTCCTACAAGAGTTGCAAAACTAGTCCATTTTGTATATTTTTTATTATATTTAGTCTAACACAGGGGTTTTGGGGTGGGTCAAAGCCCCTAATGCATTGTAAATGGGTCAAGGGTAGACGAAGAGTCTGCAAACCATGGTTTGCGGACCATTGGATGCGTAGGCTAAAATAGTATAATTAGTTGAACCTTTTTGAGTTGTAAGACAGACTTGGATTAAGATTGGTGCGAATTGCGAATTCGTAGATTTGTTTGGGTTTTTGGGAAAAGGACTCCTACTAGCTGTGTGCGTGGAGATCCTCAGTCCTGCTGTGTGCGGACCCTGCTGCTGTGTGTGGACCCTGCTACTATGTGCGCAGGTTGGGTTTTTTGGGTATTGTAAAAGAACTAAAGGATTAATGAATCCGGAAGGCTGTTGAAATCTCAGAATCTATTAGATCTGTGATATATGTTTATGTATGCTCTGTGTCATTGATTTAAGCTGCACAAATATTGGTGTTACGTGTTTATACTGTGATCTAGATCTATTATGGTATGCATAAATCTATATTGAGCTCCGCAAGTAACTGTGCTATATGTTTATGCTGCATTGAACATTGATCTGAATCTATTTATTAGACTTGATGCACGAATAGTTGCGATAGTTGCCTTATTTTCCTATATGTGTGATTCGTTGCGATTAATGATATTGCGCACGTAGATGCAGGGGAGCTGATATATCTGGGTTCTCTAATATGTGATCTGATAATTTTCAAGTCAAACGCAGCTCTTCCTAACTTACCTGACCTCTCCCAGGGGGCAGAAACCTGGTTCTAGCACCCTCCCATACTACTTCGGGTGCACAGGCCATTGCCGAAAGGGCCAGTAGTATAGGGGTTTGCTGGAAAACCTTAACCTCCGAACTTGGTGTTACACCATTTTTTGGTCATCTAACCTATTACCATTAGATGGACCCAAGTACACCATGTAAGACCAATTTTACCCTAAGTAAAATTTCCTTCACTATGGTAAAATAACTTAATAAACCACATTTATTAGGTTGTTTATGGTCTAAACAGGAAACCCCAAAAGGAAATATTAAACAAACCTATATTTTTTTTATTTTCCTCATGGAATAATTAATTAAACCATAATTTAATTATTATTCCCAGTCATGTTTAACCCAAAAACAAAGAAATTAATTAGATAAACCTTCATTTATCTTATTATTTTCTAGGAATAATTATTTAAAATCTTATTTAGATGATATTCCTTGTTAAATATGACCAAATCACCCACAAATAATTAAATAAATCATTATTTATTTAATTATCTTTCAACCACTTCCTTAAATAATTAAATAAATCATTATTTATTTGATTATCTTCTAGCCGCTTCCTTAAAAAGATAAATAAATCATTTATTTATTTATTTTTGACAAATTAAGGGATTTGACCCAAGTCAAATACCTTTTCCCTCCAACAAATATAATAAAATATTCCATAAAAAGTGGATCTAGATCTGGTAACCCATGCACCAAGATCTAGAATGACCCAATATTTTGTTATAAATAGGAGGGTTTTTCCTACCATTCTTCACCTTTTGTTGCCTATTAGATCACTCTGGATCTATACACTTGGTCACATTTTTCCATCATTTGCTGTGTGAGCTCCCATTGAGCTCCTTTCTTTGCATTGGGTTTTCTACACCAACAAGAGAGATAAATCTTAGATCTAAAGTGCTGAGGACTTCCAAGAACCCATCCCACTGAGGAGAATTGGATACGCCTTCTTGTTTTCCTCCCAGGTGCCCAATTAATATAAAAATTCTTTCAAAAATTGTTCTTGTCTTGTCTATTGGTATATGGAGCAAACCCTTGTTTTTACTGCTTAATGTCTTTTCATGCATAGATCTGGTTCTTGCAGCTCTTTTCTTGTTCAACTAACAGCAGATCTGAAGATATTGGTAGCCACTTTTGTTGTTAGGGCTATTAGTTATGCGTAGCTAAAGTGGTCCTTTTTTGTACACTTCGAAAAAGGATTCATACTAACAAATGGTGACTCCACACGGGTTTTAAATTACGACTGCTGTCGTTTTTCATATTCCTGCATATCCAGCTACTTCAGACCCTAGGGTTTCTTTTCAGTTGTTTATTTTCCCTATTTTTATGTTGTTTTTCTCACATAAAACCCTAAAACATTAAAATTTCTAACTTCCTTGTGTTTCTGGCCCTATTGCGCAGGTAAGCGACACCAACCGCAACTGAGACGACAACTTTTCTGAAAATATGCCGCCGAGACAACCGGAATGGGGGGTCGCACTTTTTGGCCCATAACCTGCGACCTGGACCTCCAGGTCGCACTTTTCAGCCTCTTTTCTGCGACTTGCACTGAAAACAGGTCAGAACCTGCGACCTGCGAATTTTTCAGTGGTTTTTCTGCAATTTTTCTGGGTTTTGCTGAAGCTTATGTCAGGGTTTTCCAGCCTCTGTCTCAGCCCACTTTGACCAAGTTCTGATATGTTTCTACTCATCTAAGTGGGAACCTAGCCCCCTAGGGCTTTAGTACCCTCCACTTTTTGTGGAAGAGTTTTAGCTGTTTCAGCCGTTTTTTTTTCATAGTTTCAGCCTTCCTTTTTTCAGATCTAGAACCTCCTCCTCAGATCCCTTTAAATCAGCCTTCCTTCCTTTCAAATCACCTCTTGTCGTTTTTTTTGGACCTCTCTTTAGGACCTCCTCCCTGTCCTTTCCGCTTTTTGCTGATTTCTTCCCTTTTTCCAGCCACCTTGCCTCTGTCTCTTACCTGTGATCTGCACCTCTTTTCAGCAGCTTTATCCTTTAGATCCCTGTCCCTTTTGACCCTAGATCTATTGGCCTCTTTTTAAGTGTGTTTTGACTAGATTTTTTCCCTTTTTTACATTAGTTTTGAGCGACCCGCCTTCTTGGGTTGAATCGATGCCATAGTAGCTGTTATTTTTCTGTTATTTCAGCATTATATATTGTTCTCTGCAGATTTATTTTCAGTTACGCAGCACACATTTTCTTGCTCTCAAAACGGAAAGGGTTTAAAAATTAAAATTAACGCACGCCACACACTGACCCTAAGTGAAGAAGCGCCTGGTTAGCACCGCCTGGCAAAGACTCTAAAATCAATTGTCACTGCACATTTTCTGCCCTTGACCTCACTTGATTCTGTCCCTGTTTCCCTTGTCAGTTTCCTTCTTCCCGTCATCATTGCGCCGCCAAGGCACCTTTCCCGGAGACTTCTTAGCCTTCACCCTCAGTTTCCGGTCGATCGACCTGCTCCGCCCCGCTGTCGTCGAGCCAGTCCTCCTCCGAGTCCGCACTCTGACTCCTCTCCTGATTCATCGAGTTCTCCTTCTCCTTCTGGTTCTCCCCCTGTCACCTTCCCTATGTCTGGTCCAGGGCCTAACGCTAGCAGTGCTCCAGGCCCTAACGCTGGAACTACTACTAGCGGAACCGCCACAGGAACTACCTCGGCCATACCCTTGCTGTCGTACATTGCAGGCCTCAGCCTCCCCGATTTCAATCAGTTGATCAACGATCCTATCCGCCACGATGTTGGCTGGCCTGCTATGCCAATCAAGCTCCCCTCCGACATCCCTAAGTTCGAAGGCCTTGCTGGAGAAGATCCAACCAATCATGTCCGATCTTTCCACATGTGGTGTTCCTCCAATTCCATTACCGATGACTCCATTCGTCTTCGTTTGTTCCAACGCACGCTTACCGGCGAAGCTTCTAAATGGTATGTAGACCAAGCCACCTCTTCCCATACCACCTTTGCAACCATTGCCCAAGCCTTTTTATCTTACTTCCAGCTCCCTCTCCGATACGATACCGGTACGGAGCTCTTGACTTCCTTCAAGCAAACATCTTCAACCTGCCTTTCTACCCATGTTCAGGAATGGCGAAGAAGACGCAGCTTATGTCGAGCTCCACCCTTCGAAGATCGGATCTATATGGACTGGTTCCTTCACTCTCTCTTAGCTCCCATTGGCAAAGATGTCGCCTCCCATTTCCCTCAAACCGAAGAAGCCGCCCTCCAAATAGCCTTGAAATATGACCTGATCTACGCCCAGTCTGGTTATGTTTATACCGTCCTTCCTGACCTCCCCAGGCTCGGTGGCGCTAACGCCCCGGGGGCATATCATTCCGCCGATGGTATCGTTGGAGCCCTTTCCCATCCATATGCTCAACCTCCTATGGGCTATGGCCTCCCTCCCAGAGGGGCCAGCACCTCTAGCACTCTTCCCCCTCCCGGTAGCATGTATCCAGGATACGGCATGCCTCCTCCTTTTGCCCAACCTCCTTCTTACCTCAATATATCCCAACCTAACCATTACCCTTATCTGCAGCCTGGTATGCCAACTCCTCTAGCATATGCGCTTCCACCTCCCTTGCCTACTCAACCCCAGCAACAACACCTACAGCCCCCTTCAGGGCAAGTATTTGCACAGCAGGGTGCGACTAATCCCCCTTCTTCTCAAAGAAGGCGGAGAGGAAATCCAAATCAATCTGCCTCTGGTACTCATGGACCCAATCCTCAAGGTTTTGACCCTAACACTGCTAACCAACAACAGGGCACTCAGCCCAAGCTGGACAGGCCTCTTCGTACTAACAAGCCTTGTTCGAGTTGCGGTGTTTACGGTCATTACACCCACGATTGTCCCCTTTTACCACAGATGCGGCAGATGTGGGAGTCTCAAGCCACATTGCGAGGACAACATGCCTCCCCTCATGCTCCCCCTAATGTGGCCTCTACTCAACCAGCTGTGTTTACTGATCCTTTCCCTCAGCAAGGATTCGTGGCTACCCAACCACCTGACGGGCGGGTCTCCACTCCACCTTCCATTTATGGTTCTTCCAATTACCAGATCCTCATTATGAACTCTGATCCATTCCCAACCATCGACCTTCACCTTCAAACTCGGTCTCCCAGGGGGCATGTGTGTGGACCCTGCTACTATGTGCGCAGGTTGGGTTTTTTGGGTATTGTAAAAGAACTAAAGGATTAATGAATCCGGAAGGCTGTTGAAATCTCAGAATCTATTAGATCTGTGATATTTGTTTATGTATGCTCTGTGTCATTGATTTAAGCTGCACAAATATTGGTGTTACGTGTTTATACTGTGATCTAGATCTATTATGGTATGCATAATTCTATATTGAGCTCCGCAAGTAACTGTGCTATATGTTTATGCTGCATTGAACATTGATCTGAATCTATTTATTAGACTGAGTACACGAATAGTTGCGATGGTGCCTTCAATACCTATATGTGTGATTCGTTGCGATTAATGATATTGCGCACGTAGATGCGGGCGTATATGCAGGTTCTGTGTCTTGATGCAGGCCATTTTCAAATCAGCACGCTCTTCACGACTTGCGACCTCTCCGGGCGAGCACAGTTCTAGCACCCTCCCATACTACTTCGGGTGCCTGAGGCCATTGCCGAAAAGGGCCGTGTAGTATGAGGGTTTATTTGGAAAGGCCTTAACCTCCGAACTTGGTGTTACACCATTTTTTGGTCATCTAACCTATTACCATTAGATGGACCCAAGTACACCATGTAAGACCAATTTTACCCTAAGTAAAATTGCCTTCACTATGTTAAAATAACTTAGTAAACCGCATTTATTAGGTTGTTTATGGTCTAAACAGGAAACCCCAAAAGGAAATATTAAACAAACCTATTTTGTTTAATTTTCCTCATGGAATAATTAATTAAACCATAATTTAATTATTATTTCCAGTCATGTTTAACCCAAAATCAAAGAAATTAATTAGATAAACCTTTATTTATCTTATTATTTTCTAGGAATAATTATTTAAACCTTATTTAGATGATATTCCTTGTTAAATATGACCAAATCACCCAAAAATAATTAAATAAATCACTATTTATTTAATTATCTTTCAACCACTTCCTTAAATAATTAAATAAATCATTATTTATTTGATTATCTTCTAACCGCTTCCTTAAAAAGATAAATAAATCATTTATTTATTTATTTTTGACAAATTAAGGGATTTGACCCAAGTCAAATACCTTTTCCCTCCAACAAATATAATAAAATATTCCACAAAAAGTGGATCTAGATCTGGTTAACCCATGCACCAAGATCTAGAATGACCCAATATTTTGTTATAAATAGGAGGGTTTTTCCTACCATTATTCACCTTTTGTTGCCTATTAGATCACTCTGGATCTATACACTTGGTCACATTTTTCCATCATTTTGTTGTGTGAGCTCCCATTGAGCTCCTTTCTTTGCATTGGGTTTTCTACACCAACAAGAGAGATAAATCTTAGATCTGAAGTGCTGAGGACTTCCAAGAACCCATCCCACTGAGGAGAATTGGATACGCCTTCTTGTTTTCCTCCCAGGTTCCCAATTAATACAAAAATTCTTTCAAAAATTTGTTCTTGTCTTGTCTATTGGTATATGGAGCAAACCCTTGTTTTTACTGCTTAATGTCTTTTCATGCATAGATCTGGTTGTTTGCAGCTCTTTTCTTGTTTAACTAACCGCAGATCTGAAGATATTGGCAGCCACTTTTGTTGTTAGGGCTATTAGTTATGCATAGCTAAAGTGGTCCTTTTTCGTACACTTCGACAAAGGGTTCATACTAACAAATGGCGACTCCACACGAGTTTTAAATTACGACCTCTGTCGTTTTTCATATTCCTGCATATCCAGCTACTTCAGACCCTAGGGTTTCTTTTCATCTGTTTATTTTTCCTATTTTTATGTGTTTTTCTCACATAAAACCCTAAAACATTAAAATTTCTAACTTCCGTGTGTTTCTGGCCCTATTGCGTAGGTAAGCGACACCAGCCGCAACTGAGACGGTAACTTTTCTGAAAATCTGCCGCCGAGACAACCGGAACGGGGGGTCACACGTTTTGACCCATAACCTGCGACCTGGACCTCCAGGTCGCACTTTTCAGCCTCTTTTCTGCGACCTGCACTGAAAACAGGTCAGAACCTGGGACCTGCCAATTTTTCAGTGGTTTTTCTACAAATTTTCTGGGTTTTGCTGAAGCTTCTGTCAGGGTTTTCCAGCCTCTGTCTCAGCCCGCTTTGACCAAGTTTTGATTTTTTTTTACTCATCTAAGTGGGAACTTAGCCCCCTAGGGTTTTAGTACCCTCCACTTTTTATGGAAGAGTTTTAGCTGTTTTAGCCGTCTATTTTTCAGAGTTTCAGCCTTCCTTTTTTCCGATCTGGAACCTCCTCCTCAGATCCCTTTAAATCAGCCTTCCTTCCTTGCAAATCACCTCTTGTCGTTTTGTTTGGACCTCTCTTTAGGACCTCCTCCCTGTCCTTTCCGCTTTTTGCTGATTTCTTCCCTTTTTTCCAGCCACCTTGCCTCTGTCTCTTGGCTGTGATCTGCACCTCTTTTCAGCAGCTTTATCCTTTAGATCCCTGTCCCTTTTGACCCTAGATCTATTGGCCTCTTTCTAAGTGTGTTTTGACTAGATTTTTGCCCTTTTTTACATTAGTTTTGAGCGACCCGCCTTCTTGGGTTGAATCGATGCAATAGTAGCTGTTATTTTTCTGTTATTTCAGCATTATATACTGTTCTCTGCAGATTTATTTTCAGTTATGCAGCACACATTTTCTTGCTCTCAAAACGGAAAGGGTTTAAAAATTAAAATTAACGCACGCCACACACTGACCCTAAGTGAAGAAGCGCCTGGTTAACACCGCCTGGCAAAGACTCTAAAATCAATTGTCACGGCACCTTTTCTGCCCTTGACCTCACTTGATTACGTCCCTTTCTGCCCCTATCGGTTTCCTTCTTCCTGTCATCATTCTTGCCCGCCAAGGCACCCTCCGGGGGCTGCCCTTCACCCTCGGTTTCGTCGATCGACTGCTCCGCCCGTGTCGTCGAGGCTTCGGTCCTCCTCAGAGTCCACTTCCGACTCCTCTCCCGGTCCTTCGAGTTCTCCTTCTCCTCCTGGTTCTCCCCCTGTCACCTTCACTATGTCTGGTCCAGGGCCTAACGCTGGTGGTGCTCCAGGCCCTAATGTCGGACCTACTACTAGCGGAACCGCCACAGGAACTACCTCGGCCATACCCTTGCTGCCGTACATTGCAGGCCTCAGCCTCCCCGATTTCAATCAGTTGATCAATGACCCTATTCGCCACGATGTTGGTTGGCCTGCTATGCCAACCAAGCTCCCCTCCGACATCACTAAGTTCGAAGGCCTTGCTGGATAAGATCCAACCAATCATGTCCGATCTTTCCACATGTGGTGTTCCTCCAATTCCATTACCGATGACTCCATTCATCTTCGTTTGTTCCAATGCACGCTTACCGGCAAAGCTTCTAAATGGTATGTAGACCAAGCCACCTCTTCCCATACCACCTTTGCGACCATTGCCCAAGCCTTTTTATATTACTTCCAGCTCCCTCTCCGATACGATACCGGTACGGAGCTCTTGACTTCCTTCAAACAAACATCTTCAACCCGCCTTTCTACCCATGTTCAGGAATGGCGACGAAGGCAGCGTAGTCAGGCTGGGTGTTCTCCATGACTCAAACCGAAGAAGGCGCCTCAAATAGCCTTGAAATATGACTGATCTACGCCCCGGTAGTGTATGTTTATACACGCTGCGACCTCCCCGAGCTCGATTGGCGCTAACTCTCACACAGGGGCATCTCATTAAACTAGATGGTATGGATTGGATCACTTTCCATCGTATGCTCAACCTCTATGGGCTATGGTCTCCTCGAAGGGTGCCGGCACCTCTAGCACTCTTCCCCTCACGTGTGCTATGTATCGAGTACGGCATGCCTCCCTCACTTTTGCCCAACCTCTGCTTACCTCAATGTTTCCCAGCCTAGCCATTACCCTTATCTCACATTTTGGTATTCCAACTCCTCCAGCATATGCGCTTCCACCTCCCTTTCCTCCTCAACCCCAGCAACAACACCTACAGCCCCCTTCAGGGCAAGTATTTGCACAGCAGGGTGCGACTAATCCCCCTTCTTCTCAAAGAAGGCGGAGAGGCAATCCAAATCAATCTGACCTGGTACTCATGGACCCAATCCTCAAGGTTGTGACCCTAACACTGCTAACCAGCAACAGGGCACTCAGCCCAAGCCGGACAGGCCTCTTCGTACTAACAAGCCTTGTTCGTGTTGCGGTGTTTACGGTCATTACACCCACGATTGTCCCCTTTTACCACAGATGCGGCAGATGTGGGAGTCTCAAGCCACATTACGAGGACAACATGCCTCCCCTCATGCTCCCCCTAATGTGGCCTCTACTCAACCAACTGTGTTTACTGATCCTTTCCCTCAGCAAGGATTCGTGGCTACCCAACCACCTGACGGGCGGGTCTCCACTCCACCTTCCATTTCTGGTTCTTCCAATTACCAGATCCTCATGATGAACTCTGACCCATTCCTAACCGTCGACCTTCACCTTCAAACTCGGTCTCCCAGGGGGCATGTGTGTGGACCCTGCTACTATGTGCGCAGGTTGGGTTTTTTGGGTATTGTAAAAGAACTAAAGGATTAATGAATCCGGAAGGCTGTTGAAATCTCAGAATCTATTAGATCTGTGATATATGTTTATGTATGCTCTGTGTCATTGATTTAAGCTGCACAAATATTGGTGTTACGTGTTTATACTGTGATCTAGATCTATTATGGTATGCATAATTCTATATTGAGCTCCGCAAGTAACTGTGCTATATGTTTATGCTGCATTGAACATTGATCTGAATCTATTTATTAGACTTGATGCATGAATAGTTGCGATAGTTGCCTTATTTTCCTATATGTGTGATTCGTTGCGATTAATGATATTAAGCAACGTAGATGCGGGGGAGCTGATATATCTGGGTTCTGTAATATGTGATATGATAATTTTCAAGTCAAACACAGCTCTTCCTAACTTACCTGACCTCTCCCAGGGGGTAGAAACCTGGTTCTAGCACCCTCCCATACTACTTCGGGTGCACAGGCCATTACCGAAAGGGCCAGTAGTATAGGGGTTTGCTGGTAAACCTTAACCTCTGAACTTGGGTCAGGACCCCTCGAGCCAACAATGGGTATTAGTATGAGGGATAGCCTATGTAACATTTGGCGTTGACATTTGAAGGGTCGTAGGAATAGAGAAGTGGGAAACTCCTAGGAGAGGTGTACTTGGTTGTTAGATTGGATAGGAGTATTAGGAGTACTCAGACCAATTTGCTGACTACTTGGCAAATATTCCTTTGGGGTAATTTGAGGTTCCCCTTAAACAGGTTGTTGGACTTGGGTGTAACAAAATTTTCCAAGTCATTGAGTAGGTTGATTATAAGGAATTTCGAGGTATGTTGCAAAGACTGTTGAATAATCAAGGAGTTCCACATAATGTTTATCCTTGGATAAGGAGTTCCCATTGAGGGTTGTGACACATAGGGTTGACCATAACCAGTTGAGGTATTGGACCACAAGGTTGATAATTACTAGGAATATGTTGCCCTACAACTATTGGATAGGTTCCAGTAAAAGGTTTTCCTCTGTGAAAATATTGCTTCCCTTGAAGAGGTTGCTGTTGAAAAGGATGTTTCCCTTGGAAAGGTTGCTTCCCCTTAAGAGATTGTTTCCCTTGAAGAGGTTGTTTCCCTTGAAGAGGTTGCTGCCCTTGAAGAGGCTGTTTCCAGTGAAGAGGTTGCTACCCCCGAGGCGCTATATAGCCACCTTGTGAGCAAGCTTGAGGGATATTCCTGGAGAAAATATATATATGCTCAGTAGTCGAAGGTTGGGTGGTAGAATAAAATAGGAAAGTTGACATGGTAGAAGTTTTATAGAAAGGAGATGCTCCTGAAAAGTACCAGAAAGTGACTGTTACCCAACAAGAACAGAAACACCACCATACAAAAATCTTTCTGGTGAAGAATAAAACATGGATGGCTCAGTAGACATGCTCTCAGAAGCCATGTTACTATACTTGGGTAAAGAGTAGAATGGGATTCGATGTCGTGGATTTTTGTAAGAAAAATTATGTAAAAAATTGGTGAATTGGAAATACCAAGGATCCAGTTGAAAGGGACTGAAAGGTAAATCCAAAGGGTATATTGGTTCACTATACCTTAAATCTAAAGATTTTTGATGGGAGGGAATTTCAATTTCGTCTTCTTCGTCATAGATTTCTTCAATGCTAATAAGAACAGGAGGAATATTCTCAATGATGAGAAGCTTTACTCGAGGTGAACGATGACGACCAGGAGTCAAGGCTATAACATTCAAAGGTGACTTGGATGAAGTGGAATCAAAATCAAGTTTAGATATTTCAGGTTTAGTGAGCTGTGTATCTGAAAAATCACCAGTGACAGATTTAATTGTAATTACTTCAGAAACTTCTAGTTGATCTTGTTCTATTTCATTTATCGAAGGTTGATTAACTTCTAAATCATGATGTATTATGATAGATGATTCTCCTTGTTCAGAAGATAAGGTTCTTGATGATTGAACCTTTTAGTTTTGATTGTTTCCAATTTATTGGGTGTATATTCAGGGGGTTTCCCCTACATTCTACGTGAATGTCTCGGTAATTCAGCCACAGTTAATTTATTTGACACATGAAATTAAAAAAATTCAAAAGAATAAAACTTAAGGCCTCTAAAAGTATTCAAACAAATGAACACACGCTAAAAAATCTAAGAATCAATCCACACACAATTATTATGTTTCAACAATAAAATCATTAGTTGGTGATGAAATTGAACCTCACAGAGATTAATGTGGAAAACTAGCGGTTGGAACAGTTACCCTGACAACCTGCTTAATGAAACATTCTAGTGCAAGTAACTTCACTATGCCATCTCGAAGTGAAGACTACCCTCCAGAAAGTCCAAGTTAGTCTAGTCAACGTCTGCTCCAGGTACAATGGGACCTTCCCTCCACCTTCACCTTGGGAAAAATCCTAAAGATTATAGCCACAAAGGTTACCAACTGAGACAATTGAACCTATGGTAACTTCCTGTGGCCCAATATACATGCAAGGGTAGAGTATCAAAGCTCAATACCCTTGAAAGCTCCTCAACATGGTAAATACAAGGTTTACTAACAAGTGATCCTAGGCTCCTTGACAATGGTTAATCTGAGGTTTACCATTTGTAATACGTGCACATCCTCTATCTTTACCAATGAAGTAGGTACTATTACTCCACTGGGTCTGACATGACCTCGTTCTTGACACTTTTAAGAAGAGCTTCCTAGAGAAAAATTGCAACAATTTGGTTTTTCCCTACCGCAAGATGCTACTTGTTTGTTTTATCTGCTTTGGAAAATTAATTACTCCCTATTCTAAAGCACTATTCCTGAGCTATATTGGTTGAATGAGCCCTAGAAAGTGTAAAAATATCTAGATCAATTTTATTAAGCATTGTATTCATTTGGATGTTGTTTACACATAGGGGTATGGAAATGAAACTCAATGATGTTGTGACTGACTCAAAAAATTACTCTAAATGCATCAACAATGAATATGCAATTATTTGTTTCGATGAATTCCTATTTAAGAGAAAGTAAAAGGATTTTTTGAACTCAAAGAAGTACAAATTTCCTAAAACATCCCATAACAATTTTTTTTCATTAAGAAATCAATTTCATTTTGAAGCATAAACAATATCACTTTGTAATGAAAATCTTCATTGATTCAAAGCCAAAATATAGAATTTTATGAGCAAACAATCTTCAATTCTTCAAAATAAAAAACAACTAGAAAAACCCAAGAAAATGTAAAAAAATTTCAAAAAATGAAATCTCTTAACTAATAATTTAACTAATGATACCTATGAGTGTACTTTCCTGATTTATCTTAGGTGAAAGAAAAATAAATAGTATTTTCACTTTAACAAGGAGAAACAATTTCATAAAAGACTACTTTTGAGACAAATCACACTTCACTCATCTAGAAGTTTTACTTTTGCAACTGAGTAAAATACAATCACCTAAAAAAGCAAGACTAACAAGACACCTGGTATCTCTAGAGGGAAATGACATAAAAACAGTGATCTAGACAGTGAATCTATTTTCCTAAATAGAGAAATTCATCAAACCAGGGAAAACCGTACTGAAAATGCAAAAAGGATGATCTATAAAAAAGAATATAAGGTAATTAGGAAGAGTTCACAAACAGACTCTGAGAGTTGGTATAAGTCAGGCTAAACCTCTAGAAATTTTTTATCAGACTCTGAGAGAGAAATATATTTTTTTTCAAAAGTTCTCAGGGGGTGTGCAAGTTGTCAATGAAAACTAGTGTGCATGTGCACTATATTAAACTGAAAACTTGCGCAAGTTTGCACTTTGTTTATCAAAGAAAATAGCACAGCGTAGAGAAGCTTATAAAGAAATAAACACAAGGCATTCTAATTTAGTGGATCTAAAAATTCATAAACCCAACAACACTCAAACATAGTCAAACTAGAAAAATTAGAAAGCTAAACCAAAAGAATCAGGAGAAAAATATTCCCCAGTGGAGTCGCCAATTTGTTTTTTGGATAAATGACTCTTACAGACAAGAGCGATATCCCTAGTATCCCAACATATAACTAGAAACAAACAACCATTTGAATATCTCTTTCCCTAAACTATTATAATTTATATTATCAAAACTTAGAAAAGAGAGGATAATGATCCTACCTTTCAACGAGATGTTCAATGTAGACCTTGCATTAGGGGAATTTTGAGGTCTAAAATGGGCCTCCTAAGAAAATTGCACAACCAAAATAAACTTTATAAGAACCAATAGGACTCAAGATGATGATGTCAACCATGGGGGATGATTCACCATTTTTGGAGTAAAAAAGTAAAAAGTTTAAAAAATAATAAAATAATAAAAATACTTTTCAACTCGTATTTTCAAATTATCTCCCTAAGGTTTTACTCAAACTTTAAGTGGAAGTACTCATTGGATGAAAAATTCAATTCCTCATCCAAGGAGTACCCATGTTGCATGCTTTTGATGGACCTTGCTACATGGAAAATGATAAATACATGAAAAATCTTGATTGCAATCACGTTTTTCATGTATTTCACATTTTTTGTGTATCCGGGTCCATTGAAAGTATGGAACATGGGTACTCCTTGGATGAGGAATCAAATTCTGCATCCAATGGGTGTTTCCGCTTGAAATTTGAGTAAACCCATGGGGAGATAAGTTGAAAATATGAGTTGATTTTTTTTTTCTTTTTTCCCTCTAAAATTTGATGATGTAATCTAATATTATTTTATTATTTCCATTATTATTTTATAATTTCCTTAGGAGACCCATTTTAGACCTCAAAATTCCCCTAATGCCTTTTGTCCTAAATAATTCCTTCAATGCTGAGAAGAACCTGCAATCAAAAACATGCAAAGAATCAAAAGCACCTGCAGTATATAATAATTCAAACACTAGTTTAACTTAATGATCAAGGAGACTAAGAATTGTCATTGTTCTAATGAATCTAAAAACAACACAATGAGAAAAAGGTATCCATATGTATTATCAAGAATATAAATCTCAATCTTAGAACTTGAGCCTTGGTGTCGTACAAATTTCTTCCATATGCCTTCACAATCATGCTCCTTGGTTTGACAAGCTTTCCTCTCTAGAATAACAAGAGTAGGTTTATCTTCAATGAACTCTTATGTGCAGATATGTACAATATACTATTTATAATCTACTAGGTACAAAGTACAAGGTACAATCCACCCCTAACCCTAAAGTTTCAGCTCAATTTATAGGGGAAATTGAGGAGGTTTCAAATCCATCAATAGAGGGATGAGATCTTATAATGAGGGATCAGGGTTACTTAATCCAAGGGGACAAGTTCCATGATTAGAGGGATATAGCTCAAACTGGTGCGACTCAAGAGGATTTTAGTTGGAATAATATGCACCCAACTATGCTTCTAGAAGTTACTTTTCACTTTTACTTTATTTTAAATGGGATGCATAGGTTTTATGGGAAAACATAGCACATATTTTCGTAGATAAGGGTAGGAATATCAACGCATGCGCAGGAAGTGACTGCAAAAAGCGCACACACAACCTTTAAGAGTTTTTAAGAGATTTTTCCTAGTTCCCAATACTGGGTTAAGGAATATAAATGTTTTGAATTCTAAGGAAGCATGAGTATGGATGGTGATAGATCCATATTGACAGTGAAATGTCATGGTGAAAAAATGACGTGTAATAGATAGCTAAGGAGGGAATGAGCAAGAATGACATAGTGGGTGAGCTGGTAGGTTGAGCTAGAAAAATATTATCATTGTTGGATTTGAGAAACCTCTAGGATAAAAAGGTTGATCATCATAAATTTTGGGTTTGAAATTCTGTCTTCAACTCTAGTTCTAGTGATTTGGTGGAAATCCTAATTTGTTGTTGTTGTTTGATTACTATATTCAAGTATAATCTATCCTGTTTTTTATATGAGAAATGTTGTGAAGAATTTTAAGATAATGTTTTGTATGAAATATTGTATCAATCTGAATCCTATTGTGTTGGAAAGAAGTAGTAATTGAACATGATTTTTCCACATTTTTCTTTCAGCATGTATATTATATCTAATGTTCTATTGTTGATTAATATGAATATAAAAATTCAACAAGATTTTTGGGTCTCATTTGTGTTTCATATGTAGTATTAATTTTAATGATGATTATCATGATTGAGTTCTTTGTATTGTGGCTCTTTTGATTGCTTTGGATCATTATATAAGTGTACAGAGAATGGACCCAGATTTTGTTGTTTCCTAGTATCATATCCTGACTAGGTGGTGCAGTTCTACACGAAAACTCCCTATATAAATCGCTTAGTATGATGGTTGTTGTTAGTCATGCTTATCATATTCATATACCTTTCTATTTATACCTTTTTTAATATAGAAAAATTGATGATTTATAATTTGACTTACTAAATCTACTATATTTGTTATATTAGTTAGAATGAATGCTTATTATATCACTTTCTAGTTTCTTATCTTTTCTGGTATGATAATTCCTATATGATTGATTATCTCCATACTTGCTAGTTGTCAGTGATCTCTATTTTCTTTCCCTGTGATATGTTTAGAAGCTATTTTTATGAAAAATTATTTTTCTAGAGTTTAAATTATTAATGAAATTCAACAAGTTGTTTAGTTTTGGGTTCTAAAATTGTTTATTCTAAACGAGGAATACAGAGCACTTTCATAAATAATTATTGAAGTAAAAAATTTCTTTGGATGTGAAAATAAGACTTGATAATAGCCTATAAATCCTTTGAATAATTTCAAGTTGTATAAGTCTTCTACCATCACAATTTAACCTTAAAATTCTATAAACAATTTTGGAAAAATAAGTGATTTTGGGAGTTTTTTAGCCCTAGCCCTTGTCACATGTTATGGCTTAGAGGAAAGGCATCAAAGAAAATAATTTTGATATATGAATAATTAGGAATCCAACGTGTGACCCCTTGTCTTAAATTACCCTGTATTTCCCCATTAGATAATAGATTCTAGATATCTAGCTGAATTGAAATACAAATAACCCTTTTATCTGAGCTAACACATAGTTCCGCGACAGATGATAGAATCTAGATACCCTGAAAATCCATAATTGAGTAAGAAATTCCTTTCTATTAGTTGCTTGGATTTTCTCTATTTCTTGGTAGAATCCAGATATATGAATATTGTTTGTTGATATATGCAAAAAAATCCATACTTTATTTAAGATGTGTTTCTATGGAAAATTAAAATCTGGATGTCGGTAGGGTAAAACAAATGGTGGACATGTGGAAACACATAGCTCAATGTATGACATGGTAGATGATGTAGCTGATGATGTGGTAGCTTGAGGTTGATGATATTGATGTAGTGTTAGAAATCCTATTTGCATAAGTTGAGATACTAATTTATCAACCAAGGTTAGTAAGCTTGTGAAGTGTAGTCACCGTATGCAACTAATTAATTTAGTTTTTTCCAAAGTTATCACTTAATTATTGTACAATTCTTCAAATATATTAGAAACGAAAATGAAATTTAAATCAAATACTATTATTAAAAGAATTAAAATTGAAAATATCTTCTTTAAAATTAGACTACTACAATGTTAATATCAATTTTCTATAAACATGAATTCTAATTTAGAAACATAAAAATTTAAATGAAATAAGGCTTAGTACTTTAATATGATTTTATCACAACTTCATTAGCAGGAAATCAGGTTGCAATATTTCATTTCCTTTACGGGTAAATGGCTCATGCAAAGTTACTATGTTCACTATGTAGTTAATGACTAAAATCTAATTTAACGTAAAAATTTAAATGAAATAAGGCTTAATACTTTAATATGAGTTTATCACAACTTCATTAGCAGGAAATCAGGTTGCAATATGTCATTTCATTTACGGGTAAATGGCTCATGCAAAATTACTATGTACACTATGTAGTTAATGACTAAAATAAGTTTTAACAAGAATTCATAAAGTAAAGGACTTTTTAACTAAGAAAATTGGAAGATGTGAAATTAAAATTCAGTCTTTTAACTAGCATCAATAAAGTAAAGGACTATTTAACTAAGAAAATTGGAAGATGTGCAATCAAAATTCAATCTTTTAACTAGCATCCACAGTGGTTCCATTATTAGATAAGCATGTCACAACACTTTATCACAACTCTGTGATTGGATAACATTGCTAATAATACTTTGGTGACCACTTCAAATTATGACTAGAAAGAAGATTCAAGCTTAAGTTAAAGAATAACCATGTATAATCAAAATATATGAAATCTAAAAGAAAGCATAAACAAATAACATATAATAAAAAGATAAAAATTATTTAAATTATTTAGAAAGAAAAAATACATGCAAGAGAAATAATGAAATGAAATCAATATATAGTAATTCTCATAAAGATAACAATACGCATGTCCAAAGCATGGGCCCTCCAAACTTGCAATATTCATAAGAATACTACTATATTCTAAAAATCAAACTAAAACAATATATTAAGAGAGAAAAATAAAATTTCACGGAGTGTAGTTAATTATTATTATTATTTTTAATATAGTGATCTTTTTTCTACTCTTTATTTTTATTGATACAAACTTAATTATAAAAAATGGAGCTATGATCTCTCTCCTAGAGCAACAACATAGTGATATGGGTTCTAAAATTAGGCATTTTGAACCCTGAAGAGTGTGATCTTGACCTCGATCCCATGTTGATTGGATAAAAAAAAAAATCTGAAGTTTCAACATTTTAACTTGTTATTTATTAAAAATAAAAAGAAATTATCCAAAAAAAACTTGTGTTTATTTTATGTAATTTTACTAATTTTTTTTTTCAAAATGTATGAAAATGGAAAAAAGAAGGGAAAGTAAAACCAAGATAAATGGTCTTTGACTCTGCATGTCCCTTACTTTCACTAGTTGCATAGTTTTGTGGCAAAACAACAACCCCATTTTTGTATAAAAGTTCCTAATAGACCCTTTTAATTTGTATTTCCAACCTTACCCTTATTCTCTATGTTTTTCCTATGTTTAAAACTCTTTGTTTATGGTATTTCCCCATATTTATAAAATCTGTAGTTATATCATTTTTGAAACATTAAAAAAAAAAAAATGTTAAGTCATTAAAGTGTTGTCAAATAATGACCATTTTCCATCCCCCAAACGTAAATTCTCCACCTCTTGTTAGACCCGGATAAACCTTCAAAACATTCCTTCACACAAAATCCCACAAAATGGCGGGAAATTTTCCAATAGCTAATATACGTAATTCCTATCTTGCACCCTTTCATCCACAGTGCATACAGACCAAGAACCCATGAAGCACACTTTCTAAAACTCCACAACAAGATGGTAAAATATTTGCTACATGTCATACAAATTTCTCATTGACTATACCCCGCTCTCTTATTGATAAAGCATAAAACATTACACGTGGTCCTGTGGCGGAACATGAATATTTAAATTAAATAACATACCATTCCCAACTCAAGGCATTTACTAGTCCACGGATTGCTGCTCATGGCACTTATAAATGGCACACTATAATACTACACTGGAGAATCACTCCCATGATGACATGGCTTTAAACTATATGTTGGAATCACGTGGTATGGTAGGGAACTGACACATGCCACTCATTTTTGGCTAAATCAACATACACAAGTCCCGTTTACAAGTGCCACATATTCTTGTCTTGGGTGACACATCATCACTTTGCATACTATATCTGGCATTATCCAACTTAGCATTATCAAAAGGTGTTGAGATTCAATAAGATGATGATCCTAGTGAAAATTAAGCACCTACACTAGGTGGGGTCCGCAGACTATTTTTAGGTGTATGTCTATTTTTAGAATGTTGAGAAAAATCTATTTATAGCGGGAATATATTTATAGATGGTTTAGAAAATTCTATGTATGGATGGGAATCTATTTTTGGAATGCATGGGCGAAGTCGGTACGTGGATTGCATGTCTAAAAATAGAATGCATGTCGATTATTTTTATCTCTTAATAATAATTAGACAATAAATAATAATATATTCTCTTGAAGCACTTGATTCAGTTAAATGATGTGGCAAACCAGTTGATTGAAGGAATTTCGAGTTCAAAGGTTGGTAGGTGGGACATGCTAGTGGACTTCATTGTAACTGAGTGATACAAATTTGTAACAGTGTTGGATGTGTAGTTATGTGAGTTGTAAAGTAGTTTAACTCAATTAAGTGAGTTAAACTCAATTGTGCTAGTTGTAACTAGTCGTAACTAAAGATACACTAGTGAGAGATCAGTGAATTAAATATTAAATTATTTCATATAGAGTGATCTCACATGCAACCGAAGATTTACTACTGTTAACTACATTCATGTCAGATCCAGTGGAGACCCAGTTGAGAGATAGGTGAAAGGGATAGTTTGACTATCAGTTTTGACTATAGTGGGTGCACACTTACAACCAAACACACATTGGAGATGCCAATGAGGATTTCACAGTCAAGGTAAGGCAAGATCAAATTCATTCAGGGTTTGTGATCAGCAGAGATTGCGCAGTGGAGGCAGGCTGTCAGGAGGCAGTAAATTGGTGCATGAATATGCAAATTTTTGTATAATAGTGTGATACGATTGTATATTGTACTAAGAGCTCTTGGATTGGAGTTCTGTATTAGATTGTTTCATGATCCATGATATATACATAATATATGATAGTGGGGTTTTTAGATTTATGATTTCCCGGTAAAAACATCTGTGTTATGTGTGATTGATCTTTCTTCATGTGTTTGCAATTGGCGATTAAATTTTTGAAAATATTTTAGTAGAAAGATTATGTATTTAACAGTGGCATATAATTGTTAGATCATGAGAATCCAGGAAATACATAATTGTATTAAAAATTTCTACATGGTATCAGAGAAAATAATATTGCAATATTGAAGTAGTAGCTGAGTTTGTTGGTGGAAACAATTTGAATTTGCTGCAAGAATTTCTTGGTGCGACAATTGAGTAAACATCGAAATGGCTTTCAATGGTTTGCGGTTAGAGTATGCACTCAAGGGCAGGTTGAACTACATTTCATGGAAGGATAGGATGGAGGCGGTGCTTGAAGATAATGGCTTGAAGGAATTCATCGACAATGATGTTCCTAAGCCCACTTCGACAAATGCTGCATTACTTGACGCTTGGAAAAATAAAGTAGCGAAGGCGAGGAGGATTCTGTTGAAAGGTGTGTGATACCATATTGTCTCAAGCCTTCATGGGAAAGCCACTCCATTTCCAATGAAAGATCTTTTCCAAAGCAACAACGACCATAGGAAATTTACGCTGAAGAATAAACTCAGAAAGATCAAGATGGAGAAGGGCGACAATATTCTTAAGTATCACACAAAGTTTTTCCAATTTTGGGATGAACTGGAGAGTGTGGGAATCATGGTTGCTGACGATGATTTGATTAGTTTGGCTCTCTTGGGACTTCCTAAGATTTGGAAAAGTTATCAAGACTCTGTCAATGGATTGGAAAAACTGTCGGATTGGGAACGACTGTGGTCGGATCTAGTGCAGGAGGACTTCAGGCGGAACACCAGAGATGGATCTTCATCAAAGCATGATGATGAAGAGGATTGTGATTTGGCTACCAAGGCAAGGAAAGGGAAGGAGAAGAAATCCCATTCAAAATCCAAGTCTAAAGGCAAGAAGTTGGATTTGTCCAAGGTGAAGTGTTTTCACTATCACGAACATGGGCATCTTGCCACTAACTTCCCACGGAAAAATAAAAACAAGAAAGTTGTTGGAGCTGCAGCTGGTGAGGCCCTTGCCTCGCAATTTGAACTTGATTTCTCTTTAATCACATTCTTGGTTTCAAGCGCAATGGGATTAGTGTGGTATCTTGATAGTGGTGCTTCCTTCCACATGACGAGAGATAAGGAGCTTTTCAGTGACTTGGAGGACAAATATATCTAGATGCATATAGAGATGGGTGACGATGGACAATACACTGCGACCGTCATTGGTACCATCACGTTTGAGAGGGAGTCAGGTAAACCATTTCTATTGAAATATGTTGTGCATGTTCCAGGTCTGAAGAAAAAATTTGTCTCAGTTGTGATTTTGGAGGACAGAGGCTATGACATTGTTTTCAGCAATGGAAAATCTTTCCTGCGACATAAAAACACGGGTCAAGCCAAGAGGATAGGGATTCGAGTTAAGAATCTCTACAAGATAGAGGTAGATGGCTACGTTGCAATGGTGGGAAAATAAGAAGAAGTAGTGAGCCGAGATGAGGGTGAAATATGGCACAGGCAATTGGACCGTCTTCACCATGGTGCCCTGAAAATTTTGCAGCAGATTTCTGTTGGACTTCCCAAGGGTACACTTACGCAGTTAGATCAGTGCAAGGGATGTACTATGGGTAATTTTGTGAAGACCACCTTTCATGAAAAGGACAACCCTGCTTCGGTGATCCTGGAGAGAGTTCACACAGACGTGTGTGGGCCATTCTCGGTTGCTTCAATAGAAAAACACAGGTATTATGTTATTTTTGTTTATGAATATTCTTGAAGATGTTGGATCTTCTTCATGCAGAAGAGGGATCGAACAGTCTCAAAATTATGTGAGTTTAAAGCATTGATGGAGAAAGAGTCGGGGAAGCAAGAGAAGGCTCTGCGGAGTGATAATGGTGGTGAATATATCTCGAATGAATTCAAAGACTTCTGTAGCAAATAAGGAATTCAAAGAGAACTCATAGCGCCTCCTAACTCACAGAAAAATGAGGTCGCGAAGAGGAAGAACAGAACGATTGTGGGTATTGCATGAGCTATTTTGCAACACTACGGTTTATGTGCAAAACCGTTGTCCTCATAGAGTACTTGGCATGAGTACACCTGAAGAAGTTTTTGCTGCTAAGAAACCAGATGTTTCTCACTTTAAAAATTTTGGCTCATCTGTTTATGTGCATGTGACCAAGAATGCTAGGAAGAAGCTGGAGTCAACTGCTAAAGTTGGGATATTTGTGGGGTACACAGAAACACCCCATAATTATCGTGTGTATTTTCCAAACAGTCAAATGACTGTGGTGCGACGGGATATAAAATTCAATGAGGAGAAATCCATGAAGTTGTTGCTTGAGAGGGAGTTAGACTTGCATGCAGAGGAGGAACTACTTGTTCCCAAAGATGAGTCTCTAGATGTGGATCAGCCATAGGAGGAGGTTCATGGAGTGGAGGAGTCCACTCACGCAAAGCCAAACATCAGAACTAGCAGAAAGTGTACCACACAAGATGAGAGGCTAAAGCTTGATGCGGCACAAAATGTAGGAGTCCCTACTTCACAACGCAGACAGAGATAGTATCCTAACCGATTCACTGGATACATGGCTCTCATGATCAAATGTATTGTGACTGAGCCATCTTCCTTTCAGGAAGCAGTGTAGGAGCTCACATGGGTAGATGCAATGGTGGAGGAGTATGACTTCATTATCAGAAATAGTGCTTGGGAAATTGTTCCAAGGCCAGTTGATAAATCAATGGTAGGTTTAAGATGGATCTACAAGGTAAATCAAGCTACTGATGGGAGTGTTGAGAAATACAAGGCTAGATTTTTGGCCCGGGGCTTCTCACAAATCGAGGGGATTGATTATGAAGAAATTTTTTCACCTGTCACATGGTATTCTTCCATAAGGACCATCCTTGATCTCTCAACGCATATGGGTTGGAACATTAATCATATGGATGTGAAGTCTGTGTTCCTTAATGGGATCATTAAGGAAGAAGTGTACATTGAGCAGCCTGAAGGATTTGAGATCTTCAACAGCGAGTCACATGTGTGTAGACTCAAAATAACGTTGTATGAGCTGAAGCAATCACCCCGTGCTTGGTACACTCATATCAACAACTATTTCACTAGACTTGGCTTCACCAAGAGTGAGGCGGATGCAAATGTATACCAGATTGTGGTGGAGGGTAATATTTTAATCATTTATCTTTATGTTGATCATTTAATACTGACTAGTGATGAGAAACTGATACACTCATGCAAGGAGGACCTTGCAAAGGAGTTTGAGATGAAGGATATGGGCCTCCTTCACTATTTCCTTGGATTGGAAATATGGTAGAAAGAAGGTGAAATTTTTGTGTCTCAAGGCAAGTATGCAAGGGAGATACTTGGTAAGTTTCACATGGAGGGCTGCAAACCCATGGATACTCCTCTTCCAATAAAATGGAGGAAGGAGGACGTTGCATCTGGAGAGGTAGTGGATGCTATTGTCTATCGACAGTTTGTGGGTTTGCTCATGTATTTAGTTAATACAAGACCAAACATATGCTATGCGGTGAACCAACTTAGTTAAGCGATGGTTAAGGCTACCAAGCTCTTTTGGAAGGCAGGCAAGCATGTCCTAAGATATCTCAGGGGCACATCTAGTTATGGCTTATGGTACAGACAGACGGATGAGGTGAAGTTGCATGGCTTCACGGATGCATATTGGGCGGGCAGCCCAATGGTTAGAAAGAGCACATGAGGATGGGTCTTCAGTATCATATCTACAACAATTTCTTGGTACAGCAGGAAATAGAGATCTGTGGCACTCAGTTCAGTGGAAGCGGAATACATGGCAGCCAATCAAGCTGCCTGTGAGGCTATCTAGATGAGGAAGATTCTGGTCGGTTTTTTTGGTTCTCATTTAGATCCTACAGTGATTCATTGTGATAATTAGAGTTGCATTAAACTCTCGATTAATCCTGTGTTTCATGATAGATTTAAGCATATAGATATCCAGTATTATCATATAAGAGATTATGTGCAATGAAAGATCATGTTGCTTCAGTACATTCCTACAGAAGATCAAGATGTAGATATTCTTACGAAGGCACTCACCAGGAGAAAATTCGAATACCATAAAGACAGGATCGGGGTGAAGGATAATCCATTTCTTGTTGAAAGGGAGTGTTAAGATTCAACAATATGATGATCCTAGTGAAAATTAAGCACCTACACTAGGTGGAGCCCACAGGCTATTTTTAGGTGTATGTCTATTTTTAGAATGTCGAGAAAAGTCTATTTATGGTGGGAATCTATTTATAGATGGTTGAGAAAATTCTATGTATGGATGGGTGTCTATTTTTGGAATGCATGTGTGAAGTCGGTTCATGGATTTCATGTCTAAAAATAGAATGCATGTCGATTATTATTATCTCTTAATAATAATTAGACAATGAATAATAATCTATTCTCTTGAAGCACTCAATTTCAGTTAATTGATGTGGCAAACCAGTTGACTGAAGGAATTTTGAGTTCAAAGGTTGGTTGGTGGGACACGCTAGTGGACTTCATTGTAACTGAGTGATATAAAGTTGTAAGAGAGTTGGATGTGTAGTTATGTGAGTTGTAAAGTAGTTTAACTCAGTTAAGTGAGTTAAACTCAGTTGTGCTAGTTGTAACTAGTTGTAACTAAAGATACACTAGTGAGAGATTAGTGAATTAAATATTAAATTAATTCACATAGAGTGATCTCACATGCAACTGAAGATTTACTACTGTTAACTACACGCATGTCAGATCCAGTGGAGACCCAGTTGAGATATAGGTGAAAGGGACAATTTGACTATCAGTTGTGACTATAGTGGGTGCACACTTGCAACCAAACACACATTGGAGATGCCAATGCAGATTGCGCAGTCAAGGAAAGGCAAGATTGAATTCATTTAGGGATTGTGATCAACAGGGATTGTGCAGTGGAGGCAAGCTTTCAAGAGGCAGTAAATTGGCGCATGAAAATGCCAATTTTTGTATAATAGTGTGAGACGATTGTATATTGTACTAAGAGCTCTTGGATTAGAGTTTTGTATGAGATTGTTTCATGATCCATGATATATACATAATATGTGATAGTTGGGTTTTTATCTTTATGCTTTCCCAGTAAAAACATCTTTGTTATGTGTGATTGATCTTTCTTCATGTGTTTGCAATTGGCGATTAAATTTCCGCAAATATTTTAGTAGAAGGACTCTGTATTTAATAGTGGTATATAATTTTTAGATCAGTAGAATCCAGGATGTTATCACCCTAGTAATTTCTTAGGTCGTGGGATTTTGATTTATAGTTAAAGAAAACTAGGGGTAACCACAAACCTACTTTGGAAATTTAGGATCTAGCCTTCCTAAATTTCAGAGAGGGCTCTCTCTTTCAGATTTAACTTTGTTTTGAATTGATATTTAGGCTAGGTATGATTCGGCACTTGTTTTTTTGTTTGGAAAGTTTGGTGGGAAATAAGATTACTTGGAGACAAATTAGAGAGGGATCTACTAGTCCATTGGGCTATGGAGTCAAGATGTAGCAAGAAAAATTAGAAGGCAAGGCCAAAAGGATGCTAATGTACTCAGGGCAAGGTAGATAACCCTCAGAGATTTGAATAGTTTGATTTGATGAAATGGCTTGCTTTCGGGATAAAGGGAAGTGAAGGATCCTTTGATCCAGAAAAAGAGGAAGGAGGCAGGGGTCAAACGGGACTAGGAGAAATTAAGAATTCCTAAGTTGGAAATCAATAGAAAACATTGAAATGATCAAGTAGTTAAGATAGGGAGTTTTTTACACTTATCCTGAAATAATATCCCTAATTAATCATTTGGATTGAACAACATATATGAAATTGAATGAAAATTCAGAAGAGGAAACAATGACAGTAAGAAATCACTTTACTCATTAGCTTATCACATGAATCCTGAGTTATGAAGTCCAGTTGGCTGTTGTCCATAATTCTACTATGAAATCAACACATGAGCCTCCAAATTACCAACAAAATCGTCTATAATAATCTCAGCAACTTTATTCCACACTTAATACTTCAAAGAGTGAAGTATTTATAAAAACATTTTAGTACAAAATAGCCTAGAAAAATCTATGAATAACTCTAGGAAAATAAAATATCTTAACACACTAAACGGGATAGCTGCTTAACAACTTAGCAAGCTGTCTTTTTTTCTAGAAAAAATAGAACTAACATTATCTAATCAAAACAGTTTGTTGACTAGGTGTACATGCTTGCTGGCATATTTGGAAGATATTTGTTTGTATATTTCTTGATTGATACTCTTTCTCTTTATATCCTTTAACGCTGTTTTTCCTCCTGATACTCTTTTACTCTATTCATTTGTCACTTTACTGCTAGTAAAATGTGGAATTTACCATAGTAAAAACTAGTTGATTGTTTCTGCTCGGATACACTTCGACCTTGTTACTTTCTGATACACTTTCAACTACTATTTTTACCTCTTGACAACTGTACGATGAAGTTTTCACTGTGGTAAAAAACTGACATATCATTTCTCTGTCTTGCTTGAATTTTCCTTTTACTTTTTTACTATTGTAAAAGATTCATATCAGCAGTAAAAATCCAAAATCACATAAATTGTTTTTATTCTTTTCTTCTCAACTTCACTATTTTACCTGTACTTTTTCTGTTGTTCTGCTCCAATGTTGCTATAACAAATCTGTGAATTCCTTCCATTGCTGACCACTTCGTATTTTCATACTTTTCAACTTCCGGTAACTTTCATCAGCATCAGTGTACTTTGAGAAATTTGGTTTGATAATGAAAATATGTTTAATTTCATTATGTAGAAAAAATAAGTTTTCAAAGTACTCCAAGATAACTTTACTAGTTGGGGAACCTTGTGGCAGAGGCTTATTTATTTGTTCTTTGGCATGGGCCGTGATCTTCTTGTCATAATCTGTTTGAACCATTAGATTTTCATTAAAGCCATGAATGTTTGGGAGGCCTGCTTGTCTCAATATTGTGTATTTATCCAAAAACTTTGTTATTGACAAATTCATGGCCTCACACTTTTCCTTCAAATTGTTCATCATATTCCTTTTATTTAGGATCTTTTTTATTTGAAGAATTGTTTCAGTCATGTCTTGTATTTTCAATTCTTCAAGCTCCTCTCTGTTCTTGCTGTTTAAAAATGTAATAAGATTCAAAGCTTGAGATGGTTTATTAGCCAGTTCTTCCTTTGTTTTCTAAATTTCCACCTATGCTGCTTTAATTAAATCTCTCTGATCATATATGATTTGAATTGAAGGCCATTCTAGATGTATGCCTTGAATTATGTTTGTCCAAAGATAGTTCTTGATGAAGGACACCTGTTCACTGAGATTTACTTGTTGCTACAAGATATTTACCTGTTCTTCAAGTCTTTTTTCTCTTTGTTCATGTCCTTTTGATGTAATCAATGTATTCCTATTTGATGATTCAAGAGTTTGAATGGTTTTTTTCAAATTGATTATCTCATTGTTTTTAAGGGACATCTCCTCCATGGCTTTTACTATATCTGCTGCTTCACCTGTTTGATGTACATGTGTGGTAGATGATCCTATGGCAGAAGTATCTATAGATTTCACTGACACTGCAGTTTCCAATGGCACTTTTGGGGCTAAATGTTCTGCCAATGTGGAAGGGCCAGCTGTGCTAACTATAGGAATAACAGTGGGAGTAGATTGCACATTAACTTCTTTTACTGCTTCTTTTTTCTTTTGTAAGGATGTCTATCTGATCTTCCATCTCTTTGACTTGGGCAGTCAGTTTTAGTATTATCTTGGCCATTTTATATTTTTCAGTTTGTTCTTGGAGGATTTCTTTTTCTTGAGGGTGTTTGTTTTGAGGAAGTTTTAACTGTTTCCTCAAAGCAGTGATATCATCATTCTTTTGCTTTATCAAAGCCTGAGCAACCTGTATGTTTGATGGATCTACTCCTATCTGAAGGACTAGATCTTCCAAGGACTTAATCCTTATTTCTTTTGCCTGTATAGAGGCTTTGTCTAGCCTCATCTAGTCCTGCATATTAAAAATGGTGTTTTGAAATTGGATAGTACTCCTGGTCTTATCCACTATTTTTTAATATAGCATTTTCGATGTATGTCTATGAAGTTCAATTTGATCAAGCTCATGGATATTTTCTGAATCAACTTCAAAGTCTGTTTTGCTGTAGTCTAAGACTGTCTTTGGATCTGCAACTTTTGGCTGGAGGTAGGACATGATAATTTTATTAGTAGAATAATCAAATGTTGTTAACAATCTGTCCTTGTTACCTGGCTTTTCTTCGAGAAATTGAGAGTAAATTTCTCTTTTGATCTCTTCATTTTTCTCCTTAATTTGTTTGTACCTTTGTTTGATGTCTGAATCTTTTTCATCAACTATTTTGGAGGAAGAGGGAATTTCAATATTGACCTGTTTTTCAATCATCTGACTGTCCTGCTCTTGTGCTGCATCCTGTCCTTTCTGAATTTCTGTTAAAATTTCAGTAACAATTACTGTGGCCTCCTGATTTGCTGACTGATCATCATTCACTCCCTGATCATTGTCATCTATTTCTATTGTTTTTTCTTTCTCAGCAACAGTCATTTTTTCCCTCTTGTTGTAAATAATCTTGAATTTGTTTTCTGCAATGGTCTCTGCTAAATAGCCTTCTTCATTCCTGGTCCTTCTGTTTGAACATTCTGACTGTTTGGTGACTATTATAGTCTGTGAATTATCTGTCCTTTTCACTGTTTCTGTATCATCAGTAGGATCTATCAATGTGTTTTTCATTCATTCCATTTGATTGGAAAACCTCTCAATATGGGGTTTTGAGTCATGTATAAAAGGTTGAAGCTTGCATTTTACCCTTATAGCACTGAGGTAACCCTGGGCATCATAATTCCATTGAGAACTCTCTTGAAACTGATACTCTGATAATTGTCTAGATATTTCTTTCTCAGCTTCCCTATTGTTTACTATGAAAGGGCCAATCTGGCTCTTCAACATGAACTGAGTTTTTTTCTTTGATGCCATAAAGTTTATAGCATCAACATTTAAAACTTGCCTAAAATATTCCAATGCAAAAAACCTGATGGTTAAAAATTTAGGTAACTTATATGGGGAAAAAATTGTTCCAAATATTCTTAATTTTGTGTGTCTCTGATATAAGTACCAGTCTCCTACTTTGCATTGTTCAGATAGCTGTAATATTCTCTTCATTTCTTCACTCACTCTAGGTTGTTCAGACTTGTAAATCAAATTCAAGCATGTCATTAGGGGAATTTTGAGGTCTAAAATGGGCCTCATAAGGAAAATGTACAATCAAAATTCACTTTATGAGAACCAATCACATTTTAGGGGATGACATCATCCCTAATGGTTGAGATGGCATTGCTTGAGTTAAAGGTACTTACTTGTCACATTATCAATGGTGGATAAAAACTCATGGTTAACCATGGTAGTGCTCTAAGTACTTTTAAAGTCAAAGTAAAGTACTCATAATAAATGTCATTTCACACTTTTTGAATAAATATATATTATTTTCATTTCATATTTCTTGAAAGAGACAATGCATATCCCTATACTTTTATTATATTATATTATATTATTTTTATATAATATATTAATTACATGTTATTATACAATTTAAATAATATAAATTTTAATTAATATCATATAATATAATTAAGAATTTATAAATTTATATTTATATTTTATTTTAAGTTATTTAAGTACACATGACAAATGGATTAGTTGTTCAATGATAATGATTTTTTCTTGAAAAGCTCATTCTTATTTATAGTCACATCAATAAAAAAATTTATTAATTTTATTTTGGTACAAATTTTGAATTGAATTTAGTTATGGTTACATGGATTGTGGTGCAAAAATTGAATTGAAAATTCATAAATATTATTTTATTGATTTAGCTATTATTTTATTATTTCCTTAGGAGGCCCATTTTAGACCTCAAAATTCCCCTAATGCCTGATGAATAAGTCTGAAAACTATTTATAACTGGATTCATTTCCTTCCTTTCTGAGTAAGGAAGTCCAAAATATCACTGATAGAGTGTGGCCCTCTACATCCATCTTTTTCAAAGCAATGGGAAAATGCTCAGCTTGGAAAAATAGAAACAAATGGAATAGATAAGATGAATATCTGAAAAATCCTTCATTGGGCAATTTGGTCAATTGGTAATGTATGCTATCAGCAATGAATCTAGCAAAATCAAAGATCATGGCAGGAGGCTGCCCAGGGGATAATGTAGAAAGGAAACCAAGTATAGATGCATCAGTAAATTCATCATTAAAATATCCTAGAATGAAGGATAGCATTGAGATCACTTGTCTAGAGGCTTCAGGAAAATCAGAAGTAGAATATGGTGGATTCACCTTAGGAAGGTCTAGATATTCAGGCATGAAATTCTGAAAGACTGAAAACTTTTTAGGAAAATCCAACTCTAAGTATAACTGGGTTAACTCTTGAATTGACAAGGGCACTACTCTGGGATCAAGCTTCAACTTAAGCATCTCATTTATGGATTCTGTTGTGATGAAGAACCGAATTTCTCTATCTTTGTTTACCATGGCTCTTTGATGAAGAACATAATGCATTTGACATAGTCTGACCAAGTCCTGGGCTGGATGAGTAACAGGAACTAAATATTTGGGCAAATTGGATTCCCAAATAGGTATGTCATCTTGATTTTTATTTAGAAATTTATCATAACACCAGTTATGAATCTCAAGAAAATTGAATTCTACCACTGTATCAGCAATCTTGTAATCTAAATCAGTTAAAGGAATGTTTTCTTCAGAGGAAATAGGTGGTTAGAGAGGTCTGACAACTTCAGTTGAATTAGCTGTTAAAGCAGGAATTGGCTTGTTGATTTTTGAGGATTAAGGCTTGGGAAGCTTGGATTTTACAGGTTTTGAGGCCTTGGGACCTCTAGCTTTGGGTGTGACCTGTTTCCTAGTCATTTTTGTTACAACTAAAGCAAACTTAGACTGTTTGCTATAGTTGATTTTCACAAATAGAGGGAAACTGAGTAATTTGCTGGGAGAGAATTATCTTCAAAGGATTTTATTGCTCAATCCAGGCTTTATCAGGTATAAAACTGGCTTAAGATAGGAAACAGGGTTTCCTGAATAGAAAAACTGTAGAAAGAGGTCTTTAGTCAACTGTATTCCTTCAAACTTCTCTTGCATTTGAAATTCATATTCAAAGGTTAAAAGAGGTTGTAAATGGAGGTTTTGGCTTTTAAAAAAATGCCTTTTAGACAATAACAGCTTCTGGGGAAAATTTAACAGGGTTTGGCCTGATTTTGAGCGTTTTAGGGCAAATTTATACAGTCAATTTCTCTTTTCTCGGTGTCTTTCAGTAACAAGGACTTTAATTTCAGATTTTCAGGCTTGAATAGTCGAGGAATACTTGAACTGTAGGTTTTTCGACAATTGGATGGGATTCGGAGATGCTTCTGCTTGAATTTGGACTTATGCGCATGGGATGGCTTCAACCAGCTTCAAAATATAAAGAACCATGGGCAATTTCAGCTTTGGGACAAGAACAGAGGCTCAAGATCTCTTAACACAGTTGGGCGGAAGCTAAATCATGTATAAATTTGAATAACTGTTAAATTATTCATCGAGATTATCCTGATCACACACTATTTGAGCTTCATGCATAATACATAACCTCTTCTACTATTGATCATTAATTGCGGAAATATAAACAATCGCATGCGCACATCAAAACCATAAAAAATCACACATATAAACACAGTATTTATGGAAAATCTTAAAGCTGAAAACCCCCAACTATCTGTATATTATAATGATAGAGATCATGTAACAATCATTGTACAAACTCCTCACAAGCTCTCAGTACAATATCCAATTGTTACACACTACACAAGCTCAGATCTAGCAAAACACATGCTCCAATCTGCTCCACCTGTTAGCCTGCCTCTACTGCGCAATCCAAGATGAATAATGGCCCAATCTGAGTTCGAATCCCTCTGGTATGCACTGCGCAATCCTCATTGGCATCTCCATCAATGTGTGGTGCAAAATCATGCACTAGTATGGTCACAATTGATAGTCACACTTGCTCTTTCACCTACCTCTTCACTGGTCTCCACTGAAACTGTCCATGCACTGAAGTTAACTGATGTATTCTTTAGTTGATTTATGAGTTAATAATTAGTGAATTAATTAATAATTAATTCACACCACTCTCACTAGTGTATCAATCAGTTAGACTAGATACAACTAGCTCAACTATGTTTAACCGAGTTAAACTGAATACAACTCCACTAACTTCCTCAATCAACTCCACCAAACTCTGTCACATGAGTTCTAACTGAAGTCAACATGAAATAGCTCCACTAAACCCTAGGAATAGCGTAATTCCTTCTGTCAGCTGCATGTGCCACATCCGTGCACTTAACTGAAGTGCTCCAAGAGGATAAGATAATGTTTAGAGTCCAAATATTATTAAGAGCTAATAATATTCGACATATCTATTTTTAGACTGGCAATCTAAAAATAGATTCCGCCCAGTATGTCTAAAAATAGAAGTCCATCTATTTTTTACGACTTGACCAACCATCCACAAATAGCATCCTGCAACTCATAGAACATGATTCATATGTCTAAAAATAGACTTTGCGCCAAAAATAGCCTGCGGGCCCACTTAGTGAAGGCGACTTATTTCCACTAAGCTCATCATCTTGTTGCAATATCAACAAATCAGTTGGGAATGCAACAAACCGATATAATAATGATATCTTAAAGTTTAACCTTAATAAAAGAATCATCATATTCGGCATTAATTACAAGTTTATTAAAGGCGAGAGGCGGATTTGGTTTTTCAATTGCGAAAAACCGCTGGTTCTTTTTGCGTTGGATTGGCATGGTAAGTAGTTTCATACAATTCGAACGCGATCGAATCACATTTGCCTATGTTGTATTGGGCAGTTTTGAAAAACAACTTTTATTGCACAATTTTTATCAAAAATCGCACGATCAGTTTCGGAGGGCAAAACTGAACACGCTCCGTTGGATCTGCTTTAATCAAGCGAACGTTCAGGATTAAGTTAAGGGTTGTGGCAGAAAGATGTGTGGGACTGGGTGGCTTTATGTAATGGCACGGTGATATATATAAAACCTTTTTTTTAAATAATAACCAAAGTTTAATAATGAAAAGGTTTGATATATGTCCGGAGGTTTGTAGAAATGAGTTATATATAAAGTAATCTTATATATATGGTAAAGTGCATGAGGTGGGTAAATTTTTATATAAAACTTGAGGTTTTATACAACGGGAAAAGGGGAAAGGTCACGCTTAGCTAGGGTTAAGTCTTATGCGGAATAAGTAAATTATAAAGTCGCGATGCACTGAAAACCTTTATAAATACTTAGGGTAAAATGGGACTAGCAGGATAACTTTTTTTTTTGTTTTGTGTTTAGACATATATAGAATATGTATAAAGCGTTTTTGTTATATTTATTTTATTATATAGTTTTAGACTATTTAAAGGCCTAAAACCATAAGGGGCGGGATATTTGAATATAGATAGTTTTATGCCAAAGGGGGTTTAATGGGGGTTATTATTAAAACATGTGGATATTTTAACTTTGGCAAGAAAACTTATAATAATGGGTTTAGGGGATAATTAAAATAAAAAAGAAGTTATATTAATAGGAAAGGGTCATTTATATAGGGAATTAATAAATAAGCTAGAGATTAATATGAGAAGGGGAAAATGAATACTCAAAATATACAATTATAACTAAGAAAAGTGAAAATTTAAAGCAAAGCTTGATTATCATAATTTTATCACTTTAACTTAGGATATAATGTCATTTTGAGGGTTTTTATGCTTTATGAGATGTAGGCAGTTAATCAAATGGGGGCTTTATGTATGATTAAGTAAAAATGGAGTCTTATGAAATTTCATGGTGATGAATGCATGAATGGCAGATGATGTAAATTTTGGGATTAACATAGAAATTTAACATTTTCAACTAGCCAGTCATTGAGCCTTGGGTTCGATCCCAACAGAAGTCAGAGAAATGCTCTGAGCCTCTTTGAATAAAATTTTAGAATGTCAAATAGCTATAGGGGAGGGGAAATTAGTTATTGTAGCCTGGTGACAAATATTTACAATGATTTTCCCACCTTCTTTGACTTACCCAATCTTTAATCTAACATTTTTTTCTTCCATTTGTGCAGGTGCATTTGAGCTAGCAACCTTGAACATTTTATTCTTTTGAAAGCTGTAAAAACTATCTAATTCTACCTTATTTCATCCAAGGACCCAAATTAAACTTTTGGGTTCCTTTTTACTCTATATCTATCTACTGAATTGTCACGATTAAACTATCTGACAACTCTTTATTCTCTATCTAAAACAAGTAAATTGAAACATGACAAGTCAATATTAAGCAGTTCAACTCATCATGGATTATGGCATTTATTGACACACTACCATAATCAACTGCAAAAAGAAAAAAATAGTGGCATTTAGACTTGCACACTTTTTTTTTTTTATTCATATTTTTTCTTTACGGTATATTATTTTTTCTAAGTCCTTTGATTTTTCTTTTAGGACTTTTTACCCTCTTTTTGATTCTCTATTTTTTATTTTTCTTTTATTTTTTTACAAAATATGGGAAAAAAACTTGTAGAAGGCAAAGTATGTACATATTTACAAGACTTATCAAAAGTAAATTCCAAATTATGAATCCTATATTTATAGGACCCTAACAGCGGCTTCACATGGGGATGGCATTTCCTAGTGAAATGTCAAGAACTCTAAGATCAGTAGCCTTGAATTTTTAACCTTGATGATCTTGTAACTGTCTTATGATTTCTGCAACAACTCATACTTATGATATTTTACTCTTCATAGCTTAGGGCCTGCACTCCGGGCTTCAAATTTTGAAAAGAAAACATTCAATCCAATCTACTCACTTGCAATGAATATTTACAATGACGTAAAAAAGGAATCAATCTGGAACTAACTGTTAGTTAACTCAGAATAATATTAGTGTTTAAGCATCCTACCATTCACTGGTCCATCTGGAATTTCTGTTCCATCCAAATTTCTGATAAAAAATGCATTGTTACCCTTGTACCCATAAATTTCATAAGGTCCCTTCCATAAAAAGTCAAATTTTCCATGTTTACCCTTTTCCTCTCTCTTGGAATCCCATTTTAACATTTTATCTCCTATGTAAAAATCATCCTCCTTACTCCTTTTATAAAAAATATTTTTGATCTTATCATGAATTACTTGAGATTTTTGATATACTTCCTCCCTTGTCTGTTGTAAATGAATGGTTTGATTTATTCTCCATTGAATATCATTAATCTCAACTTGTGATTCCTGAATAATCTTCGTTACTGGAACTCCCAATGATGAAGGAAAAACTGCATCCATTCCATAAACTAACTAATAAGGTGAAGTACCAATTGACTTCTTAGTGGTAAGTATATCTGCCCATAGGGCATAGATCAACTTTTTGTTCCAAGTCTTTTTGTTTTCTTGAAGTAATTTTTTGATGATGTTTACCAGGATTTTATTAGAGAATTATGCTAAGCCATTACCTTGAGGGTAATAAGTAGTAGAGTGGCCTAGGGTAATGTGATACTTATGGAAAAAGGCAATCATTTTCTTGGATTTAAATGCAGCTGCATTATCAGTAATAATTTTGCGTGGGCATCCAAATCTAGATAAAAGATTGTTCTCAATAAAAGAGATTATGACTGAGTCTGTGGCTTGCCTAGTAGGAATTGATTCTATCCACTTGGTAAAATAATATGTGGCAGTCAAAATCCATTTATGTTGTCTGGAATATGGGGGATGAATTTCTCCAATGAAGTCTAAACCCCATTGTAGAAAAGGCATCTCATTAGAAATAGGTTTTAGGGGCAAGGGTAAGAAATTCTTTCTCCCTTCAAAAATCTAACATTGGTGACAGGAGCTAACATATATTTTGACATCAGAAAACAATGTTGGCTAGTAGAAACTAGCTCTAAGAATTTTATCTAATGTACTCCTCTAGTATAAGTGGCCTCCACAGTCACCGACATGAAATTCCTCAAGAATCTTGTCAGCTTCTGATTTCAGTAAACAATTTAGTAGAATCCCACTTTGTTCTTTCCAATAAAGCATTTTATCTAGAATACAATATGTCATTGCTTTGAGTTTGAAAAATATAGCTTTAGTTCTAGTTAAACCAGGAGGAGCTTGTAAATTTTTAAGTACAAAGATAATATCTGAGTACCATGGTGAGTCTAGATAGGCCTCACTAATCAAATGGAGTCGCCATCTCTTCTTGGTCATCAATTTGTGCAATGAAATTTATATATAAGGCATTAAAGTTGGATTCAACCATTAATCTAGCTAACCCTTGTCCTCTTATGAGCTTAGTTGGTTTGATTTCGATATCATACTCAAGGATAGTGGCAATCCACTTTCCTCTTCTACCATCTAGTCCATCTTGTGTAAGAATATCTTTGACTACAGAATTAGGAACATAGGCAATAATGTGGGAGTGAAGAATGTATACTCTGAAATCTTTTATAGCTTTAACTAAGGCTAAAGCTTGCTTTTCCATTATGTTGTATTTCAGAGTCGCATCTCTTAGTGTTTTACTAAAAAATGCTATAGGTTGTTCAAAACCTTGGTCATTTTTCTACAAAAGAACTGCAGCTATGGTATGTTCAGAGGCAAATGAAAAGACAATAAAATATTTTTTAAAGTATGGGCTAATTAAGACTGGTGTTTTTCTTAAAGCATGTTTTATAGATTCAAAATATTTTTTTGCTTCAATTGTCCATTTTAATACCGAGTATTTTTTCAACATGTTATTAAGTTCCTTTATGATTTCAGCTAGATTAGAAATAAATCTTCTTAATTTTTTTTTTTTACCTCCAAATGATTGTAACTCTTTGATGTTCCTAGGTGGGTGAGTGTTTAGTATGGCTTCAATTCTTGCAGGATATATCCTAATACCTTCCTTGGAAATTATGTGTCCTAATAATTTACCTTCTTCAAGTCCAAAAAGAGTCCTTTTTGGGTTTAAAGATATACCATATTTCCTACATTTAATGAATACCTGTCTCAAATGATCCAAATTTTCATTATCATATTTATAAAACACAGTAATATAATCTAAGTAAATAACCAAAAATTCATGGATTTCTTTAGAAAAGGCTATATCCATAGCCCTTTGAAAGGTGGCTCCAACATTCATTAATCCAAAAGGAATTTTCACATACATGAAAGTGCCCCAAGGAGTAGTAAAAGTTGTCTTAGGTTGGTCTTCTTTCTCAACAAGTATCTAGTTATAACCTGAGAAACCATCCAATAAAGAAATTCTTGAAGATCCAACTACTCTCTGCAAGATGTGATCCATCTTTCGCAAACGGTAATTATCTTTCAAAGACACTTTATTGAGATATATGAAATCTACACATAATCTTATTTCTCCAGTTTTCTTCCTAGTAGGTACTATGTTAGAAACCATATCATAATATCTGATTGGTGCAATTTTTTGGGCCTCGTACATTTGTTTGGCTTCTTTCTCTATCAAAGGTAACAAGATAGGATTAATCCTTCTTAAATTTTGTCTAAAAGGCTTCTGGTCATCCTTCACAGGAATATTATGTTGAATTATACTTGTGTCATAAGCCTTTAAATCTTCATAACTCCATGCAAATACATCTTGATATTCTTTCAACAGATCAATGTATTTGATTTTTTCTTCTTGTGGTAAATATTTAGACAATTTTATCATTTTAGGATGTAATTCCGTTCCTATATTTCACTCATCAATATCATACTTGACTTGTTCCATTTTAGGCTTCTTGGGCACATCATTGGAATCAAACAAGTCTTCTAAAGGAGTTAAACCTTTAGGTAAAAGATTATCTTTCAATTCTAGCATGTCTATATCTTCTTCAATTATTTCCTCTATGTATACTTTTTCTAAGTTATCTATATCTGATTTAGTAAATATAGTTTCCTTTTTATATTTATGTACATCTACACTATTTATTTCACAGTTAAAATCATCATATACATTACATTCTGAATCTAAATTATCATCAGTGTCTATCTTATAGTTTTGGAATTCTTCCTCGCTATTCAAAAAATTGAAAATCTGTTCATCTTTAGAGAAAATCTGCCAGTATTTAACATTTTCAGGAACAATGGGTTTGTATTTTACTTCAGTAGTAGATCTATTTGTTGGTTGAAAAGGTAATTTACAAGTACTAGCAAAAATTGTTAGGCAATGTGCTTGCAAATTTTGATTTTTGGGAATAATAGCAAACTTAGACTCTAGTAAATCATCAACCAAGTCAATTGTTGCATCTCTATATCTGGCTAATCTAGGATTATGAACATAATGTTCAACGTTGATTTGATTTATGACTAAATCTGAATCACCCATGATTAAAGTTCTTTTACGTCCTAGTAAATTTCTGATAATTTGGAGGCCTAAGATCAACGCTTCATACTTTGCCATGTTGTTGGTGCATTTAAAGTTGAGTCTAAAGGCACATCCTTTCGAATGACTGGTTTCTATGTTGGTGATCCATACTCCAGCTCTTGCCCCTATCTTATTCATTGAGCCATCAAAATCTAAATGCCAAAGGGCTTCATGAAAGATATTATCATTGTTTGGTTTAGGTTTTATGTTAATCAATTCAGTTTGGATATCATCATTATCAGAGTTGCATAAAATGAAAGAGTCAAGGTGAGTTGGGGTTGAATAGATGGGATAATTTATGGACCTTTCTGCATTACTGACCATGTATTTCATTAGAGTTTCTCTGTAAAGTTTTTTGGGCTGTCCAAATACTGTGATAGTAGCAAAACTCATGTCTAGTTGTAGAGATCCCTGCAGCTTAGCTCCCCATGAGTGAGAAAGAAGCATACCATACTTTGGTGGGATGTCAGCTACTACAATATCCATGATCATACTTTTACCTAGGTATTGAACTAAATTGACAAACAAATCTTTTATTAATCCAATGCACTTAACTTTAGAGGAATCAAATGAGAACAAGTCTTTAAATGGCCTAGTTATTTCTAGATTCAGAGTTTCCAAAATAGCTTTTGGCATTAAGTTGTGGGAAGCTCCTGAGTCTAACATTGCATTGTGTAATATCTTATCATGAATAGTAAGACTAATGTAAAAAGGATGGATTGCTCCATTAGCATGTGTACCATTCACATCAGGACCAAAAATTAATTCAGGCTGATCATCATTTAGATTAATTGAATCCTCACCATCATTCATGTTTAAAGTTTCATTGATTGTTGATTTATACAAGTCATTCTTTACCAATTCTGTTAAAGGAATTGGTATTTTTAACTTGGATATTTTAGCTTGAATGTTGAATGCTAGTTGAGATTTACTAATCTGCAGAAGTTCATCTTTTGTGATTTTTAACTGAGTTGGTTTTTCTTGAGTTTCAGCGGTTTTACCTTTAGCTTGAGTTTTTATTTTATCTTCTGTTTGTGTTTCTTGATTTCTGTTGTCTTTAGTTATTTTTTCATGAACAGTTTGAGTGGTAGCAGAGGCTTTGTCAGATCTGGAATTTTTAGCAGAAGATTTAGGATTTGATGATTTAGAGTCAGTTGGATTCTTCTTTGGATCAAGAACTGTTGTTTTTGCTGAATTAGTGGCCTTTGTCGTATTAGCCTTTTGGGAATCTTTGGAAGATTGAGCCACCTCATCAGTGATATCAACCATATTTGGACTAGACTGTTTTTTAGGACTGGGTGGGTTTGAATTTTGCTTGTTTTGTCTTAGAAGAATTTGCAAAATTTTTGTTTTGGGAGCCTCTACATTCTTTTTGTTTTGATTTTTTTGAGTTGGAGCATTGTTTTTTGTAGAAGGCTCATTTTTTTTCTTGCTCCTAAGGTTATACTAGCTGTGAATTTCATTGATTGTGAAGTCATAACCTTGCTTATAGTCAAAGGATTCACAAGATTCTACTTTTAACTGTTGAAGCTCAAAGAGTTCTTGATCCTCCTGAGTAAGGAAAATTGTATTGCTTTCATCTATCCCCATCACTATGTTGATGTCTTCCTCATCCTCAACATTGTTTTGAGAAATTTCAGCATAATTCTCTTGAAAAGGGCGCCTAATGTTTTGATCTGGGGAAGGTTCTTTACCTTTTCCAGGATTGTTGTTTTTTCTGTAGTTGGGATTTCTGATTTGGGGTTGGTTATCCCATTGCGGTTTTTCTCAATGTTTTCTAATATCTCAACTACTCTTTCTAAAGTTTTAGCAAAAAGATCAAATTTACCATCTAAGTTTGAACTTTCTTCTTTGATTGTGACTCTCCTTTCATTCCTAAGTCTGGATTTTTTGGCTAGGATATTAATTTCTACACCAATAGCATCTAGTTGCATCTGTTCTAATGTTTCAACATTTATTTATCTTAATTGGTATGCCATATTTGGATCAAATCCATCAGGAAATTTAAGAATTACTAAATAGGGGGTAGGTTTAAGATCAACAGGGATGGCATTATAAACACTGTTATATTTAGTGCAGTAATCCTGAACAGACTTATTAGGAGCTCTTTTTAAAGAACCAAAATCAGATAAAATTTGTAGGGGATTCTTTTTATTTTCCCATTTATTTATGAATGCTCTATGAAATGCAGCTAAATCCGCTATACTACCAGCACCTAAATTTCTAAACCATGTTTTTACTTCTCCAATTAAACTTTGAGCAAACAACCTCATTCGGACATCAGATTCATCTATCTCATAAATTTCACAAAAATCATTCATTCTGGTGACATGTTGTTGTGCAGTATATTGTGAAAAATTATTAAATAATGGGATATCATTTTGGTAATTTTGGGGCATATCATGGAGGTTTTGGGGTAAAACTAGAGGGGCATATCTTGCAGCCATGATTTGAAGTTTTCTTGAACTAGGAGGTATAACAGTGGCTATAGGAGGAGTGCTGGATATGACAACTGATGTGCTGGAAGTTGTATTTGAAGAACTTGGAAAAGATGTTGTTATATATATGGAACTGGATGGAAAAAATGTAGTGCTTATAAAACTGGTGGGTGCAATGGACTAAGTGAATGATGGAAATACTATCCTAGGCTGCAAAGGCAACTCAGGAATAAATGTTTCTATGGATGTACTTGCAGTGGCTTGAGGATATGATGAAAATATAATCCAAGGCTGCAAAGGCAACTCGGGACTAAAAGGTTCTATGGGTGAACTAACAGTGGAGTCTAAAAATGAAGTGGCAGCATACAAAGTTCAATATGCTGCTGGAAAGATTTTTGTGTGTAATTGAGAAACTGGTGGCTTAAAGTGAGATAAAAATTGAGCTAATTTAACAGCTTCATCAACATATTTAATCCGTGTAACATTAACCCTTTCTACTGGACTTTGAATTTCAGATTTGTCTGATTTTATTGATGTTGAAATAATTTTCTGTTTCTCATTCACAAAAGAAGTAAAAACAAGATCTATGACGATTTCCTTTAAATCAGTTTCAGATTTATTTCTAAATAATAAATTTTCAAACTTGAAATCAAAATCAATATCAGATAAGCTTAGTAATTCTTTGGGTAAGGAATTAGCTTTTCTCAAAGGCACTTCAGATTCTAAATTAACAATTTGTTTTTTCTTTTTATTTTTTCCAATATTTTTTGGGTTATCTACTATTACAGAAGGCTTAGGATCCGGGTTAGACCTGGTATAGTAGGTTTTCCTAGAAGCCAGAATGACTATTTATTAATACGCACAACCTTTAAAGTTAATCTTAAAGTAGAAAAGATAGATTTAAAAATTTTCCTTCAAGATTAAATTTAAAACTGGAGAGTGGTTAGTTCCCCAGTATGGTCGCTAGTATGTTATCACCCTAGTAATTTCTTAGGTCATGGGATTTTGATTTATAGTTAAAGAAAACTAGGGGTACCACACACCTACTTTGGAAATTTAGGATCTAGCCTTCCTAAATTTCAGAGAGGGCTCTCTTTCAGATTTAACTTTGTTTTGAATTGATATTTTAGGCTAGGTCTGATTGGGCTCTTGGTTTTTTGTTTGGAAAGTTTGGTGGGAAATAAGATTACTTGGAGACAAATTAGAAAGGGATCTACTAGTCCATTGGGCTATAGATTTAAGATGTAGCAAGAAAAACTGGAAGGCAAGGCCAAAAGGATGCTAATGTACTCAGGTCAAGGTAGATAACACTCATAGATTTGAATAGTTTGATTTGATGAAATGGCTTGCTTTCGGGATAAAGGAAAGTGAAGGATCCTTTGATCTGAAAAAAGAGGAAGGACGCAGGGGTCAAATGGGACTAGGAGCAATTAAGAATTCCTAAGTTCAGAAATCAGCAGAAAACATTGAAATGATCAAGTAGTTAAGACAGGGAGTCTTTTACACTTATCCTGAAATAATATTCCTAATTAATCATTTGGATTGAACAACATATATGAAATTGAATGAAACTTCAGAAGAGGAAACAATGACAGTAAGAAATCACTTTACTCATTAGTTTATTGCATGAATCCTAAGTTATGAAGTCCAGTTGGCTGTTGTCCAGAATGCTGCTATGAAACCAACACATGAGCCTCCAAAGTACCAACAAAATCGTCTATAATAATCTCAACAACTTTATTCCACACTTAATACTTCAAAGAGTGAAGTATTTATACAAATTGTTTAGTACAAAATATCCTAGAAAAATCTAGGAATAACTCTAGGAAAATAAAATATCTTAACACACTAAGAGGGACAGTTGCTTAACAACTTAACAAGCTGTCTTTTTTTCTAGAAAAAATAGAACTAACATTATCTAATCAAAACAGTTTGTTGACTAGGTGTACATGCTTACTGGCATATTTGGAAGATATTTGTTTGTATATTGCTTGATTGATACTCTTTCACTTTATATTCTTTAACGCTGCTTTTCCTCCTGATACTCTTTTACTCTGTTCATTTGTCACTTTACAGCTAGTAAAATGTGGAATTTACCATAGTAAAAGCTAGCTGATTGTTTCTACTTGGATACACTTCGAACCTGTTACTTTCTGATAAATTTTCAATTGCTATCTTTACCTCTTTACAACTGTAAGATGAATTTTTCACTGTGGTGAAAAACTGTCAAATCATTTCTCTGTCTTGCTTGAATTTTCCTTTTACCTTTTTTTTACTGCTGTAAAAGATTCATATCAGCAGTAAAAATCCAAATTCACATAAACTGTTTTTATTCTTTTCTTCTCAACTTCACTGTTTTACCTGTACTTTTTCTGTTGTTCTGCTCCGATGTTTCTATAGCAAATCTGTGAATTCCTTCCATTGCTGATCACTTAGTATTTTCATACTTTTCAACTTCCGGTAACTTTCATCACCATTAGTGTACTTTGAGAAATTTGGTTTGATAATCAAAATATGTTTAATTTCATTCTGTAGAAAAAATAAGTTTTCAAAGTACTCCAAGATAACTTTACCAAATGGGGAACCTTGTGGCAGAGGCTTATTTATTTATTCTTTGGCATGGGCCTTGATCTTCTTGTCATAATCTGTTTGAACCATGAGCTTTTCATTAAAGCCATGAATGTCTGGGAGGCCTGCTTGTCTCAATATTGTGTATTTAGCCAAAAAAAAAATTATTGACAAATTCATGGCCTCACACTTTTCCTTCAAATTGTTCATCATATTCCTTTTATTTAGGACCTTTTTGATTTGAAGAATTGTTTCAATCCTGTCTTATATTTTCAATTCTTCAAGCTCCTCTCTGTTCTTGCTGTTTAAAAATGTAATAAGATTCAAAGCTTGACATGGTTTATTAGCCAATTCTTCCTTTGTTTTCTAAATTTCCACCTGTGTTGCTTTAAGTAAATATCGCTGCTCATATATGATTTGAATTGAAGGCAATTCTAGATGTATGCCTTGAATTATGTTTGTCCAAAGATAGTTCTGTATGAAGGACACCTGTTCACTGAGATTTACTTGTTGCTGCAAGATATTTACCTATTCTTCAAGTCTTTTTGCTCTTTTTTCATGTCATTTTGATGTAATCAATGTATTCCTATTTGATGATTCAAGAGTTTGAATGGTTTTTTTCAAATTGATTATCTCATTTTTTTTAAGGGACATCTCCTCCATGGATTTTACTATATCTATTGCTTCACCTATTTGATGTACTTGTGTGATAGATGATCATGTTGCAGAAGTATCTATAGTTTAACCTTAATAAAAAATCATCATATCCGGTATTAATTACTATTAAAGGCTGGAGGCGGATTTGGTTTTTTGATTGTGAAAAATTGCTGGTTGTTTTCACGTTAGATTGTCATGGTAAGTAGTTTCATACAATTCGAACACGATCGAATCACATTTGGCCATGTTGTATTGGGCCGTTTTGAAAAACAACTTTTATCGCGCAATTTTTATCAAACATTGCACGATCAGTTTTGGAGCGCGAAACTGAACGCGCTCCATTGGATCTGCTTTAATCAAGCGAACGGTCAGGATTAAGTTAAGAGTTGTGGAAGAAAGATGTGTGGGACTGGGCGGCTTTATGTAATGGTGCGGTGATATATATAAAACCTTTGTTTTAAATAATAACCAAAGTTTAATAACGGAAAGGTTTGATATATATGAGGAGGTTTGTAGAAATGAGTTATATATAAAGTAAGCTTATATATATGGTAAAGTGCATGAGGTGGGTAAATTTTTATATAAAACTTGAGGTTTTATACAAAGGGAAAAGGGGAAAGGTCACGCTTAGCTAGGGTTAAGTCTTATGCGAAATAAGTAAATTATAAAGGCACAATGCACTGAAAACCTTTATAAATACTTAAGGTAAAATGGGACTAGCGGGATAACTTTTTTTTTTGTGTTTAGACATATATAGAATATGTATAAAGCGTTTTTGTTATATTTATTGTATTATATAGTTTTAGACTATTTAAAGGCCTAAAACCGTAAGGGGCAGGATATTTGAATATATATAGTTTTATGCCAAAGGGGGTTTAATGGGGGTTATTATTAAAACATGTGGATATTTTAACTTTGGCAAGAAAACTTATAATAATGGGTTTAGGGGATAATTAAAATAAAAAAAGAAGTTATATTAATAGGAAAGGCTCATTTATATAGGGAATTAATAAATAAGTTAGAGATTAATATGACAACGGGAAAATGACTACTCAAAATATACAATTATAACTAAGGAAAGTGAAAATTTAAAGGAAAGCTTGATTATCATAATTTTATCACTTTAACTTAGGATATAATGTCATTTTGAGGGTTTTAATGCTTTATGAGATGTAGGCAGTTAATCAAATGGGGGATTTATGTATCATTAAGTAAAAATGGAGTCTTTACTTATGAAATTTCATGGTGATGAATGCATGAATGGCAGATGATGTAAATTTTGGGATTAACATAGAAATTTAACATTTTCAACTAGCAAGTCATTGAGCCATGGGTCCGGTCCCAACAGAAGTCAGAGAAATGCTCTGAGCCTCTTTGAATGAAAGTTTAGAATGTCAAATAGCTATAGGGGAGGGGATATTAGTTATTGTAGCCTGGTGACAAATATTTACAATGATTTTCCCACCTTCTTCTACCTACCCAATATTTAATCTAACATTTTTTTCTTCCATTTGTGCAGGTGCATTTGAGCTAGCAACCTTGAACATTTTATTCTTTTGAAAGCTGTAAAAACTATCTAATTCTACCTTATTTCATCCAAGGACCCAAATTAAATTGTTGGGTTCCTTTTTACTCTATATCTGTCTACTGAATTGTCACGATTAAACTGTCTGACAACTCTTTATTCTCTATCTAAAACAAGTAAATTGAAACATGACAAGTCAAGATTAAGCAGTTCAACTCATCATGGATTATGGCATTTATTGACACTCTGCCATAATCAACTACAAAAAGTAAAAAGTAGTGGCATTTAGACTTGCACACTTTCTTGTTTTATTCATCTTTTTCTTTGGGGTATATTATTTTTTCTAAGTCCTTTGATTTTTCTTTTAGGAATTTTTACCCTCTTTTTTATTTTCTATTTTTTATTTTTCTTTTATTTTTTTACAAAATATGGGAAAACAACTTGCAGAAGGCAAAGTATGTACATATTTACAAGATTTATCAAAATTCAATTCCAAATTATGAATCCTATATCTATAGGACCCTAACAACGGCTTCACATGGGGATGGCATTTCCTAGTGAAATGTCAAGAACTCTAAGATCAGTAGCCTTGAATTTTTAACCTTGATGATCCTGTAACTGTCTTCTGATTTCTGAAACAACTCATACTTATGATATTTTACTCTTCAGAGCTTAGGGCCTTCACTCCGGGCTTCAACTTTTGAAAAGAAAACATCCATTCCAATCTACTCACTTGCAATGAATATTTACAATGATGTAAAAAAGGAACCAATATGGAACTAACTGTTAGTTAAATAAGAATAATAGTAGTGTTTAAGCATCCTACCATTCACTGGTCGATCTGGAATGTCTGTTCCATCCAAATTTCTGATAAAAAATGCATTGTTACCCATGTACCCATAAATTTCGTAAGGTCCCTTCCATAAAAAGTCAAATTTTCCATGTTTACCCTTTTCCTCTCTCCTGGAATCCCATTTTAACACTTTATCTCCTATGTAAAAATCATCCTCCTTACTCCTTTTATCAAAAATATTTTTGATCTTATCATGAATTACTTGAGATTTTTCATATACTTCCTCCCTTGTCTGTTGTAAATGAATGGTTTGATTTATTCTCCGTTGAATATCATTAATCTCAACTTGTGATTGCTGAATAATCTTCATTACTGGAACTCCCAATGATGAAGGAAAAACTGCATCCATTCCATAAACTATCTGGTAAGGTGAAGTACCAATTGACTTCTTGGTGGTAAGTCTATCTGCCCATAGGGCATAGATCAGATTTTTGTTCCAAGTCTTTTTGTTTCCTTGAAGTAATTTTTTAATGATGTTTACCAGGATTTTATTAGAGGATTCTGCTAAGCCATTACCTTGAGGGTAATAATCAGTAGAGTGGCCTAGGGTAATGTGATACTTGCGGCAAAAGGCAATCATATTCTTGGATTTAAATGCAGCTACATTATCAGTAATAATTTTTTGTGGGCATCCAAATCTAGATAAAATATTGTTTTCAATGAAAGAGATTATGACTGAGTTTGTGGCTTGCCTAGTAGGAATGGCTTCTATCCACTTAGTAAAATAATCTGTGGTAGTCAAAATCCATTTATGTTGTCTGGAACATGGGGGATGAATTTCTCCAATGAAGTCTAAACCCCATTGTTGAAAAGGCATCTCAGTAGAAATAGGTTTTAGGGGCAAGGGTAATAATTTCTTTTTCCCTTCAAAAATCCGACATTGGTGACAGGAGGTAACATATTTTTGACATCATCAAACAATGTTGGCCATTAGAAACCAGCTCTAAGAATTTTATCTCCTGTACTCTTCTAGTATAAGTGGCCTCCACAGTCACCTACATGAAATTCCTCAAGAATCTTGTCAGCTTCTGATTTTAGTAAACAATTAAGTAAAATCCCACTTTGTTCTTTCCAATAAAGAATTTTATTTAGAATACAATATCTCATTACTTTAAGTTTGACAAATCTAGCTTTAGTTCTAGTTAAACCAGGAGGAGCTTGTAAATGTGTGAGTACAAAGATAATATCTGAGTACCATGGTGAGTCTAGAAAGGCTTCACTAATCGATGGAGTCACCATCTCTTCTTGGTCATCAATTTGTGCAATGAAATTTATATCTAAGGCATTACAGTTGGATTCTGCCATTAGTCTGGCTAACCCCTATCCTTTTATGAGCTTATTTCGTTTGATTTCGATATCATACTCAAGGATAGTGGCAATCCACTTTCCTCTTCTACCATCTGGTCCATCCTGTGTAAGAATATCTTTGACTACAGAATTGGGAGCATAGGCAATAATGTGGGAGTAGAGAATGTACACTCTAAAATATTTTATGGCTTTAACCAAGGCTAAATCCTGTTTCTCCATGATGTTATATCTCAAAGGTGCATCTCTAAGTGTTTTACTGAAAAATGCTATAGGCTTTTCAAAACCTTGGTCATTTTTCTGTAAAATAACTGCAGCGATAGTAGCAAAACTCATGTCTAGTTGTAGAGATCCCTGCAACGTATCTCCCCATGAGCGAGAAAGAAGCATACCATACTTTGGTGGGATGTCAGCTACTACAATATCCATGATCATACTTTTACTTGGGTATTGAACTAAATTGACACACAAATATTTTATCAATCCAATGCATTTAACTTTAGAGAAATTAAATGAGAACAAGTCTTTATATGGCCTAGTTATTTCTAGATTCAGAGTTTCCATAATAGCTTTTGGCATTAAGTTGTGGGAAGCTCCTGAGTCTAACATTGCATTGTGTAATATCTGATCGTGAATATTAAGACTAATGTAAAAAGGAGGGATAGCTCCATCAGCATGTATACCATTTACATCAGGACCAAAAATTAATTCAGGTTGATCATCACTTAGGTTAATTGAATCCTCACCATCATTCATGTTTAAAGTTTCATTGATTGTTGATTTATACAACTCATTCTTTACCAATTTTGTTAAAGGAATTGGTATTTTTAACTTGGATATTTAAGCTTGAATGTTGAATGCTGGTTGAGATTTACTAATCTGCAGAAGTTCATCTTTTGTGATTGTTAACTAAGTAGGTTTTTCTTGATGTTCAACAGTTTTACTTTTAGCTTGAGTTGTTCTTCTATTTGAGTTTCTTGATTTTTGTTGTCTTTAGTTATTTTTTCATGAATAGTTTGGGTGGCAGTAGAGGCTTTGTCAGATCTAGAATTTTCAGCAGAAGATTTAGGATTTGATGATTTGGAGTAAGCTGGATTCTTCTTTGGATCAGGAACTGTTGTTTTTGTTGAATTAGTGGCCTTTGTAGTATTAGCCTTTTGGGCATCTTTGGAGGATTGAGCCACTTCATCAGTGATATCAACAATCTTTGGACTAGAATATTTTTTAGGACTGGGTGGGTTTGAATTTTGCTTGTTTTCTCTTGGAAGAATTTGCAAAATTTTTGTTTTGGGAGCCTCTACATTCTTTTTGTTTTGATTTTGTTGAGTTGGAGCATTGTTTTTTGTAGAAGGCTCATTTTCTTTCTTGCTCCTAAGGTTATACTAGCTGTGAATTTCATTGATTGTGAAGTCATAACCTTGCTTATAGTCAAAGGATTCACCAGATTCTACTTTGAACTGTTGAAGCTCAAAGAGTTCTTGATCCTCATGAGTGAGGAAAATTGTATTGATTTCATCTATCCCCATCACTATGTTGATGTCTTCCTCATACTCAACATTGTTTTGAGAACTTTCAGCATAGTTCTCTTGAAAAGAGGGCCTAATGTTTTGATCTGGGGAAGGTTCTTTACCTTTTCCAGGATTGTTGTTTTTTCTGTAGTTGGGATTTCTGATTTGGGGTTGGTTATCCCATTGCAGTTTTTTCTCAATGTTGTCTAATCTCTCAACTACTCTTTCTAAAGTTTTAGCAAAAAGATCAAATTTACCATCTAAGTTTGAACTCTCTTCTTTTATTGTGGCTCTCCTTTCATTCCTAAGTCTGGCTTTTTTGGCTAGGATATTAATTTCTACACCAACAACATCTAATTGCATATGTTCTAATGTTTCAGCATTTCTTTCTCTTAATTGGTATACCATATCTGGATCAAATCCATCAGGAAATTTAAGAAGTACTGAATAGGGGGTAGGTTTAAGATCAACAGGGACGGCATTATAAACATTGTTATATTTGGTACAATAATCCTGAACAGACTCATTAGGAGCTCTTTTTAAAGAATCAAACTCAGATAAAATTTGCAGGGGATTCTTTTTCTTTTCCCATTTATTTATGAATGCTCTATGAAATGCAGCTAAATCCACTATACTACCAACACCTAAATTTCTAAACCATGTTTTTACTTCTCCAATTAAACTTTTAGCAAACAACCTCATTCAGACATCAGATTCATCTATCTCATAAATTTCACAAAAATCATTCATTCTGGTGACATGTTGTTGTGCAGTATATTGTGAAAAATTATCAAATAATGGGATATCCTTTTGGTAATTTTGGGGTATATCATGGAGGTTGTGGGGTGAAACTAGAGGGGCATATCTTGCAGCCATGATTTGAAGTTTTCCTGAACTAGGAGGTAGAACAGTGGCTATAGGAGCAGTGCTGGATATGACAGCTAATGTGCTAGAAGCTGTATTTGAATAACTTGGAAAATATGTTGTTATATATATGGAATTGGATGGAAAAAATGTAGTGCTTATAAAACTAGTGAATGCAATGGACTGAGTGAATAATGGAAATACTATCCTAGGCTGCAAAGGCAACTCAGGAATAAATGGTTTTGTGGATGTACTTGCAGTGGCTTGAGGATATGATGAAAATATAATCCTAGGCTGCAAAGGCAACTCGGGACTAAAAGGTTCTGTGGGTGAACTGACAGTGGATTCTAAAAATGAAGTGGCAGCATACAGAGTTGAATACGCTGCTGGAAATATTGTTGTGTGGAATTGAGAAACTGGTGGCTTAAAGTGAGATAAAAATTGAGCTAATTTAACAGCTTCATCAACATCTTTAATGTGTGTAACATTAACCCTTTCTACTGGACTTTGAATTTCATATTTGTCTAATTTTATTGATGTTGAAATAATTTTCTGTTTCTCATTCACAAAAGAAGTAAAAACAGGATCTATGACAGTTTCCTTTAAATCAGTTTTAGATTTATTTCTAAATAATTAATTTTCAAACTTGAAATCAAAATCAATATCAGATAAGCTCACTAATTCTTTGGGTAAGGAATTAGCTTTTCTCAAAGGCACTTCAGCTTCTAAATGAAAATTTTGTTTTTTCTTTTTATTTTTTCCAATATGTTCTGGGTTATCTACTATTACAACAAGCTTAGGATCCGGGTTAGACCTAGTATAGCAGGATCGAGGTTAGACCAATCTCCTCCATGTTACCAGTCTGATGGAGATTATGGAGAAAAATGATGTTAAAATCTTGTAGTTGTATTAGTAGTTGTTACAACAAGGAAGTCAATTTCAAGCACAGTTGAAACTGTGAGAATATGAATCTCTATAGTAGAAGACTCAGAAGATAGAGGAATTGCAACAAAAACTATAAAATGAGACTAACAGACTACAACATGAGATTCAAGTTACCAACCAACAAAATATGTTCAATTTCTTGAACTACATTTGAAAATTTAGAAAGAAGCTAATAATGTAATCAATTTGGAAAATTCTAAAAAAGAATCCATTAACATAAATAAATAATATCTTCATGTATAGGAGAATTTTTGTAACAATTTATGTTTATCTCAATCTCAGAACAACTTGGTAGATATATTGTTCAATAATATGATTGATAAAGAAACAAATTATGAGGAGAAAATAGGAAACTTTTTGAGCTCATTGCTAATCAAAAAAATAAGAAAAGAACCACCGCTAGCCTACCCCAGATTGTTGTAATACAAAATAAAACAATTTTGAAAGATTGGAAGACTTAGTTGTAGTTACAACAAACTGAAAAAAAATTGCACAACAAATATGTTCCTCATTGATACAATCTGCAATGCAGGTTGTCAAAGATATAGAGTTATAACCAAGGGTTTTAGAGGACAAGCCACTAGAAGCAGATGCATTGAAAAAGAAGGTGCAAGACTACAAACAAAATAATCGAAGTTAAATTGTACAAATTCAGAAGATTCGCCTAGAATCCGTCTAGAGATATTTTATCAAACCAAAAAGTTACTTCCTGGTAACCAAATTAATTAATGAAAGAATAGAAAAATAACTTGCATCTATTGAGGCATGTGTATTGGAGTGTCAAGTCAATGTCCAACTCAATATTCGTATGCAGCTTGCACACCTTCTAGAGATCTATTCACGATGAAAATATTCCAATGAGGATGGGCATTTCTCCAATAGGTTGAAGACTTATTTTATCTCGAAATCAAAGAAAATTTTACTTTCCCAGTTTTATATTTTTAAGCTCTTATGTATAAAAAAACATGGAGAGGATATTTATCCTCTATTTTGTAATATATTTTAAATAGAAGAATGACCTTGAACAAGGGTTTCTAATTTTTTCTAAGAAATTATACTCTAAACTGTTGTAAATTTCACATTTTTTAAATATATTTATAAACCATTGTGGTTTCACACTTTAACAAAAGCGGGAAATTATGGTACTATTAATTTAATATTCTTACTCATTTTTCTATTGAAATTGAAATATTGCTTCTTTGTTTCTTTGATAGTGTATGATTAGAAATAATTACTATTGACTAATTAGTCTTGTTTTTATTAAGGATCTAATGCAAGAACCTATCTGTGAACATTGTGCATGAGTGTAAATTCATCTAACTATTTGAGTGAGCTATATTTTTATTTACAATTGTTTTCTTTAAGCCAATAAACATGTAGATCTGAACCACATGTTTGTTTCTACTATCTATGTTTCACATATGATAAATATGTATAAATTATGGTGTATATTTGCAACTTCTAATGAAATTTTAATCCAAATCACAAGACACAAAACTACTCTACTGATATGTAGAATTCAATTCACAATTTAGAACATCATTCACAAACATACAATGAGAAATAACACACATATTGCACACAATATTTTTTGTAGGGGAAATAAATATGATAAAAACCCCTTTTCTTGCTTGTATTAATCGGGTGAATAGAGATGTATCACAATTTCTTGCTCGGACTGAGAAAAACCTGTGAGTGAATAACCTATCTCTCTACCCACTTAGAAGCTCTGACCCAGACTTAGTCAAATTCTACCTCTACTTGAGCCCATATTTCCTTGCACAATTCCTAAGGAAATTAGGCCCCTAATATTTAGGAATTTCCTCCAAAATGATTGTGCAATTACCAAGGTTGATCATCTAACTGCATTGTTGGAATAGGATCCCCTAAAAGCTGTGAATTTTGTATATTTTTTGTCTTAGTTAGTCTAATGTAGGGGTTTTTGTGGTGGGTCAAAGCCCCAAATGCATTGTAATGGGTCAAGGGTAGACCAAGAGTCTGCAAACCATGGTTTGCGGACAATTGGAAGCGTAGGCTAAGTTGATATAAATAGATAAACATTTTGAGTCTTAAGGAAAGAGATAATTAAGTCAGATGCTAAGTGCGAATTGTTAGATCTGTTGTTGGGTCGTTTGGGTAAGGACTCCTGCTGGTTGTGTGCGCGGAGATCCTCAGTCTTGCTATGCGCAGACCCTGTTGGCTTTGTGCGTAGGCTGTGTCAGATTGTATTAGGTTTTGGATGCTAATATATGTGGATACAGTTAAATTATTTCTGTGTTATCTGATTCGATGTATTACTGTTGATGCGAACTATTGGGATCTGTTACAAATACTGTTGTGTTATCTGTTTCTACTGCGAATCTGTCTGTGTTATGGTATTACTATAATATGTTTATGATGTGTTGTAATTTTTATTGATAACCGCTGATACGCACATGGATGCAGAGTTATTAACTAGATTTGTGCATAATAATAGCTCTGTATATTGCGGTTATACTGTTAAAAACCATGCGAATAGATGTGTCTGGTGTGAACCTGATAGGTTGCGAACGTGGATATGATTGACTTACCTAATCTCTCTCTCAGGGTGTGGAAACCTGGTTCTAGCACCTTCCCATACTGCTTCGGGTGAGACTTTGGCCTGCGCAAGCAGGTCACTACCGAAAGGGCCAGTTGTATAGGGGTTTGTTGGCAAACCTTAACCTCCAAACCTAGGTCAAGACCCCTCAAGCCAAAAAATGGTTCCATTGCTGGGATCGGGATCATTTTGAGAGAGGGATCGGGTAATGCCAAGGGAACATTAGAGACCTAAGAAGAAAGAAATTCAAGAGTGGTTTGAAAAACAGTTTCAAGAATTTGCGATAAAAGAAAATCACAGCACAAGGTTGATGGTAGAGAAGTGGAAGAATAAGTACATTTTCACAGAGGTATACGAAATTTTCTTTGTGACATTTGCGATCGAGCTTCAGGAGTGGCTTGCAAGGCTCGTGGATTTCCAGAAGTGTTGGAAGGATGAACGAGTCACGCAGTGGACTCCAAAGTTGATCCAGCAGTTAGAAAAGACTGATAACACCATCACTCGTACAGTAGATCACTCGGTAGATAATGTGCTCGGAGGATTTGTGATAGAGTTTGAAATCGATCAATTTGTATCCTATTCTGAGGCAGAGAGGAGTTTCTTCAAGGGTTTCTGGGGTAAGCTTCTAAAAACCTTGCCATTACTGGTTAAGATATTATTGTGCGAAAAGATAATTATGTGCATCCATACAGAGTGAATGAGCTCCGATCAGAGCGAAGGTACAAAACGAAGTGGTAAATACTACAAAACTAATCAAGAAGGAGATAGATCTGTCTATAGTCCTACATTAGGGGAATTTTGAGGTCTAAAATGGTCCTCCTAAGTAAATTATAAAATAATAAAATAAGATTTTATTTCGTCATCAAATTTTAGAGGGAAAAATTAAAAAACTATTTTTTCAACTCATATTTTAAACTTATCTCCCAAAGTGTTTACTCAAATTTTGAGCGGGAGTACTCGTTGGATGAAAAATTTAATTCCTCATCCAAGGAGTACCCATGTTGCATACTTTTGATGGGTCATGCTACACGAAAAATGTGAAATACATGAAAAACGTGAATGCAATCACGTTTTTTATGTATTTCTCATTTTTTGTGTAGCAGGGTCCATCGAAAGTATGCAACATGGGTACTCCTTCGATGAGGAATTAAATTTTGCATGAAATGAGTACTCCCACTTGAAATTTGAGTAAAAAATTTGGGAGATAAGTTGAAAATATGAGTTGAAAAAGTAGTTTTATTATTTTATTATTTTTTAATTTTTTTACCCTTTTAGTTAAAAAATGGTGAATCACCCCCCATGGCTGACATCATCATCTTGAATCCTATTTGTTGTTAAAAAGTGTATTTTTTTGTACATTTTTCTTAGGAGGCCCATTTTAGACATCAAAATTCCCCTAATGGTAAGGGACTCAGCCGCGCATAGCCCTCCAACTACACCACCTTCAAATTAGCATAGGGGTAAGATCTCACTCGTACCTCCTCCACCAGAATATGAGATGACCTCGCACATGAAACTATCTACCTTCAAGGACATAGGGGACGAAGATATGGATCAGTTCTGGTTTGTCGCAGAGTCAATATGGACCATGCAAAATGTGGCCAACAATGTTGTGAAAAGGGTGCAACTGTCCCTTGCCTTTGAAGGAAGAGCCCTGGACTGGTATATGGGATACGTAGCTCAACATGTGAATGAGACCATTCAAGAGGTGAAGAATGCCCTAAAACAACAGTTTTGGAAGCCTAAATCCTACTCTAAACAGTGAGTGATCTAAAATATTTTAAACAAGGGCCCTCTGAGTCTGTATGGGAGGCCAACCAGTGGCTAAAGAAGGTAATAAGGGAAGGGGAATTTATGTATGATGACATACAACACATGGAATGGTTCATTGCTATGTTACTGCCTCACCTGCGCATACCTATGGGTCAAAAAGCCATTGAATTGCAAGAAAAAGCCTAGGAGATTGCTATGAAGTTGGAAGCTGTGCCGAGAGATGATACCCATTTGGGGGTACAAAAAATCTAGGAGCAGCTAGGGGCAATGCACATGGAGATCCAGAACCTGTGAAAGTATCGAGGGAAAGAAGCTAGCCTAGACGTATGGTGCATACGATGTAGGGTATCTGGGCATACCAAGGATCAATGCCCACTGCTCAGAGACTACCTATAGGCAGGGTGACCCAATCCGTTGTGCCCAGGACCAAGTGGACCTACGTTGTGGTGCAATTATTTTCGCATAGCTGGCCTGCATGATACTAACCATTTCCCCCATATAGGTGCGTATGTCCCAGAACTGAAGCAACAATGGTGTAGGTTTTGTCGATCAGTAGGACATGATGAGCGGAACTGCCGAACTTATGATTTGATGATAGACTAGGGAAACTTATATAGGGTACAATCGGACCCTTCTTCACCAAGATCCCCCTCAGGCATCGATGGCTCCCCAGCTAGGGGTAGGGGAGGGGTCGAGGTGGAAGAGCAGGTAGGCGAAGAGGCCAACTGATCTACTATAACTGCTGAGAGGTAGGGCACTTTGCGAGGGACTTCCCGAACCCTGCAAGGAAATATTGTAGGTACTGCAAAAAAATAGACCATGTGATTGAAGACTGTCCGATTCTAATCGCAAAGGTGCAGGAAAAGCAGCAGACACCTATGAAAAATGTGCAAAGGGTTAAGGCAGAACCTTGATATGAAAGACCAAGCATTAACATCATAACATGCAGTGGCATGGCCACTGGGGGAGTTGAGGAGAAAGCTACCGCTGAGCCTCCTATCCAAAAAGTAGCCATCAAACAAGAAGGTTTGGACCTACAGAAGGAAAAGGAAACCTTTGTTGCAACCCAACAAGACTTTGCTAAGGCTGAGGCATCTACTTCTCAAACCCCCGCAGACCTCAAAGTAGAGGACAAGGTCAAACCATTTTTGCAGGCGTGTATGAAGCTGTTGCGCAATCAACGGGCTGTAGAAAATCTCCAAGCACTAATAGACAGCTGCGCAGAAAGAACTAATCCACCCCTAGAAGTTAAGGATGTGCACAAACTATACAAACATAAAAAATGCACTGGTAGGGAAATGTGGCTAATAGCACAAATTGGTGATTATGAAATGGATCAGGTTATTTTGGACTTTTGATCAGATGCGAACGTACTGCCCAAGAAAACTTGGCAGCGAATGGGAGAACCTAAGTTGGAATGGTCCACTATCCTGCTGCGCATGGCTAATCAGTAGAAGATCATACCATTGGGAAGGCTGTCAAAGATCATGGTAGATATCGCAAGAGTTAAGGTCTAGGTTGATTTTGAGGTCATTCAGATTGTAGAAGATGCAGATCCCTGTCCTGTGCTTCTAGGATTGGACTGGGCCATAGATATGGGAGGTATCATCAACCTAAAGAAAAGAAGCATGGTGTTTGAGAATGAAGGTATGCGGGTGATAGCACCATTATACCTTGCAGAAGAAGAACGATATACAGAGCTGGTGTGTGAAGAAGAGAATGTGGATCATATTTATAAGTTAAATACATGAGACGAAGATTGGATCAATCCCACAGCCGATGGTGTACTCTGCTGGGAAAAGGAAAGCGAGTGTTTCTATGACTCCGATGGAGAAATGGAAAAATGGCAGAATTGGTTACATGATGTATCTACGCTACAATGCCTTAGGATTACTAAGGACTTCCAATGCATCTCCTCTGAGGTAAGAGAGTTGCCCTAGTTTGATGGATCTGGTAGTATTAAGGAGTTTTTGCGAGCATTTGAAGTTGAGGTTCCAAGGGAGTGAAGGTTATGGGCCCTTAATTTAGCTATGCGCAAAACACCTGTGAGGTGGTGGGACACACATAAGAGGGAATTCCAGGACTGGGAAGAGTGTCAGGATATGATGGTCCTGCGATTTGAACCTCCAGTTCACTTGCGCGTAAGAAATTCCTTGGGCCAGGAGACCCACATGAGAATTTGTTCGCTTAGATGGAAAAGTGGTGTGACCGAACTACAGAAGAATGGGTTCACCTATTTATTCATGCCTTGGGACCAATTCCCACTGCATGGTACTTGGATGCGGAGCTACATCAATGCACCTGTCACTGGGAAACATTAAAGTATGAATTTGTAGGGACATTTGAGTTAATAGGGGGAATGGAGGCGCTTGACGAAGCTCTACAAGATATAGACACCTTTGTATTTGATGAATCACACCCCTACACAGCACTAGAGGTACCAAGATGGGAAATGCAGATGCAGAAAATTGTCAACTGTCGCAATATAGCCATCGAAGAATGTGATACAGATCCACACAATATCTCTATCCTAGAATCGGAGGGAGAGCGCGTAGTTGAGGGACCCCTGCTACACACTGTCGATGTTACGAAGCCTCTGAAGCTGCGAGAAGTCAACATAGGCACGAAAGAGAAGCCTAAGTTGGCTAAAATTGGGGATTACTAGGATGATAATATAGTAGGCAAAGTTGCAGAACTACTTACAGAATATCAGGACTTATCCCTAACGAATTTTTCGGAGCTTAAGGGTATCACAGGGGACCTAGGGGTCATGCACATCACATTAAAACTAGATGTGCACTTTGTGAAACAACGCCCTTATCGACTGAATCCTAAGTATAAGAAAAAGGTTAAGGAAGAAAATGATGCTCACCACAGGTATCATCGAACCGGTCGAACAATCAGACTGGGTAAGTCTGATGGTGGTTCAGAAGAAAAAAATGAAGGGAGAAATATAGATCTATGTGTACTTGTGAAAACTAAATGATGTCTGCGTACATGACCCCTTCCCCACTCCATTCTCAGACAAAATCCTTGACAGCGTGGGAGGGCAGGAAGTGCAAAAATTTACAGATGGATTCTCGGGCTACCATCAAATCAGAATCACACTCGAAGATCGCAGTAAAACTACGTTGCTATTGAATGGGTTTCCTTTCAATATATTTTCATGCCTTTTGGGCTCAAGAATGCCCCTGCCATATTTTCATGGGTGGTGGTCACTGTATTCAAAGAATTTATCCACAAGTTTCTGGAGGTATACTTTGATGACTGGAATGTCTTTGGCTTGGTTAAGAAGCACATCTCGAACCTGCGCATGATGTTGGATGCCTGTAGAAAACACTAGATTTCTCTGAATATCAAAAAGTGCATATTTTGCGTACCCTTCAGAATCTTGCTCAGGCATATAGTTTGTCGATAGGGGTTGATGGTTGACCCTACGAAAGTCGCAGTTATCATAAATCTGGCAGTACCTAAAACTGAGAAACAACTTCGATCCTCGGACATACATGCTACTATAGGAAGTTCATTCAAGGATACGCGCTAATCACAATGCCTATGGAAAAACTGCTTAAGAAGGATGTTTTGTTTTTTTGGGACGACGAATGTCAGAAAAGCCTCGAGCTACTCAAGGAGAAGATGGTCTCTGCACCTATTCTCATCTTTCCTAATTGGACGAAGGTATTCCATGTTCACATAGATGCATCAAGAATCGCCCTGGGAGCAGTCCTTACGCAGCCTGGGGACGGAGATATTGATCACCCGGTTGCATTTTCTAGTAGGAAAATTTATGGTGCAGAGCATAACTACTCTACCATGGAACGAGAGGGCTTGGCTATGGTCTATGCATTATAGAAGTATTGGCACTATCTGTTAGGAGGACACTTCAAAATTTTTATAGATCATTCAACTTTGAAGTACCTTGTGAATAAGCCTGTGTTCATGGGGGAAATCTGTTGATGGCTACTATTGTTCCAGGAATACGACTTTGAGATCATTGTCAAGCCAGGGAAATTGAATGTTGGGTCGGATCACGTATCTCGAATCGAGAGTGGTGAGGAACCGACCAACTTGGAAGAAGGATTGCCTAATGCGCAACTATTTGCTATTAAGGTTGTTGATGTGCACTTCGCCGACATCATCCAGTTCCTAACTACAAGCATGGCACCTGTATAGTATTCGGTACAACAGAAGAAAGAGCCGGTAACCCGCACTACAGATTTTACCATCCTCGCAGGTCATCTATATAAGATGGGATTTGATGAAGTAATGTGAAGGTACATTTTGGAATATGAACGACATGTTATCTTGGCCGAAGCCCACAACGGGGTAGCAGGATGTCACTACACAAGGAAAGAAACGACGCAAAAGATCTTGAGAGCTAGATTATAGTGGCCTACCATGCATAGTGACTCTCACGACTATTGTAAGGCCTACGATACATGCCAACGAACCAGGAGGCCATCACGCAGAGATGAAATGCCCCTTCAACTGCAAATGGACCTGCAAGCATTTGACAAATGGGCCATCGATTTTGTAGGACCTATCAACCCACCTGGAAAGAAGATAGGTGTGCGTTACATTATAACTGCCACTGATTATGTAACCAGGTGGGCCAAAGCACAAGCGGTGAGGGATTGTACTGCAAATACCACTACGCACTTCATTTTTTAGCAGATTCTGACTAGATTTGGATGTTCGAAGATCCTGATGAGCGATCGAGGTACGCATTTTGTTAATGAAACAAACCTTGACGAAATAATTTCGGATCACTACAAAGCATTGGTGAGGGTCATGCTGATGAACCTTTAAGAATCACATCACCAATGTCACATATGGTGACGGTCATTAAAAAGCTGTCCTTGTAGTGTATAGTGATAGTCCTTGAGTACGTACGAAAAATTTTCAATGACACTTTTGGTGAGGTCGTTAAAGCCCATCGCCTAATTCTCTCTTGTGACACTTTTAGTGACGAATTTTAATGACCCTCACTAATGCTCTTTTTGTTACTTTTGGTGACGGTCTGTCGAAATCACATAAATCGTGTGCGGTGACGGACCTTGAATGTCACCACAACACCTATACTTTCGGCGATGCCACCTTTGGTGACGTTCAATCTTTTGGTGACGGAGGCTATTGTCCGTCACCATTGCTCATATGAAATGATGACGATCACTATCCGTCACTATAAATCATTATTGGTGACAGAATTTGAATGTCACCACAACACCTATACTTTCGGCGACGCCACCTTTGGTGACGTTCAGTTTTTGGTGACGAAGGCTCTTTTGACCCTCACCAATGAGCTTATGGTGACCATTTTCGCCCCTCACCAATGTGTTTTTTTCTTGTAGTGCACATCCAGTGAAAATGACAGTATCATCCCTAGAAAATAGACATTGAATCTTTAATAAAAGTTCTTTTCTCTCCCAACGACTAAGGTTTTTATACTTGGTTAGGTGAGGCGGGACCTTCTTGCATCTGTGCATTCTTTGGGCCTACGGAGCCACCTTTATGGGATTATTGAAGGAAAAAACTGTTTAGGATGGTTTATGGCAAGGAGGCCATTATGCCCATGGAATACATTATTCCTAGCCTACACATCACAGCCTTTACGAATATGGTGGAGCCTGATATCATGGAGGAGTGGTTAGTGTGGCTTATGGATTTGGAGGAAGATCACTTCATTGCTAATTTCCATCAACAGGTTTAGAAGGCTCGGGATAAGGCATGGCATGATCGACATATTTGAAAAAAATACCTTTGCGGAGGGTGAATTAATGCTACTGTATGATATCCAGTTTTCAAAACACTTGGGGAAGTTCCGACAACACTAGCTAGGGCCCTATGAAGTTAAAGAAATCACGGATGGTGGAGCTATTTGGTTAGCCACTCTGCACAACGATATGATACCTGGATTTTTTAATGGCAGCTAGCTCAAACCGTATCGGATCAAATTACTATATGGCCAGAGTAGCTGTATAAAGTGGGCTATGCCCACCAAGGAAGGTAAGAACAAAAGGTACCATGGTACGCACAAGAAGTGGCCGTAGGATTGGAAGCTCGAAGGGGTGCACCGAATGTGTAGACGTATGTTCAGAACGCAGTAGGTGCACTGGACGAATAGAAGTGCGCTGAGTGCACAGGAGGTCCGCAAGGAGCGCAGGGGTGTGCTGGGCACATAGGAGGTGCGAAAAATAGCTGTTGGAATAGTAAAATCGGGTAAAAGGAAAAAGTTACCGTTGACAGGAGCGGGCGATCGACATTTAATGAGGCGATCTCCAGAGATTTTTTACCATTTACTTGATGGTAAGTTCCAAGTGAGATTTACCCAACCGTTGGTCAATCGCAAAGGCTATAAAAGGAGAAGGATAGATTAGACAAGCGTTCTGTATCGCTTGAATAGTTTGTACTTGGCATGGTTGTCCTTGACAAGTTTGTGCTATAAGAGTTTATGTGCCTATCGTGTCCCTTTCATGTCTAAGCAACCTACTCCCTCTGATAGTAGCAACCCAGAGTTTATCTTCCACGCCAAGATGACGGCCGCTAATCCCATTGAAGCCTCAGAACCGGTGACCTCAGCGGAACAAGAATTCGAGGAAGTAGTAGAAATCGAGCCCGAAGATGAGGAAGTTCTATCTATACTGAGTCAAGAAAAGAAGAAGGGGAAGGAAAAAGCACAGGGGTCAGGGAAACCCGTGAAATGGGTGGGGTTAAAGCCCCATACTTCCCCACGAAATGTAAAGTCCCTGCAGGCGGTGCCCCAGACACGCTCGCCCAACCTAGTAAAATGACCCCAGTCTGCTTAGGAAGAGGCCCAGGTAGCCGAACCAATTAATTGGCTACCACCCTTTGTTCAGCCCCGCATGCCCTCCACATGCACGCTAAGAGTCTTGATGGCCTGTGCACCTACCTGTAGATGCCTCTAACCCCAAGGGAGGTCCTTGTCACTAGCGAACCCTTTGGACAACTCCATGAGGTGAAATTTGATGATCATGACTTGGCCAGTTTGGAAGCCTTCCCTGAGTTGGCACCTGAATTATATCTCAAAATAATACAGGAAGATGATGGGATAAAGATTGTTCCCATGCGCTAGGTATGCGGATTAGCGGGGTCCAGACTCTTGAATCTACTAAGGATGCCGCACTTCGGCCGCTACAATATCATGGACCGACTGGTACATCAATTGCTCACCCTGGTCCATGATGGCTGCTTATGGATCTAGGATCGAATCCCCATCAATGCTGCACTCATTCATTAAATTAATGGTCTTCCCATGGAAGGACCGGACCCTCTATAGCACATTGGTAATAAGTACGAGGGGAAGATCGCTGACTACGTGTACGAAACCTACCATGTGGAGAGAAACACTCGAGGCTTCATGATCAAATCCATCAGTGACCTTGGTACGTAGTTGGGTACCCTGTTATTGGCGTGCAAGATGATGCAAAAATGCCAGGTGGCCTCCATTCCCGCATATGTAATTCAGCTGGCGGGCCGATGCTAGAAAGGGGTCTACTTCAATTGGTCTTAGTACTTGTGCAACAAGTTTTTGGCCAATGTTTGTGAATCCCAGGAGCAGGGACGTGCATTTTTTTATTCCTCACTAATGCTTCTCATTGCATTGGTCGCCTGGGAAGCACTGGAGGAATCAGTCCTCCCTGAGCTCACCCTAGACATGTGCGAAGGGACTCGATATACGAACTTGTGGGACTTTAAGGATGCGTACCATATTGAGGACAACCAAGTATTTTGGGTATTGTTTCAGAGTGGGCTCGCAGCAGTTATCAACTCCTGGTCGTGTCTGTCACCAGCCGTCTATGATAAATATAAAAGCATTTTTTCTTTCCAGCTGACTATGCATAACATCCAAATCTGAGGCCAAAAGGATCTTGCATGGGTTTCGCTCCCCTATATGGCTGCCGATGAAGAGATTGATCGTTTAGTTGTGCAATGGCCTCCTCAATGGAAGCTTGGCTTCAAAATAGGTGCAAAGGGCACTGAAGGAACCAACACCCCAAAATTTACCCCACCTGCCATCATCAAAGAAACTGGAGGACCAAGAAAAAGCACAGGGAAGGGCACCGAAGCCACATTGCATAAAGGTTCGTAGCCTGGTAAGAGCACAGGGAGAGGCCTGGACACAACAGTGCAGAAGGATGTGCAGCAAGATCTCGGTGCCGAGGGACAGGAGGTGGGAGGTGCTGACTCCCCTCGAGGAAAAAAGTGAACGGGTGACCCTGCTAAGGGGCCACAGAAGAAGAAACTCTCCTAATGACCCGAACGTGATGAGGTGGTTACACTAACTGAAGGGGACCTCGAGCAAATTGTAGATGCATCTACCTTAGCCACCGTAGAAAAATGGCTAGCTTTGGAAGAGCAGCAGAAAGCCACAGTCGATACACTTCAGGCCGAGTTCTGAGCTCTGCAGCTGAAGATGGACACGTTGCAAACCAGTATGGTTTAGGTATGAATGGCCTCAGCAACTAATAGCACAACACTTATTATAGCAGAAATCTGCCTCTGTTCCTTGCTCGATGCAACCCTCACGATAAGTTCACTCGACTTAGGAGCGCAAATCCAGGGTTGTGCAGAGGTACAACTGGATTTGTCCAGATTGCCACATGAATCATTGTAGGTACTTCACACCTCCTTGTTCAAAGAAATTAAAAACCGGGACCTTCGAGTGCAACAGTAGCTCAGTGTAGCTAAGCAGACAATTGAGGAAAGGAATGTTGAAGTTTCCCGAGTACAAGTTGCGTGTACCCTCGCCACTGCGTAGCAGACGGAGTTGGAACACCTCATTAGTAGGCTCTGTGCAGACATTTCCAAATATATTCCAGCCTCTACCACCCCCAAGGCCAAGATTGAGGGGTTGGTCACAACATTATGAGCCTCAAGGACTGAGATCCAGGTGATCAAAATAGAGATGGAACAACAGATCGCAAACTTGCAGTCCAAGTTGCAGCTAGAGACACCACCAGAGGTGCAGGCCTAATGAGATGCGCTGGTTACAGTGGCCACGAATGTGATTACAAGACAGATTTCTCAGGGTGCCCAATTGTTGGACACAGCCATGCAGTTATGGCCCAAGGTGCAACGCGACCTGATCCTGCGTGAAATCAACTAGAACCTAAGACAGAAGGAAGAAGCGTTCGAGCAGCTGGAAGCTACAATTCCTGCTATGATTCCTACTCAATGATTGGCCTGACTTAAAACTAGCCATGCCCTTCAGGATGATATCGATGAACTCCACCAGAAGAAGAAGACTCTCAGTGACCATCTTAAGCCATGGGCTGATGAAGCCCTCAAGTGCTCCTAGGATATTGATGTCATTGTTAAAAAATTGAACCAGACTCTTGAGAGCATCACAGCTGCGACAAAGGGACCAACTTCAAAAAATTGGTGGATATTTCTCAGAACGTTGTTGCTCAGAGTGAAGGAGTGCTACCCCCACTGGTTGAGGCGATCAAACTATTGCAGGCGCAGGTGGATACCCCACCATTACAGTGACTCGGGATGAGTCACAAGATTGTGTTGAGGGACTGTTGGAACAGGGTCCCCTAAAAGCTATAAATTTTGTTCAATTTTGTATATTTTTTGTCTTAATTAGTCTAACGTAGGGGTTTTTAGAGTGGGTTAAAGCCCTGAATGCATTTTAATTTGTCAAGGGTAGACCAAGAGTCCACAAACCATGGTTTTTGAACCACTGGAAGTGTAGGCTAAGTCAATATAAATAGATAAACATTTTGAGTGTTAAGGAAAGAGAGAATTAAGTCGAATGTTAAGTGCGAATTGTTAGATCTGTTGTTGGGTTGTTTGGGTAAGGACTCCTGTTGGCTGTGTGCGTGGAGATCCTCAATCATGTTGTGTGCGAACCCTGCTGGCTGTGTGCGTAGGCTGTGTCAGATTGTATTGGGTTTTGGATGCTAATATATGCAGATATGATTAAATTATTTATTTTTTATTTGATCTATTACTGTTGATGTGAACTATTGGGATCTGTTACAAATACTGTTGTGTTATCTGTTTCTGCTACGAATCTATCTATGTTTTGGTATTACTATAATCTGTTGACGATGCGTATGATAATGTGGGCTAATAACCGCTGATACACACGTGGATGCAGAGTTATTAACTAGATCTATGCATAATAATAGCACTATATATTACGTTTATACTGTTAAAAAACCTGCAAATAGATCTGTCTGGTGCGAACTTGATAGGTTGTGAACATGGATCTGATTGACTTACCTACTCTCTCTCTCAGGGTGCGGATACCTCGTTCCAACACCTTCCCATACTTCTTCAAGTGAGACTTTGGCCTGCGTAAGCAAGTCACTACCGAAAGGGCCAGTAGTATAGGGGTTTGTTGGCAAACCTTAACCTCTGAACCTGGGTCAGGAACCCTCGAGCCAACATGCATTCAACACATGTACTTTCAAGACTAGTCTATAACTGATGTTACACTTCCCTGGAATCTCCACCACATCTGGGGATCTAAAAATCTCTGCATGCACTAGCTATTTTGGGTTGATTGATCAGTTAACTGGATGATTTCTAAGTTAGATTGAAGTCTCACTGCACAACTAACCTTCCACTAGTTCCTCCAACAATTTGAACTATTTTAACTGAAAACAAATTGAAATAACTGACCTTGATTGCTACAAATTAGCAATCACACATTCTTAAATGAACTCCAAATCCTCTAACTCGAATTTACTGAGCTAACTGAGTGAAAATAGCCATGTCACCTCAGTTAATTTCATCCAAGTTTTCTGTTGATGTGGAAATTAAAATTTTCTAAATTTGATCAAGGAAAAATCAAATTAATACTTTCTTTGTGCATTTTTCAACACTCCCTCTCATAAACAAAGGGATTATCAACCACCCCTATCCTACACCTATGGAACTCTAACTTCCCTCTTGAAAATTCCTTTGTCAAAATGTCAACATATTGTTCCTCTTTCAGAATGTATTGTGGCAACAATATCTTCCTTTGCACACAGTCTCGTAAATGGTGATACCAGATATCTATATGCTTGGATCGATCATGAAGTAAAATATTATTATAGAGTTTGATGCAAATTTGATTATCACAATAGATCATAGTTGGATATATCATCTAACCAAACAATCCCACAAGTATCTTTCTCATCCAGATCACCTCACATGTTGCTTGACTGGAAACCATGTATTCTTCTTTTGCCAAGTTGAGCGCCACAGATCTTTGCTTCTTGTTGTACCATGAAACTGATGTGGAACCAACACTGAAAATTCCACCTGATGTACTCTTTCATTCGGATGGACTCCCTGCCCAATATGCATCTGTGAAGGCACACAACATCACTCCCTCTGTCCATCTGTACCATAATGCATGTTGAGCAGTGCCTCTAAGATACCATAAAACATGCTTAGCTACCTTCCAATATAATTTGGTTGGCATAACCATAGCTTGGCTCATATGGTTGACTACATAGAACATATTTAGTCATATTTCTACAAGATACATTAGTGAACCCACTAGCTGCCAATAAATGGTAGAATCCACCTCTTCACCTGAAGATGCATCCTCCTTCCTCTAGTTTATCACTAGAGGTGTCTCCATGGGTTTGCAACTCTCCATGTGGAATATGTATAGTATCTCATTTTCATACTTTCCTTGAGACACAAATAGTTCCCCATCACCTTGCCATAATTCCCACCCAAGGAAGTAGTTCACGCGACCCATGTCCTCCATTTCAAATTCCCTTACAAGGCCCTTCTTGAAAGATATGATCTATTTCTTATCACTAGTTAAAATCAAATCAGTAAAATATAATACAATAATAAGAAGTTTACCTTCTACCAAGATATGATAGAGGTTTGCCTCAAATTCACTTTTGGTGAAGCCCAAACAAGTGAGGTAACTGTCAATCCTAATGTACCAAACACAGGGTGCTTATTTGAGACAATACAATGCTCACTTGAGTTTGCACACATGAGACTCAAGATAAAATGTCTCAAAGCCTTCTAGTTGCTCAATGTACATCTCATCCTTAATAACCCCATTGAGGAATGTTGGTTTTACATCCATTTGGTAGATCTTTCACCCCATCTATACAACCAGTGAAAGAATTGATTTAATGGTTGAATATCTTTCTATAGGAGTAAAGGTTTCCTAAGAGTTAATTCCATAAACTTGAGAGAATCATTTTTCCACAAATATGGCCTTATACTTCTCTATGCTTCCATCTATTGCATGCTTAACATTGAAGATCCATATTGAACCCACAACTGATTTATCTGCTGATCTTGGGACCAATTCCCAAACATTATTCTTTACAATGGATTCATATTCTTCCACCATTGCATAAACCCAAACATGTTTCTCTACTAGTTCCTTGAAAGAGGATGGCTTATTCTCTACAAGCTCTAGCCAGTGTACCTCTTAGGTGACCTCCTTTTCCTGCACAAATTTTAAGGGGTTCCCACATTCTTGCATGCATCATGCACAAGTCTATCAGCCTCCCTGATTCTTTTTTTTCCTTCTCTGGATGGTTCTTCTTGAGTGGGAATCTTTCTCCACTTGTTACACTAAAAAATGTCACCCTAACATTCTGCTGACTGTATGAGCTCATTGACACTCATACTTACCTCCTCTGCAAGTCTTACAACCTTGGTTCCTCATTCCAAGCCCTGAAACATGGAGAAAAAACCCTAAAAAGATCAAAAACTTTGGGTACGCAGGTAATATTAAGCCTACCTGCGTTCCTGGCTAGGGTATGCAGGTAATGTGAAGAGTAACTGTGTTCTAGAATGCAATTTTCCAGTGTTATGCCTGCGGACTTCCTATAAAGTCAAAAAAGCGAGAAATCAAAGTGAAAAAGTTGATTTTTGGTCAATTCTGGAAGGTTCTAGATGAGATTTTTTGGGCATGAGTACGCTTTAGTAAGGTGCATGTATCCCACACCTTAAGGAACTAATCCCTTGATGTGAGGAGCCTATCCCTTTGAAGGAGGGTTCTATCCCTTTAAAGGTGGAATCCTAACCTCCTCATATGCTCTATAAAAGGAGGCATTGGGTAGCCTCAAAGGGTTAAAATGGTGAAGAAAACTATTGGAGGATTGAGGAGTTGAAGCTTTAGAATATTTGAGGTTAAGTGCTGTTAAGATTCACACTCAGTTAACTAAGAATTTTGTGAGGAGAGATTACATACCTCTATTTGTCTTGGTTGGAAGAGTGCAAGGCTTATCAAAGTAGAGGAGACTCCTGCTTCGGACCCCGGGAAGGCCTTTCGAACATCAAGGCTAAGGTTGTAAGGTTCTTCTGTATATTTTAAGATTAATACAATCAAGTTTTGTTTTTCTCAATAAATTGTCGTTCGATTGTTTATTTCAATAAGCTATCATTTGATCGTTTATTTCATAGATTCCTTGATCACTATGATAGGTATGTTTTACGATTATTTGTTATACAGGTGCTATTTAATATTTGCTTGTTTGTGATTGCAGGTCGAAAAAGGACGACACTTCCTTGTGACGAAAGAACTCTTGTTGCGACGGAAGGATTATTGTTGCGACGAAAGGACTCTTGTTGCGACGAAGGATTATTGATGCGACGAAAGCTTTACAACTGCAAATAAGCATTTGGATCTAAGGTAGGATCGACACCTTCATAGCATTTAATTGCAAAACAAATATACTTAGAGAAAGACAAACTTAGTTGTTCATTTGTTGCTAGATTGTCTTCTGACACTAGGGAGATCAGTCTTAATGGCAAGAGCAGTTGTAATCGTAATTAGCGACTCCACTCAGGATCGAACCGGAGATCTACGGTTTTAAGCGGACGAGAGAAGAAAATCAAGACCCTGGATCTAGTTTCTACCATCGGTACTGCGAGGGATTTTATTATACGATAGAATATTCATTACAGATGGTTGCGTCCATGCTGTGTCTACAATATTGATGTAATATTAAAATCATTTCTGTATCAGAACAAGTTTAGTTAGTTTTTGATCTGAGTATGGGAATGCCTACCTCAGCGATGATATGTTTACATATATATATTTTTCATTGAATTTTTTTACAGGTTCCGACTGGGGTGTCCACAGGATGATCCTTGAAATGATAAAGTACTTCACTCTTCATATATGACAGACTTCATCTTCATCTATTTCAGACTTCGCACTTTAGGGGGCAATCTGTTACACTAAAAATTGTCACCTTGACATTCTGCTGACTGTATGAGCTCATTGACACTCATACTTACCTCCTTTGCAAGTCTTACAACCTTTGCTCCACATTTCAAGCCCTAAAAATGGAGGAAAAACCCTTAAAACTCAAAAAAGCCTTGGGTACGCAGTTAATATGAGACTTACCTGCGTTCTTAGCTAGGGTACGCAGGTAATGTGAAGAGTAACTGTGTTCTAGAATGCAATTTTCCAGTGTTATGCCTGCGGACTTCCTATAAAGTCAAAAAAGCGAGAAATCAAAGTGAAAAAGTTGATTTAGAGTGGTTTCATTTTACACAAGCTTAAAACAAGAGAAAAGCGTGCTTGATGCCCCCTAAGTGAAGGAACTAGAGCGCATGAAAAAATGTATCGAGTATGAGGATAGTTCACATTACTGAGTCAACCTCGTTAAAAAATGAATCAAGTATGAGGAAATTTCTTTTCCTGTGTCAACCTCTATAAAAAAAAAATCAGTTGGTCAAAGGACAGTTCCTGTTACTGAGTCAACCTCGTTAAAACATGAATCAAGTATGAGGACAATTCTTTTCTTGTGTCAACCTCATTAAAAAATGAATCGGTAGGTTATATAGGTAGATTGTAGAGAGTAGATATGAGGAAAGTTCCTTTTACTGTGTCAACCTCGATAAAAATGAATCAGTGTATCAAGAGGAAAGTTCCTTTTACTGTGTAAACCTCATTAAAAAATGAAACATGTTTCCATGAGCATAGTTCCTTTTCCTGTGTCAAGCTCGTTAAAAAATGAAACAAATCCTCCCCTAATTGAGTCGAGTCTTTGAATAGACCTCGTAAATGTTAAGTCATATATTTAGGTTAGTTTTTAGGTCGGGTCTTTCATATGATCTCGTAAATGAACCTTCATTCCATCCAGCTATTAATTACCAGCAGTGTACTTAGTTGAATGAAATGAAGCTGGGGGGGCATGCGCTCTAGCAGTTACGCTTAGGGGGCATCAAGCATATTTTTCTTTCTGTTTCAAGCTTGTGTAAAAATGAAACCACTCTGAAGCATAGTTTTTCTCTGTTTCAAGCTTTTGTAAAAATGAAACCTATCTTGAGTCAATTTTGGTTATTTTCAAGACTCGTTAAACTCATGAAAATCTCGAGATTATTTTGCTATCTTTCATTCTCGTAAAAAACATGAAAATGCCGAGTTCTTTCCGTCTTTTCCTGCTCGTTAATTAAATTGAAATTCGGCCACAGGAGTACATTTTTATCCCTTTTTCGAACTCGTTAAAACTTACGAAAAAGTGAAAACCATGAGTACATTTTTATCCCTTTTTCGAACTCGTTAAAACTTACTGAAAAAGCGAAACCTTGGAGTCCTCTTTTAAGCCCTTTTCAGACTCTCTAAAATTGAAAAGATTGTCGAGCACTTGATTATTCGAACTCGTTAAAGTAAATGAATAATCGTCCCTTCAGTATAAGTTTACCCCTTTTACGGACTGAAATGGACTATTTACGAAAAAGGTATACATTGACTAAATATGGTCAATAGAGTTCTCTCCCGCATTATTTTATCCTTTTTCGGGCTCGAGAGACTAAATTTACGAAAAAGTACACCCATGGAGTTTTCTTAAGTTTTTTCTTCTGACTCCCTAAAATTGAAAAACACCGAGTTTCTCCTATACTGGACTCATTAAAATTTAACAGTAAAGGACCTGTTCAATTTTCAACAGGAACGAACCACTCCTTCTTAGGGTTTGAATCTTAAACTAAGTTGGACTCATCCGAAGGATGAGCTTATAAACAAGCAAATGTTATCCTCCTCAAGCTTGTCAAAAATAAAGAGGTACTTGCCAGAAATGGTGGGGGAAAAGAGAGAAAAACGAACCTGTTTGTTACATCTTGATTATTCGGAAAACCGTTAACCACTCTTGAACACGACGCTTTTTGTTCACCTGGGTTGGGAAATCATTTACCTAACAGTTAATCAAACCATATTGAAAGTCTTCAACCGGTTTCTGGGTATTAGCTTTGGGTCAATTGTCACCAAGCCATCTGCAGTGTCATTATGTGTTCAAGAGGACAGTTCAAATAAACCATTCATCTGCAAAATATCTGTCATCCATTTTGACCATCCCTGAGTCAGTCCTTGCCAATATATTTTCAAAACTTGATCTATGATTTCATGTTGTGGGCTTGCCTACGACAGATCACTTTCTATCGACATCAGCTCATTATCTAGGAAGTTGATCCAGAAATCGTCAGTACCTTGAAATCTGCATGCCTCAATGGCAGGTTTCTCGCCTTCGACGACAGGTTGCATCATTGACCTTCGATCAAATGATTCTGTGACATGTTCGACTTCAGCTCATTCATTCACATTTCATGGATTGTACTGAGTACTTTGAGAGCCATTGACATTACTGGTGGTTTCTCTCACACTTGTTAACAATTTACATCATTGAATGGTAATCAAGTGGTTTCTACCATGTTCGACTTCAACACATTTAATCGCATGGATAGAATCGTACTAGTTCGGGAAGCAGAAATCAAGACCCTGGATCTAGTTTCCACCATCCAGGCTGCGAGGAGTTTTATTATTATACAGTAGACTATTCATTACAGATGGTTGCGCCCATGCTGTGTCTACACTATTGATGTAATATTAAAATCATTCCTGTATCAGAACAGTTTAGATTAGTTTCTAGTTAGTTTTGATCTGAGTATGGGAATGCCTACCTCAGCGATGATATGATTACATATATATTTTTTGCATTGAATGTTTTTACAGGTTCCGACTGGGGTGTCCACAGGATGATCCTTGAAATGATAAAGTACTTCACTCTTCATATATGACAGACTTCATCTTCATCTATTTCAGACTTCGCACTTTAGGGGGCAATCTGTTACACTAAAAATTGTCACCTTGACATTCTGCTGACTGTATGAGATTATTAACACTCATACATTCCTCCTCTGCAAGTCTTACAACCTTTACTCCTCGTGTCAAGCCCTGAAACTGGAGAAAAAAAACCCTAAAAAGCTCAAAAACTTTGAGTACGCAGTTAATATGAGACTTACCTGCATTCCTGGCTAGGGAACGTAGGTAATGTGAAGAGGAACTGTGTTCTAGAACACAATTTTCCAGTGTTATGCCTGTGGACTTCCTATAAAGTCAAAAAAGCGCGAAATCAAAGTGAAAAAGTTGATTTTTGGTCAATTCTGGAAGGTTCTAGATGAGATTTTTTGGGGATGAGTACGCTTTAGTAAGGTGCATGTATCCCACACCTTAAGGAACTAATCCCTTGATGTGAGGAGCCTATCCCTTTGAAGGAGGATTCTATCCCTTTAAAGGTGGAATCCTAACCTCCTCATCTGCTCTATAAAAGGAGGCATTGGGTAGCCTAAATAAGGTTGTTAAGTTAAGGGAAGATTTTGAGTTGAGAAAGTCTTGTTAAGATTTAGACTTCTTTCTACTGAGATTTTGAGAGGAAAGATCACATACCTCTTTATGCTTCTGGAGGAAGAGTGCAAGACTTATCAAAGTAGAGGAGATTCCTGCTTCGGACCTCGGGAAGGCCTTTCGAACATCAAGGCTAAGGTTGTAAGGTTCTTCTGTATATTTTAAGATTAATACAATCAAGTTCTGTTTTTCTCAATAAATTATCGTTCGATTGTTTATTTCAATAAGCTGTCGTTTGATCGTTTATTTCATAGATTCCTTGATCACTATGATAGGTATGTTTTATAATTATTTGTTATACAGGTGCTATTGATATTTTCTTGTTTGTGATTGTAGATAAACGAAAGATGATACTTTCTTGCGACAAAAGAGATCTTGTTACGATGAAGGATTATTGATGCAACGGAGGCACTACGACCGCAAATACGCATTTGGATCTAAGGTATGATCGACACCTTCATAGCATTTATTTGTAAAACGAATATATCTAGAGAAAGACAAACTTAGTTGTTCGTTTCTTGCTAGATTGTCTTCCGACACTAGGGAGATCAGTCTTGTCCGCAAGAACGATTTATCCGGCCAACAACCACTCTCTGCTCTTCAGTTTTTGGCTACTCCAAAATTTCATGAGACTTCTGCTTTGGAACTAAAATCTCCTCTTTTGGTGGAAAATGAAGCTCCCTCTCAAGAGAGCACCACATCTCTGTATCCTCATAAAAATTTACATCCCTTTGCATAGCTGTCATTCCGATGGATAGAAAGTGCACATGGTGGTTGGCATGAGTTTCTTTGTAACTCACAAATACTCCGAACTCTATTTTCAGCTCAAGCTTCTTCCTCAAATATTTGGAGACATGTAAGTAAACAAAGACTCCAAAAATTATGAATTCTGACACATCTGGTTTTCTCCCCGAGAAAGCTTCCTTCGATGTAATCATATCAAGAATTTGATGAGGAATTTGGTATTGCAAGTATACTGATGTGTTACATTCCTCTCCCCACAAATGCATTAGTAGGCCTTGGTCATGTAGCATAACTCTTGCAGCTCCAATAATGTTGCAGTTCTTTCTCTTAGCTACCCCATTTTGTTGCAGGTTGTGGGGTGTTGTCAACTCTCTTCAAATGGCTTATCTTGCGCATAAATCCTTGAATTCATTAAAAACATACTCACCTCCATTACCACTCCTGAGAGCCTTCACCTCTTGTCGGCCTATTTCTCAACTAGCGCCTTGAGCTCTACAAAATTTGAGAATGTCTCATATTTCCTCTTCATGAAGAAGATCCAACACTTCCTTGAGAAATCATCAAAAAATATATCATAGTGATTATGTATGGAAGTGGAGGTTGTTGAGAAAGGTCCACAAAAATTAGAGTGGAATCTTTCCAATACTGCACGTGCTTTGCTTTCTCAATCATGGAATGTGGATTTCACATACTTCGCCAAGGTAAAACACTTGCATACATCCTGCTGCTCAAGAGATCCTTTAGGGAGGTCAATGGTTATTTGCTGCAAAATATTCAAGGTGCCATGATGAAAAAGGCCAAGTATTCTATGCCAAATTTCATCAACATCATGGCTCTACACTTTCTCTACCTTACTGCCTAATGAAACATAATCTTCCACATCCAACTTGTACAGGTTCTTCACCTGAACCCTGATCTGCTTCACCTATCCAGTGGCTATGTGTCTTAGGAATTATTTCATGTTGTTGAAGATTACATCATAACCATAGTCTTCCAAAACTTCTACATAGATGAGATTCTTCTTTATGTATGGAACAAACATTACAACCTTGAGTCTGAGAGGGGATCGTGACTCCCTCTAAAAGGTGATTGTACGAACCCTAGGCGCATTGTACCTTCCGTTGTCCCCCATATCAATATGCATTGCTAGGTTAGGTCCCTTAGGGTCAAGTTTTGACTACATTTTTGGTTAAATTTTTTTAAAACGCGTTGTGCACAGAAATTCAAGGAGCTTTGGGGCAGGTAAAAGCTCCTTTATCATTGTAATGGTTAAAAGGGAAAACATGGGGCTCAAACCACAGTTTGATACCATGATATTTGTGCATGTTGGTCCTATAAATATGTATGAGTCAAGTCAAGTTAAATATATCTTATAATATCAAATATCAATCGGAAAATCTAATGTGAATGTAATCTGATTTGGGAAAAGTCTGTGTTAATCTGGGTTGGATAGGCTCTTGTTGGCTGTGTGTGCAAAAACCTAGTCCTGAGCCGTGTGCAAGGACCCTGCTGCTTTGTGTGCAGGATAAGATTAATATACTGATTGAAGATCTATTAATAAAGAAAATATTTTGGTGAATTTCGATATACTTTTGTGATTCCCATATTTATGTGTTAATGCGTTGATTTACTTATAGATCTACTGCTGTTAATGAAGCTATAGTTATTTGAAGTTATGATTCATGTATTCGCGTAAGTATTACATCATTGGTTAGGATTTTTTTTAAAGGATAGATTCATGTAGTTGCGAAAGGGGTATTCCAGTTTTTTTCGATTTAGATCTGAATAAGGATAATTTCCTTTTTTCGCAAGATTTCATTAAAGTTAAGGGTTTCTTGGGTTAGATATGAATTGAGTTAAGGACGTCATTGTGCAAGGAAGTAATCATTAGATATTAGATATGTTAATAATGGATAATATCCACTTCATATGCTCCCTCAGGGTGTAGAAACCTAGTTCCAACACCCCCCCATACTGCTTTGGGTGAGACTTTGGTTTATGCAAGAAGTTCGATGCCAAAAGGGCAAGTAGATGGAGGGTTTTTTTGGTTGCGCAGAACACTCTGAACCTGGGTCAAGACCCCTCAAGCCAACAAATGGTTCCATTGTCAGGACCAAGATCTAATTGATGGAAGTTTGATGTTGCATCCAATGAAGAACGAATTGCAAGAGTGGCTTGATAAAAAGGTGTACGATTTCGTGATCCAAGAAAATCAAAATCCGAAGTTATCTGATGAATATTGGGAGAAAAAATATATCTATACAGAAGTCAATGATATTTTCTTTGCTTCCTTTTCTGAAAAATTACAAGAGTGGTTATCTCGGCTTGTTGAGTTTCAGACCTATTAGAAGGATGACGTGATTACCAAGTGGACTCTTGAGTTGGTCCAGCAATTGGAGAAATATAGCAATAAGATTAGTGTAGTAGATTATTGGATTGATATCATTCTGGGTAGGTTTGTTACTAAATTTGTTGTTGACGTGTTTGTGTCATATTTTGAAGTTGAAAGGAGATTTTTCAAGGGCCCTAGAGGTAAGTTCCCGTGCTCTTTAAAGCTATAGATTAAGATGTTGTTTTGTTAAAAGAGTACTTTGTGCACCCACATTGAGTGAATGTTTAGAAGAGGTCCACCTAGCACTACGCACAGCGAAAAAACTTACATATAAAACCTAGAGGAAGATTTTGTGTATAAACCTCCTTAAAGGTATATATGACAGCGACGACGAGTCTGAAACAAGTAGTTCTGGTGAATTAGCGCAATCAGAAGAAAATATCCTTATTACAGTTCAAATCCCATCCATCCCCACTTTTGAATTCATCTCACACTATTAGCCCATCCACCCCACCTCCACCACTAGTATCTGATATGGCTAACTCCATGAAGCTGCAAAGCTTTAGGGGCATTGGAAATGAAGACACTGAAAAATTTGGGTTTGTCGCAGGAGCTTTGTGGAAAACATAGTAGGTCAATGATAATAATGTTAAGAAAGCGCAGCTAGCTACTGCATTTCAGGAATTCACGTTGGACTAGTATATGAGGTATGTAGTATAAAACCCTAATGTGACGATAGATGAGCTCAAAGATGCATTGAAGGAGCAGTTTAGAAATCCAAAGTCATATGTGAAATGTGTTATTGAATTGAAGGAAATTCACCAAGAAGTAAATGAAACCATATGGGAGGTAGATCATCGATTTAAATGTACCATTAGAGAAGGGGGTTTTTCTATTGATGATCAGCAACATAAAGAGTGGTTCATTGCAATGATGTCGCCACATCTGTGCCTGCTGCTATCCTAGCAAAAGATTGTGACATAGGCTGAAGCTATGGAAATCGCAATGAAATTAGAAGCCTCGCCAGTGCAGAATATGGAGGTCAGGGTTCAGCAAATCCAGATCCATTTGGCTAACTTACATTTAGAACTACAAATTTTTCAAAAAGAAAAAGAAAATGGCGTGCACATGGAGGTATGATGCTTATGCTGCAAGGCTGAAGGACACTACAAGGATCAATGCTCTCTATTTGATGATTATCTTGTAGTTGGATGAAAAAATTCACTTAAGAATGTGGCAAGGCCTAGTGAGAACCCTGCACTGTGGTGCGCAATATGTAATGTAACTGGACAACACGCAACATACTTCTATCCTAGAATTGGTAAAGATATTTCGAGTCTCAAACAATTGTATTGCACATTTTGTTGATCTTTGGGACATGATGAAAAGAAATATCATAGCTTTTTTCTCATGGTTGAATAGGTTTCCTCTTACAAAATGCAAGTCAAAAGTAGAGGACCGAATTCACCTACATCACCCTCTGGGTGAGGTGGATTTCGGGGCAGGGGATGAGGAAGAGGAGGAGGATCTGTTCGTGGAAGGGGCCATCTCATTTTTTATAACTGTGGGGATGTTGGCCATTATGTGTGTGACTATCCGAACCTGACACAACATTCATGGAGGTATTGTCAATAGTTTGATCATGTTATTGAATATTTCCATGTGTTGTTTGCAAAAATGTAGGAAAAGAAAACATAGACACCCACACAGAACGTTTAGATGATGAGGGTAAAATCACACGATGAAGAACCTAGCGTGAATATTATGACCAGAAGTGGTGCAAACACTGGTGATGATAAATTATAAGGTAAGAAATCTGTTACTGATGTTTGAGTCCAGAAATCTCCAGAGAAAAAGGAGGGGTTTAGCTTACAACAAGAGAAGGAAACCTTTGTTGAAGCAAAGAAGGATTTCACAGATCCTGGTGCATCTACATCTGAGGTAACAAGAAATCCTGCCATAAATATCGTCAAAGGGGTTGATACAGAGTTGAAACCATTTTTACAGACCTCTATTAAGCTTCTGCGCAATAAAAATCTAATTGAGAATATTCAAGCTTTGATTGATAGCTACGTCGAGAAAGATAAACCTTAAATAGAGCAAAGCATTGTCAATAAAATTTATAGGAACAAGAGAAGGGTTGGATGAGATATGTGATTAACTACTCATATAGGTGAGTTTGAGATGGATAAGGTCATTTTTTATCTAAGCTCTAATGCAAATGTACTACCAAAGTAGATGTGGCAGAAGATGGGAGAACCTAAGCCGGAATGGTCCATAATTCAGATGCACATGGAAAATCAACAAAATATTATCCCAATGGGTCTATTAGGGGAATTTCAAGGTATAAAATGGGCCTCCTAAGGAAATTATAAAATAATAGTGTAAATAATAAAATAAGACTAGATTACATCATCAAATTTTAGAGGGAAAAAGGAAAAAAACTATTTTTTTAACTCATATTTTCAACTTATCTCCCTATGGGTTTAATCAAATTTCAAGCGGAAACACTCCTTGGATGCATAATTTAATTCTTCATCCAATGAGTACCCATGTTGCATTCTTTCGATGTGCCTTGCTACACGAATAATGAGAAATACATGAAAAATGTGATTGCAATCACGTTGTTTCATGTATTTCTCATTTTTGGTATAGCAGGGTCCACCGAAAGTATGCAACATGGGTACTCCTTGGATGAGGAATTAATTTTTTTATCCAATGAGTACTCTCACTCAAAATTTGAGTAAAAACATAGGGACATAAGTAGAAAATACGAGTTGAAAAAGTAGTTTTATTATTTTATTATTTTTTATTATTTTTACTTTTTTACTCCAAAAATGGTAAATCAACCCCCATGGTTGACATCATCATCTTGAATCCTATTGGTTCTTATAAATTTTATTTTGGTTGTACATTTTTCTTAGGAGGCCCATTTTAGACCTCAAAATTCCCCTAATTTGGAATTTTTGGGGTAGTAGTTGACATTGAAAGAGTTAAGGCACTTGTTGACTTTGAAGTAATTCAAATTGTTGATGATATAGAACCATACCCTATGTTGTTTGGTCTAGATTTGACTATTGATGTGGACGATATTATCAACCTCAAGCACAAAAGCATGGTATTTGAAAATAATGGGAGAAGGGTTGTGGTCCCTCTGGATCCTGCGGAAGGAGCAATATACATAGAGCCAGTACGAGAAGGATATGTATATGAGGATGTTTATTATGTCTGCAAGGTAACTGCAGGGGATGAGGATTGAATCAATCCTACAGGAAAATGGTAGAATTAGTTGGGAGAAGGATAGTTCATGCTTTTCAGACTCAGATGAGGAATTGGAGAATTGGCAGAATTGGTTGCATGAAGTTTCTACACTGTGTTGTAATTTAGTAACTAGGTCTCTGCTTTGTATATCCTTTGAGGTACCCGAACTAACCTACTATGATGGTATAAGAAGTTTCAATTTATTTTTAGAAGAACTTGAAAACATTGTTCCAAAGGCACAGTGGTTCCATGTGCTTGATCTAGTTCTGCGCTCAACCTCAGCACGCTGGTGGGGGACACACAAGGACAATTTTGTTGTTTGGGAAGAATGCAACCATATGATGTGACTACAATTTGGAAACCATAATAACTAGATGGAAGGAACATATACAGGCGAAGAGGATATGCTCATTCATTTAGCCAAGTTGATTGTAGTTTGGGGAGAGGAACTGAAGCCATAATGGGTGCATATATTCATTCATACTTTAAGCATGATACCCATGAACTGGTATCTGCAGGATGAGCTACGATGTGGGAGGCACTACTGAATGGGTTGTGCTGAAAGAAAGCTTCATATTAACCTTTAGTTTTGAAAATGGATTCCATTTCCTTGATGAGGCATTGCAAGTGATTCAAGATGTTATATTTGATATTCCAAAGGAACCAGAAGAACATGCCCTACCATCATGAGATGTGCAGATGAGGGATGCAGTAAAATGTCAGAATGTGATAATGGAAGATACTGAGGAAGACCTAATAAACATCAATATTCCTGAGTCTGAAGGACAATGCGCAGTTGTTGGACCTGAGATCAAATTACCAGATGTGACTGAACCTATGAAGACTAGGCAAGTCAATATTGGAGCAAAGGAACAACCTAAGTTTGCCAAAATATGAGACTATTGGGATGAAGATACGGTGGGTAAGGTTGCAGAGTTTCTCACTGAATATCAAGAATTGTTTCATACAAATTTTTCGGAGTTAAAAGGGATTATTGGAGATCTTGATGTGGTGAAGATCACTGTGAAACCAGATGCTCGGCTGATGAAGTAGTACCCTAACATATTGAAACCAAGGTCAAAGAGGAGATGGAAAATATGGTTGTTGCAGGGATTATTGAACTAGTGGAAGAATCAGATTAGGTGAGCCCTATGGTAGTCCAAGAAAATAAAACCAAAGGTGAAATCATGATTTGTGTTGATCTGCACAAATTCAATGATGCTTGTGTACATGATCCTTTTCCAACTCCATTCTAAGATGAATTCTTGAATAATGTCGGAGGGAAAAAGGCATACTCATTCACTGATGGATTTTTAGGGTATCATCATATAAGGATCTCTCCTGAAGACCAAAGTAAGATAAAATTTGCGATGGAGTGGGGATCATTCAAAAATACAGTGATGCCATTCGGATTGAAGAATGCACCACCTATATTTTCACACAAAGTAGTTGTTTCTTTTAAAGACTATATCCATGAGTTTTTATAAGTGTATTTTGATGATTGGACTGTCTTTGGATTAGTGAAGAAACATGTTTCCATATTTCACTCAATGCTGGATACTTGTCGCAAGTATCAAATCTCACTGAATTTGAAGAAATGTTTGTTCTATGTTCCTTTAGGAAATTTGTTGGGCCATATTTTCTGTCAGCAGGGATTGATGGTTTACCCGCCAAGATTGTTTTTATCGTTAACCTAAAGGCTCCAATGCAATCAATATTGGGACATACAGGCTATTATTGGAAGTTTTTTCGGGCATATGCACTGATCACTGCGCCAATGGAGAAAATGTTGAAGAAGGATGCAACTTTATGTTGGAATGAGGACTACCAGAAGAGTTTGGATATGCTTAAGGAGAAAATGGTAACTTCACCTATCTTGGTATTCCCATATTGGTCAAAATAATTCCACGTACATGTTTATTCATCCTGTATCGCACTAGGAGTATTAGCACAACTAGGAGCTGGAGATATTGATCATCCAATTGCATTTGCAAGTCGGAAGTTTTCAAGTGTTGAGCGAAATTATTCCACAATAGAGTGAGAAGGGTTAGCTATGGTATATGCGTTGTAGAAGTTTCATCACTATTTTCTTGGAGGTCACTTTAAGATGTTCACTCATCATTCTTCTTTGAATTATTTTGTGAACAAGTCTGTGTTTGGGGGGAAGATCTATATATGGATCCTATTATTCCAGGAATATGATTTTGAAGTAATTGTGAATCCAGGAAGATTGAATTCCGGACCATACCATTTATCACACATTGAAAGTGGGGAGGAACCAACTAATTTGGAGGAAGAATTACCATATGTGCAACTATTTTATATTAAGGTATTTGATGAACATTTTGCATATATTATCCACTTTCTAACCATTGGAAGTACACCTGCATATTATACAACTAAGCAAAAGAAAGAGTTGGTTTCTGTAATATTCCAAATTGGAAATAGTAGAAATATAGCTCATAAAAATGTAAAACACAGCAAATCTGATCATGACATGAGAGGGATCAATATGCAACCATCATTTTATTAATATATCAGCAACAATGTACAAAAATACCATGAGGGACAAGCCACTCAAAAAATAAGAACAAGCCTCCAATGAGTAGAACAATCAGCACATGAGTTGCTACAAATGTATAGAATGCCAGAGAGCAGTGATAGTGTTGTCTATATCAGTGTAGTTGCTTCTTTAAACATACATAAATTAAATATGGCTGATAGAAACAAAATAAATGCCCAGAAAAGAAGATGTGGGCTCTAATACATGATTCCTAGCTAACCCGGAAAAGATTGCTAGAAATATCAACAAAATATACAATGTGACAAATAACCCTGGGGTTGAGATGTCAATGCAAACTGGATCTGAATACAACGAAGCTATGAAATATCTGAAATGATGATGTCCTCCTCCAATGGTATTTCTAAATAGAAGGCTGATCCCTCTACTCAGAAATAGACCCTCCTGATGAGCTCAATGAACCCTCCCACCAATTGCCTCCAAAAATAACGCAGTTCAGAATTGTGACTATGTTGTGAGGGATGGTAGATGGTTGGAATGATGCCAAAGATGAGAAAATATTCCCAGTAGCCCTCCTTTCTGATCCTCCAATGGATAGACTACCTCTCCACTGAAAACAAGCCCAGAAACAACTCTATGTGATCCTCCTTTGCTACACCCTACAACACAACCAAGCTCTAAAAAGAAACTACGTTCTAGCTAAAGGAGGTAGCTTCGCCAGAATGTTGGAATGAGGAAATTCAGCTCAAAGAACCTCTCCTTCCTTGAGGATGAGGTATGGATTCCTGATTAGGACCACCCTTGTGCTAAACAACACAACAACCCTACTAAACAACAAGAGGAAGCTAGTCTAAGCAAACCAATATCAAAATGATAAAATAAAACATGAATAACAATGGTTGCTATCCCCTCCATATACAGCATGAGAGCCTCCTCACATTGGGTCCCATCCATACTTGCCACCAAGCTCATGCAATTTGTCCTCCACCAAAACTGTGTTGTCTTATCATAAAGACCACTCCTCTATGACAACGCTGTTGATTTGGTCAAAGTTGACTGAATCCGATTCCATCCCTATTCACACCCAACTGTGCTTAATCCAACTTCTTATTCTTCCTCCTTTCACATTAGGAGTGTTATTATTCCTTCAAAGGGGTTTTATGAGTCCCACCACTCACTTATTTGCCTACCTAGTGATAAAAAAAACTATAATATTCCATTTAGATGAAGTCTAAAATTTTGGAATATTACAATCCTCCCCTCCAAAATGTTGCTTGTCCTCAAGAAAATGTAAGGTGTAGAAAAATTCCTCCCTTCATATTCTTGTGGCCTCCCCATCAATAATTTCCACCACAGCTCAACATAATCTGCAATAAATCTGCCCTCCAATGGTTCCTCCCAAGTATGCAAAACCAAATGGTGTATATCATGAGAAAGTGGAAGGTGTAAGTGGAAAAATTTTTGCTATCCCATGGCCTCCTCAGGGTAGGAGTGATGATAACATAGGGAATCTCATTCCAAATGAGAGTCTCCCATGCCCATGCTATCATCCAAATGAAATGAACCATTCTAGGTAGCTCATCAAATAAATCATCAACCCCCGGTTTATGCAATGTATTGGGGCTGCATGGAGAGATTAGATTCTCCCACTCAATTTGTTTCTCTCTCCATTTATGGTATGTATGGGGCTACTACTGATCTTGGTCTGAAATGACAAGGCCTCCAAGAATGGCCCAAGTTACCCCACCAAACAATTCAGCCATGAAGTGCCTCCTCCAAAAACTCAAGTTCTCCAAATGGCTCCTCCCACATGAAGAAAAGAGAAGTAGTATGGCAATCATGGTTTGCCCATTGTTTCTCCTGAAACATGCAACATGTAAATTAGGGAGAATCATACCCCCAATGGGCACCTCCAATTTTTGTCCCACTCTCCAAACAAAGCTTCCCATAAATATAAGAGCATCTCCAACATATGGAAGCAAACACCAATGAAAACAAGTTGCCATATGACAACCGGAAAGTGGATCATAGTTCCACACATATAACCAGCGCAGTGCATCCCTTGCCTACCTCAAAAAAAAAAATAACAAGTGCCCTCCCAGCCACTTTTTGGATGCCACAATCATCCTACAAGATAGGATCATGAAAGAAAAATGAGGTGCCAATGGTGCACAACAAGAATCATGTGGCTTCCCCCACAAACCACCAAAAGGATAGTCAATCTCAATGCTATATTTGGTGTTAGTATGAATCTTTCATCGTAAAAGATCACTTTAGCTACGCATAACAAATAGCCCTAACATCAATTATGGCTGAAAAATACCTTTAATATTGCTGCACAAATTCAAATCTAAGCACAAAAGATATTAAGCAGATAAGAAATAACATAGCTCCATAGATCCAATGAACAAGACAAGAAGAATGTATATGAAAGAATTTTGTATTATATTAAAGAATGGGGCACACGTGAGAAAAAAAAGAAAAGGTGTTTTCCGGTTCTCCTCGGTGGGATGGGTTCTTGGAAGTCTCAATGTTTCGGATCTAGCATTTCTCTCTCTTATGGATGTGGAAAAGCAAACATAGAACTCAATGGGAGTTCGCAAAGAAAAATGGAAAATGTTGACCAAGAGAAGATCCAGTGATCTAATGCAATGAAGGTGTTTAATGAATGGGGAAAACCCCCTATTTATAACAAAATATTGGGGCGGTCTAGAACTCGGTGCATGAATAAAATATTATTAATGAATTCTAGAAGCACTTTTTAGGAATATTTTATTATATTTGTTAGAGGGAAAAAGGGTTCTTGAATTGGGTCAATTCCTTTATTTATAAATAATAAATAAATAAATGATTTATTTATCATTTTAGGGGAATGATGGGAATAAATAATGGTTTATTTGATTATTTATGGATGATTTAGTCAAATTTAACTAAGAATATTATTTAAATAATGATTTAAATAACTTGTTCTTAGGAAATAATTAAATAAATAAAGATTTATTTAATTAATTGCTTTAATTAAGGTTAAAAATGACCAAATAAGTTATTTTATGTGGTGAAAGCAATTTTACTTGGGGTAAATTGGTCTTACATGGTGTACTTGGGTTCATCTAATAATAATAGGTTAGATGACCAAAAAAATGGTGTAACGATTGCCCCCCAACGTACGAGGTGTTAGGAGCAAATCGTATGACCGAAATACATTGTAAAGAACTCAATCAATAGATAGAAAGGAAGCGAAAGTGAAATGTATACGATGTGGTAAGGGACTAGACAAGGAGAAGAGACTTACGGAGTGCAACAAGTCTCTGTGAAGTGGTACCTATACTAAAGGCGACGGGAAGCATACCTATGCCCGGCGAGACAAAGTACAAAGAATAAGGCCTTGGGAAAACCACGGAACGCAATAATGAAGCATGTGCGCATAAACATGAGCCGGATAAATAACATGATAAATCTCACATACATGCGATGCACAGGTGTACGGCAATATGGTGGTACATGAGATACAAATACACCCAAATTCCCCCTACATGCGCGGAAGGGCTCGCAACACCGGCCCGGTATGTGAAAATCAAAGAGGCGCCGCAAGCGAGTGGAGGCTAATATCGTCAAATGGGAGGGGCTGCATCGGTGGAGAAGGAATTCATCCCAGGGCATGTGGGGGGCTACACTGCGGGGCCACCCCTCGGAGGGTTGAGACATCTCACACATGCCGGGAATCATCAGAGGCGCTGCGCATCCTTTGGACCGTCAGGTGTGTAGATCACGATCCCGTAACGAGTAGGAGCTCGAACCAGGGACTTTCTTGCCCCAAGACCACGGCACGGAATAAACGAGGCGATGTCGACGAGTAGGTACGCCATAGGTGAGGCAATAAGGGAACCCCACGAAGGCACGGGGGAAAATAGTAGAGCAACGACCCAGTGAACTTAGCAATGATGATGATGGAATGAGAGAAATGGAGGAGCGGTTGGACGACTTCACTTGTTAGAGCATAAAGTGTATGAAGGGCTTAGCGAGCGGCGGCACAATATCATGAGGGAGAGTGGACGAGGATATTGAAGGCCATGATGTGGGTTATGAGGGAGGGACCCGAGCGAGGAAAGGATGGAGGACTATGGCGGGGTACAAAGGGACTCGGGATAGACTCCATAAATGTGCGGTGACTCGACTCGAATGCTCTAAACAAGGGCGACTTGATGGGGGCACCTCATAGTACGGGTCAATGGGGAACCATAAAAGCATGAGTACAATAGGGTAGCTCATGATGAAAATCAACACGAACGAATACGAGTAAGGAGGAAAAGTGGTGCCCAGTACAGAAGTGTCGTAAGTGAAGAAATTCGATTTTGAGAAGAGGTGAATAAACCCTTCATGGACAAAATGTGTCTACGGTGAAGTATCGAAACATAAAAGCGGCGACAAATACCCATTTGAGTGCTCGGTGAGAGCTTTCCAACGGTGCGGACGGTGTGTCGGACGGGGCTACGGTTTGGTCGTAGCGGGCAAAATAAAAAACGGGGTTTTCTTCTAATAGAGGCGTTTTCCTCCAAAATCATTCATTGGCTTGTGTAGATGTGGTGAATGTGGAGAGGAGAGAAGGCCCTAAATCTTGCGGCGATCGTAGCGGACAAACCGGCCGTTGGAATTGTAGTCAAGTCGATTTGCGGTGAGAGGCCTAATCTTAAGCTTTGTTTTTAATGGATTCAAATTGCGAGATTAGGGCTTTAAATCTCAATAACTACCCCTATTTCTTCTCACGGACGGGTCGCACTTTTTGGGGAAAAAAGCGCGGCACGGGACGCAAGTTTAGGCTTTGAAAAGTGCGACACAGCCCCCGGAGTTTGTCTTTGAAAAGTGCGACCTATGAGAGGAGGTGATTTCGGTGTTGTATTGAGGTACACCGGGGTTCGGTTTGGTGTGGATAGATGTAGTTGTGTGGATACGGAAGCCCAAGAAAAATTGACTTTTTTGTGTAGATATAGGATATAGTGATCAAATGGAGAGAGAGAGACTTAGGTACATTACGGACGGAGATCCGGGCGAGATCGGGGTGTCCGTCGTGTGCGGTGAGGTATGGGGGTGCTGAAATTTTGGAGAACCGTTGATGAAGGTTTGGAGAGCCCTTGTTGGCCAGCTATCGATTCTCGGGATCCGGATCGGGGGGAGGCGTTTGTGGTGCGGGGGCACGGGGTCGAGGGCGACGATTTCGGTTGTATTTCTTGACTAGTCTCCCACCATTAGGGATGGTGGGAAATACGCAACCGGTGTTACCACGTCGGCGTAACATTATGGAGTTTGTTGAGCGACATTGTCGACCCGGGGTACGAGTCAGGGGACTCGAATATCCATTGGTGATCTAGAGAGGTTGGAGACCGGCGGTGGTCGCGGTAGTGTTACGGGTCTTGGGTATCCGAGCGTTCCATCACATCCTTGGAGGGCGAGATGATGATCGTGGAGAGTGTCTTGAGTAAGGACTGTTAGCGCTCAAATCTACCTTAGGGTGAAATAGATGCTTTCAAGGCTACATCGAGCCACGCTCGGCCTCGTAGCTAGCCCTACGAGGACGGGGAGAAGACTCTCTCCGGGTCTATCTCGGTAAAAGGTCTTCAAAGGGACTGAGATGACTTATAACGAATACTGATTTTAGGCTAGTAAAGAGATAGGAAAGTTTGATTTTGATTTTTGGGTTTTTTGTTGAAAAAAATGGGAAAAACGATTTTGGGTCGGGGGATAAGGCCAAATTTTTTACAGAATTCGAGTTGGGCGAGGTAGGCAATAGTCTTGATGCTTTTGATCAGGTGTATGGATAGATCAGAATGACAAGGAGCTGAAGAGGGCAAGGGAGAACATGGATCCTCTCTCCAAACGAGGCGAAAACATGTAAAACTAAACAAATTTAAAGGCGAGCACGGAAACAATGGATTCAACCTCATTTACTCATTCATTTAGTTTCGGAAGCAAAAAGAAGGGAATGGCATACATTAAACATTAAAGAAACTTACAAATAACTGAGAGAACACACCATCAAAGCCCAGAAAGCCACAAGAATCCCAACGAGTCTTTGCAAAACCTATGTTCTTTCCTTAGCCAAAATATGAAAAATATGTACAATAGTGTGCCAAACTTTTCCCAAGAGTCCAACCTATCCAACCTCTGAAAATGATTGAAATTACATCATATAGACCATCCTAACCCCTTCCCACACCTCTGGGGGTCGGAATTCCTCCTTCTAGGAAGCTGAGTTTTCAACTAATTCTAAACAAGGAGCTAGAATATAGGCATCCAAACAACTTGCCTCTAAAAGGAAGGAAAGCGATTCTTACATTTGATTTTTACTTTTTAAGGAGTGAATCATCTAGAATAGGTAAAAAGTTATTCCAAGTTACATGCCAACCACAAAATTACATCAAGATAACTCAAAAATTACATCCACAATCAAAACTGGTGTGCTTAGAAATGTGAAAATTTGGAAGATGAAAAATCAGCCAAGAAATCTCTATGTGTGTACGCTTTGAACGCTATATGCGTAGTGCACCTTTCAGCCTACTTTTGGGGCACTTCTCGGCATCAAAATCAAGCTCATGATAGCTCGTTGGAAAGCCCTGGATGTTGACTATCCAAACCAAGTGGAATTTTTCAATTTGGAGCTCATTTGTCCTCCAAAACTTCATTCTCCCACAAGTACTACTAGCTGTGAAAAAGGTGGCGAACGGTGATTTTCATGGTGTTTTCGCCCCTTTGATCATCGAGAACTTGGTGAAATGCTTTGGTCCTAATGGAGCATGCATAACTTTCCATGACAAATCCAAAAATATAAAGTTTTCCTCCAGCAAGTTTCCCAATCATAAGCGAGCGCGTCGACGCGCTACGCGTTGAGGTGAAAAATCTGTTTTGAGACCAAAATTTTCCAAAATGACAAAAACCTCTTCAAATATGCTCAAATTTGGAGCGAAGACCCTCCATCATGTATCATACCCAGCCAGCAAAGCCTCGACCAAAATTGAGTGGATCGAGGCCTCTTTCGCCGTTTAGTGCTGCGCTCAACCTCCTCTTGAGAATCTTCATTTTAGCTTTGCAAACGTGATTACGGGCCCAATAATGATTTTTGATATGACGGAACATGTCTTTGTCTCTATCCTGAACACTATTGAATGTGCGCTGATGTAGAAGGTCTTTGTGGAATCACTTCATCATACCCCTGTCATATCTTGAATCCGTTTCGACATGGCGGCGAAATCAAGATGTACGACAAATATCTTTGATGTAGGTATGATGAAAATAAGAGTTTCGGTGTATGCTCTAATCCCAAATGTGTCACATGTGTATCAAGGTGCTATAGGAAAACCATAATGATCAAAATCTTTACATCCAAATGAGTTCGAATGGAAAACGACCCTTTGCTTGACTGCATGGGAATTTTGACAAGTGGTGGGAGGGAGTATAATGTGGGGAAAACAGCGTAGGAAAAAATGACAATATCCCTTGCGGTGTTTGACAATGTCAATGGAGGATGTGGACAGTGAAAATGAGACTATGTCATTAACATGAATGATGAAAGCGGTGTTAAAATGACAATGGCAATGATAATGACAACGGTGATGTAATGGCAAAGAATGGCAAGAGAGCGTGAGAGCGGAGGCACCAGCAGCAAATGAATTACAAGGCATATATCAACAACACTAGCTTGAAAACCCCACACGGAGTCACTAACATTTGTTTCAAAACCCTATGGAGTGATTTTGGCAATGAATATGGGGTTTACATTGGTTTACATTTCACCATAGAAAACACTTGTTTTCTTCACATTGAGGAAACACCATAACAAACCCATGAATCAACGAAAGCGAGGCATAAATAACTTACTTTGGGACAAATGAAGTGGTTTTATGAGAATTTGGGTGATGAATTGTTGTTTTCCGGCCAGCGAGGCCTATCGTCGCACGCACTTTTCTATGCGTGAGGCGCGCTACATAGTGCATTTTGCAGGAGGCTTTTGGAGGCCTTCCCGGTGTCAAAATTGAGCGTGTGATATCTCGTTGGAAAGCTGTTGGAGTCTACTTTCCAACTCAAGTAGAATTGTTCAATTTTGAGTTCATTTACCCTATCAAAAATTAAATCTCCCAACACTACTTCCTACAGGTGCATCAATTCTCCTGAGGCGACGGTATTCTTGACATTTATCCAAAACCATTATACCTGTGTAAAAAGTGAAGGAGGTTTTTCTTCCTTGGCATGTTTTGGAAAAAAAATCTCTCAGTTTTCCAAGATTCATCTTTTATTTCTCTGAAACATCTTTTGAGTGAAACTTATCCCGATGTGTGAAACAAGGGATTTCGTCGAAATGAAGCGAAATGAAGGGGATAAGGGGCTTCTAAATTCTTGGGGAAATTTTGGGAAGTAGGGGAAAGTGGAATCTCAGAGATTGAGTGAGGGGAAGGGGTCCAAAAGGGCAAAACACAGGCCTAGCCTAGAAAATTGCCAATTTGTGGCAAGAAACTAGGGTTTGGGCAAAAATGAGGAATTTGGGGGATCTCAGTGATGGGAAGTGTTTAATAAGGTACATTAATGATAGGGGAAGGTGTATGAACATCAGGATACAAGTGTTTCTAATGATTTGACCATCCAAGAGAAATTACCTCCAAAACCCTAGGAGAGGGAAATGGACCTTACCTAGGCACAACTGAAGCATGAACAAGCTGTAAAATGACCCAATGGAATTTGACATGATGATGAAAACCCTCTGAATGATGGTACACTCAGCTGAATGGTGACATGGACCGACATTTGGACAACTTTGAAAAGAGTGAAAACAAACCCTAGACCTAATGCCTAGTGACCAAATTTTGCTTGCAGACTCATTGAAATGACAAAAATTGACCTTGACACCTTAAAATCACTTTGTAAGAGCATGTTTGATCACTGAAGGAAAGCTGCAAAGGCTGACACTAACATTGGCTCCAATGGGGATGGTAGCTCCTTGGAGGTGCCAAGAACGGCAGATCTTTGGGAGAGCAGACCAGTGCCTTCATCCATTGGGCGATGGAATCATTATTTGAACGGATAACACAAAACCTTTGACACATTTATTGAATGAAAACTTGACTGAAAACTGACTGAAACTTGACTCAAACCGACTCGATGGCAAACTGAAATAACTTGAAAAAAACTGACTCAACAGACCAAACACAAATGACTCATGACTGACTTAAAACAAGAATTTACAAAGCTTTTGAAAAAAGGCAGCAGTCCATCAAGATTTGGAATCATGATGACAACCACCTGCATACTAATGAAATATGTACAATCATGTATAATTGGCTTTCCAATGTAACCAGTCAAGCAGATGGCTTCTTGACTGATTCTCCCGATCAGATCTCCTGGTCAACAGCAAATACTGGTAACTGGGCATCCAAAAACATAGCTCACCATGATCTCCTTCATCACTGAACACTGCAATACTCACCTTTACTGCTGACTGTAAATTTTTTTCCAATGGATCATGAAAAACATGAAGATTTACCTCCTGCTGAAAGAACAAGGTGTCTTTTTCTCCTGCTTCTAATTCTGATCTTCCTTCATCATGTACTTCAGTAACAATATGTTCCTGGGCTTCAAAAAACTCTGAACAGGTAGGTGAGAAAATCTCTTCTTGAGAAAACATTTCAACACATGAGACATATGAAGAAGAATCTGAATGGAAATCCTGAATGTTCTGATCTTCTACAGTCTGAAAATATGGTAGGTCATCTTCATATGATAGGATAGCCGGATTTTCATTACAGTCATCAAGCATGAGAAAAGAAACTTCAGCTGATTCTTGATGCTCAAACATGATATCTCTATCATCTACCATAAATTCATCCAAAAGAACTATTTCACTTACTTGAACGAAGATCCCATCTTGTTTTTCATGAACTGACTGAATGGCTTCTTTCTGAAGGGTGTGTTCTAATGAACTGAAAAAATTTGAATCCATACCTTTGTTTTCTTCTTTCCGGATGATCTCAACAGCAGAATTCTCCTTGATGGGCTTCAGCACAAGATATGCTTGGTCATCACAATTTGAATGTAGATCTGAAATAGCTGACTTGACTGCATCACATTCTGAAATTGAATCTTGACTTCCCTGCACGCTGTCTTCTTCTGTGGGCAGATCTGAAATGACACTTTCTCTTTCATCACTTTCAGCCATATAGACATCTTCAACCTGCTGATCTATAAAGCTGCTTACAAGACTGTCATCCATTTCAGAAAAGGAAGAAGTTCCACCATCACCTTCTTGACCATGTGCACACTGCAGATCTGCGTTAACTTGAGCTGGAACATGACCTTTCAATAGCTGATCTATCTCATCTTCAGATAGAGGAGATAATACCTTTTGTTTTCTTTTGCTCAAACAATGATTGTCTTCATTGATTTCAAGTGAAGGAGTATACAAACTTTCCTCATACTGCTGATCCATTTCATGTAAGTCCTGTTGAATGTCATGCTGCAAACTTCCTTCATCTTCCACCGTACTAAGATCTTGATCATGCTGCAAACTTTCATGATCGTCTTTATGCTGCTGAAATGGATTTTCATATAGGGCTTCCATGATCTCATCATCCATGAAATTATCGTCTTCATAATATTTCTTAAGGCTTTCAATAAAAGTAGAAGCATGTTTGCAACAGTCATGAACTAAATTTAATGATGGATAAGATACTTGATATCTTTCAATGAACAAGGCATGAAAATCCTTTAAACAATAAATACAGGCCAGCGGCAAATTTTCATACCAAGATTGGGCTTCACCTTCCAGAGTGGCCAGGAATATCTTCATCAAGCGATCTTCACGAAAATGCACTTTTAACTTGCGAATATGCATGTAAAATCTAACCAAATGTAAAGCATCATCTTTCTTACCATCATCGTTAAACGTAGGCAGACTCTTGGACCAATCTACCTTGGGCATCTTATTCGGAAAACCTGGAATGTGATCTCGGCTCATGGGAGCATATCTTCTCGTGATTCGGTCCATCTTGAAAATCTAACAGCTACTGATCTCGCTGCAGTGAAGTCATCATGAAGGATTGATTGTCTGGATCTTTCAGTGAATGAAGTCGCCGGGTGAATGATTTCAGCCTTGCGGTGTCTGACTGCTGTCCACCATCAACCATCAGATCTAAACTTGATACATGTACTGGGGCAATTTATAAGTTAAGTGTTACGATTACAAGCTAGACCGGAGATCGACTGAAGCAGCGTTTATCTACTATGCACTCGCAAAGCAAGAGCAGTTCGAAGGCTACCTGGTGTGTCTTCAGGCTCCGTCTGTAGTTATAAATCAAATAAAACTAACAAGCAAACAATTTCTTCCCCAGTATGGTCGCCACTATGTTAGCGCTCAAATCTACCTTAGGCTGAAATAAGGTAAAACTCAAGGCTACATCAAACCACGCTCAGCCTCGTAGCTAGCCCTACGAGGACAGGAGAGGGCTCTCTCCAGGTATATCTCGGCAAAGGTCTTCAAAGGGGCTGAGATGACTTATAATTGGTACTGATTTTAGGCTATTAAAGAGATAGGAAAGTTTGATTTTGATTTTTTTGGGTTTTTGTTGAAAAAATGGGAAAAACAATTTTGGGTCCGGGGATAAGGCCAGATCTTTGCAGAATTCGAGTTGGGGCAAGGTAGGCAGTAGTCTTGATGCTTTTGATCAGGTGTATGGATGGATCAGAATGACAAGGATCTGAAGAGGGCAAGGGAGAACATGGATCCTCTCCAAACTGGCGAAAATATGTAAAACTAAACAAATTTAAAGGCAGAGCACTGGAAACAATGGATTCAACCTCATTTACTCATTCATTTAGTTTCATAAGCATAAGAAGGGAATGTCATACATTAAACATGAAAGAACTTACAATAAACTGAGAGAAAACACCATCAAGAACTGAAAGCCACAAGAATCCCAACAGGTGCTGCAAAACCTCTGATCTTTCCTTAGCCAAAATATGAAAAATATGTACAATAGTGTGCCAAAATCTTTCCCAAGAGTCCAACCTCTCCAACCTCTGAAAATTATTGAGAAATTACATCATATAGACCATCCTAACCCCTTCCCATGCCTCTAGGGGTCGAATTCCTCCTTCTAGGAGCAGTTCCAACTAATTCTAAACAAGGAGCTAGAATATAGGCATCCAAACAACTTGCCTCTAAAAGGAAGGAAATTGATTCTTTCACTTGATTTTTACTTTTTTAGGAGTGAATCATCTAGAATAGGTAAAAATGAGTCCAAGTTACATGCAAACCATAAATTTACATCAAGATAACTCAAAAATTTCATCCACAAGCAAAACTGGTCCAACTGGCCGAAATTCTGAGCTGGAAGGTGAAAAATTGACCAAAAATCTATATGAGTAGCGCGCCTGAGCTATATGAGTAGCGCGCCTTTCAGCCTACTTTTGGGGCACTTCCTGGCATCAAAATCAAGCTCATGATAGCTTGTTGGAAAGCCCTGGATGTCTGATATCCATCCCAAGTGGAATTTCCCAATTTGGAGCTCATTTGCCCCTCCAAAACTTCATTCTCCCACAAGTACTTCCTGTTGCTAAAAAAGGTGGCAGAATGGTGATTTTCATGGTGTTTTGGCCCCTTAGATCATCCAGAATTTGGTGAAATGCTTTGGTCTTACTGGAGCATGCATAAATTTCCATGAAAAACCCAAAAATATAAATTTTTCCTCCAGGAAGTGTCCCAATCATAAGCGAGCGCGTCGACGCGCTACTCGTATGGCTGAAAAATCTGTTTTGAGGCATAAAAAATCACAATTGACAAAATTTTCTCCAAATTTGCTCAAATTCGGAGCAAATACCCTCCATCAAGTATCATGCCCAGCCAACGAAGCCTCAGCCAAAATCTGAAGTGGATCAGGCCTCTTTCGCCGTTTCAGTATCCTCCTGGTGCATGCAGTTTCAGTAGTGAAAACACTGTCTCTGTTGTGATGTGTCGGTCTCTGTCATGGTGTCACAATGTGTATGAAAAGTATGCTGATATGGTTATGATGAAAACAAGAGTCTGGTATATGCTCCAATGTCAGATGTGTCACATATATGTCAAGGTGCTATAGGAAATATCACAATGGGAAAAGGACTGTCACAAGGAGTTTGAATGGACAACAGTCACTGCTTGACTACATGGGGTTTGACAAGAGAATAGGAAGGAGTATAAGGTGATGTAGAACAAATAAATAGCCCTTGCAATGATAGTTAGGCTTCGTCAATGGAGAATGGGAAAAGTGAGTGTATGAAAGAATTGGGGAATGTGGACGAGTGATATGAGTGGTATTTTAGGATATAAGGAGAAAAGGGATTGACAATAATGAATGAAAATATTTCAGTGATGAGAAATGAGCCACATGTGTGAAATGGACTTTGAACTAATTGGCACCAAAATCAAAATTTAACAATCAAACTCCAACCCTATAAGAGTCATTTTTAACAAGAGAGTAGGGTTTGTGTTCTTCAACATTCAAACTCTTACAACCAATCTTCAAACAACTCCAAACACTGACCAAAGATAATAGAAAGATGATTTAAATTTACATGGGGCAAAGGAGACTGAGAGAATTTGAATTTTGAAGAGCAGTGGCAAAATTTTTGTGTTCTGGCCCAATGCGTAGCGCGCACTTTATATGCGTAGCGCGCTACATAGTGCATTTTGCAGGAGGCTTTTGGAGGCCTTCTCGGTGTCCAAATTAGGCGTGTGATAGCTCGTTGGAAAGCTGTTGGAGTCTACTTTCCAACCCAAGTGTAATTTTGAAATTTGGAGTTCATTTACCCTATCAAAAATCAAATCTCCCAACACTACTTCCTGTAGGTGCATCAACTCTCCTGAGGCAACGGTATTCTTGATATTTCTCCAAACCCATTATACCTGTGTAAAACGTGAAGGAGGTTTTTCTTCCTTGGAATGTTGTGGAAAAAAACCTCTCTCATGTTTCCAAAATTCATCTTTGATTGCTCTGAAACATCTTTTGAGTGAGACGTATCCCGATGTGTGGAACAAGGGATTTTGTCGAAATGAAGCGAAACGAAGGGGATAAGGGGCTTCTAAATTCTTGGGGAAATTTTTGGAAGTAGGGAGGGATGTTAAGAAGTAGGGGAAAGTGTAATCTCGTAGATTTGAGTGAGGGAAGGGGCCAGCAAAATATTGTGCCTAGCTCTAGAAAATTGCTAAGTTTGTGGCAGAAAACTAGGGTTTGGGCAAAATGAGAATTGGGGGGATATCCTGATGGGAAGTGTTTAATAAGGTATATTAAGGATAGGGGAAGGTGTGTGAACATCAGGATACAAGTTTTTCCGATGATTTGACCATCCAAGAGAAATTACCTCGAAAACCCTAGGAGAGGGAAATGGTCCTTACCAAGGCACAACTGAAGCATGAAAAATGTGTAAAATGACCCAATGGAACTTGACATGATGATGAAAACCCTTTGAATGATGACACACTCAACTGAATGGTGACATGGACCGACGTTTGGACAACTTTGAAAAGAGTGAAAACAAACCCTAGACTTAATGCCTAGTGACCAAATTTTGCTTGAAGACTCAGTGAAATGACAAAATTTATCTGACCAAACACTTTTAGTGAGCATGTTAATCAGAAGACTTAAAAGGCTGACTAACATTGGCTCTAATGGCTTATTGCTCCTTGAGGTGCTGGTATGCGTATCTCAGAACAAGGCCTCTAAATCTCATTTGGCGATGGAATTATTATTTACCTGATAATACAAAACCCTCCTTGGCTATTAATTTGTCAGAATGAAACACTGAAAACCTTCCAGATCAAACTTGACTGAAACTTGACTAAAAACCGGATTTATGGCAACGATGATTTGAAAAATCCCACTTCAATGGCTTAACCATGAATGATCTGCTTACCTCTACTGAAACAATAATTACGTGCTTTCATTTGTGGCAGTGGCCCATCAAGAGTTGGAATCATGATGACAACCACCTGCATACTAATGAAATATGTACAATCATGTATAATTGGCTTTCCAATGTAACCAGTCAAGCAGATGGCTTCTTGACTGATTCTCCCGATCAGATCTCCTGGTCAATAGCAAATACTGGTAACTGGGCATCCAAAAACATATCTGACCATGATCTCCTTCATCACTGAAAACTGTAATAAGCACCTTCACTGTTGACTGCAACAAATCTGCCATTGGATCCTGAAAAACATGAAGATTTACCTCTCGCTGAAAGAACAAGGTGTCTTTTTCTCCTGCTTCTAGTTCTGATCTTCCTTCATCATGTACTTCAGTAACAATATGTTCCTGGGCTTCAAAAAACTCTAAACAGGTAGGTGAGCAAATCTCTTCTTGAGAAAACATTTCAAAACTTGAGACATATGAAGAAACTGAAAGGCAATCCGGAATGTTTTGATCTTTTGTACTCTGAAAATATGATAGGTCATCTTCATATGATAGGAAAGCTGGATTTTCATTATCAATCATAAGGAAAGAAACTTCAACTGATTCTTGATGCTCAAACATGATATCTCTATCATCTACCATAAATCCATCCAAAAGAACTGTTTCACTTACTTGAATGAAGATCTCATCTTGTTTTTCATGAACTGACTGAATTACCTCCTCATGCAGGCTCTGTTCTGATGACATGAGAACATTTGGATCAAAAATTCTGTGTATGATCTCAACAACAAAGTTCTCCTTGATGGGTTTCAGCACAAGGTATGCTTGGTCATTACAATCTGAATCTGGATCTGATATGGCTGAGTGGACATTATCACAATCTGCATTTGAAATTTGACTTTCCTGCATGCTGTCTTCTATGGACAGATCTGAAATGAGACTCTCTCTTTTATCACTTTCAGCCATATAGAAATCTTCAACCTGCTGATCTATAAGGCTGCTTACAGGACTGTCATCCTTTTCAGAAAAGGAAGAAGTTTCACCATCACCTTCTGGACCATGTGCACACTGCAGATCTGCGTTAACTTGAGCTGTAACATGACCTTTCAATAGCTGATCTATCTCGTCTTCAGATAGAGGAGATAATACCTTTGTTTTCTTCGGCTCAAACAGTGATTTTCTTCATTGATTTCAAGTGAAGGAGTGTACTGATTTTCCTCATACTGCTGATCCATTTCATGTAATTCCGGTTGACTGTCAAGATTCAAAATTCCTTCATCTTCCACCACACTAAAATCTTGATCCTGCTGCAAATTTTAATGATCGTCTTTATGTTGCTGAAATGGATTTTCATACAGGGCTTCCATGATCTCATCATCCATGAAATTATCATCTTCATAATATTTCTCAAGGCTTTCAATAAAAGTAGAAGCATGTTTGCAACAGTCATGAACTAAATTTAATGATGGATAAGATGTTTGATATCTTTCAATGAACAAGGCATGAAAATCCTTTAAACAGTAAATACAGGCCAGCGGCAAATTTTCATACCAAGATTGGGCTTCACCTTCCAGAGTGGCCAGGAATATCTTCATCAAGCAATCTTCAGGAAAATCCACTTTTAACTTGCGAATATGCATGTGAAATCTAACCAAATGTAAAGCAGCATCCTTCTTACCATCATCGTTAAACGTAGGCAGATTCCTTGACCAATCTACCTTGGGCATCTTATTCAGAAAACCTGGAATGTGATCTCGGCTCCTGGGAGCATATCTTCTTGCAATCCCGTCCATCTTGAAAATCTCACAGCTACTGATCTCCCTGCAGTGAAGTCACCATGAAGCATCGATTTCTGGATTGTTCAGTGAATGAAGTCACCAGGTGAATGATTTCAGCCTTGCGGTGTGTGACTGCTATCCACTATCAACAATCAGATCCGAACTTGATACATGTACTGGGGCAATTTATAAGTTAAGTGTTACGATTACAAGCTAGACCGGAGATCGACTGAAGCAACGTTTATCTACTATGCACTCGCAGAGAAAGAGCAGTTCGAAGGCTACCTGGCGTGACTTCAGACTCCGTCTGTAGCTTATAGAACAAATAACACCTACAAGCAAACCATTTTCTTCCCCAGTATGGTCGCCACTATGTTAGCGCTCAAATCTACCTTAGGCTGAAATAAGGTAAAACTCAAGGCTACATCAAACCACGCTCAGCCTCGTAGCTAGCCCTACGAGGACAGGAGAGGGCTCTCTCTGGGTCTATCTCGGCAAAGGATTTTCAAAGGGGCTGAGATGACTTATAATGAACAATGCATACTGATTTTAGGCTAGTAAAGAGATAGGAAAATTTGATTTTGATTTTTTTGGGTTTTGTTGGAGAAATGGGAAAAAACAATTTTGGGTCCGCGGATAAGGCCAGATCTTTGCAGAATTCGAGTTGGGGCGAGGTAGGCAGTAGTCTTGATGCTTTTTGATTAAGTGTATGGATAGATCAGAACGAAAAGGAGCTGAAGAGGGCAAGGGAGAACATGGATCCTCTCCAAACAGGCGAAAACATGTAAAACTAAACAAATTCAAAGGCAGAGCACTGAAATCAATGGATTCAACCTCGTTTACTCATTCATTTAGTTTCAGAAGCATAAGAAGGGAATGTCATACATTAAACATGAAAGAACTTACAATAAACTGAGAGAAAACACCATCAAGAATTGAAAGCCACAAGAATCCCAACAGGTGCTGCAAAACCTTTGATCTTTCCTTAGCCAAAATATGAAAAATATGTACAATAGTGTGCCAAAATCTTTCCCAAGAGTCCAACCTCTCCAACCTCTGAAAATTATTGAGAAATTACATCATATAGACCATCCTAACCCCTTCCCATGCCTCTAGGGGTCGAATTCCTCCTTCTAGGAGCAGTTCCAACTAATTCTAAACAAGGAGCTAGAATATAGGCAGCCAAACAACTTGCCTCTAAAAGGAAGGAAACTGATTCTTACATTTGATTTTTACTTTTTTAGGAGTGAATCTTCTAGAATAGGTAAAAGTGAGTCCAAGTTACATGCCAACCATAAAATTACATCAAGATAACTCAAAAATTTCATCCACAAGCAAAACTGTTTCAACTGACCGAAATTCTGAGCTGGAAGGTGAAAAATTGACCAAAAATCCATATGCGTAGCGCCCCTGAGCCATACGCATAGCGCGTATTTCAGCCTAATTTTGGGGTACTTTCTGGCATCCAAATTGAGCTCATCATAGCTCGTTGGAAAGCCCTGGATGTTGGCTATCCAACCCAAGTGGAATTTCCCAATTTGGAGCTCATTTGCCCCTCCAAAACTTCATTCTCCCAGAAGTACTTCCTGCTGGTGCAAAAGGTGGCAGCAAGGTGGTTTTCATGGTGTTTTTGGGCCTTTTGATCATCCATAACTTGATGAAATGCTTCGGAAGTAGTTGAGAATGCATAAATTACCATGAAAAACCCAAAAATATAAAGTTTTCCTTCAGCAAGTGTCCCAAACAAAAGCGAGCGCGTCGACCCGCTACTCGTATAGCTGAAAAATCTGTTTTTGGACCAAAATATTTCAAAATGACAAAAATTTCTCCGAATTTGCTCAAATTCGGAGCGAAGACCCTCCATCATGTATCATGCCCAGCCAACGAAGCCTCGGCCAAAATCCGGAGTGGATCAGGCCTTTTCCGCCGTTTTAGTGCTCTCCTGGTGCATGCAGTTCCTGTGGTGAAAACAATGTCTCGGTTGTATGATGTGTCTGTCTCTGTCATGGTGTCACAATGTGTATGAACAATATGCTGATATGGTTATGATGAAAACAAGAGTCTGGTATATGCTCCAATCCCAAATGTGTCATATGTGTATCAAGGTGCTATAGGAAAGCCACAATGATAAGGGTTCTGTAAAATGAGTTTGAATGGACAACAGTCACTGCTTGACTACATGGGGTTTGAAAAGAGAATAGGAAGGAGTATAAGGTGATGTAGAACAAAGAAACAACCCTTGCAATGATAGTTAGGCTTCGTCAATGGAGAATGGGAAAAGTGAGTGTATGAAAGAATTGGGGAATGTGAACGAGTGATATGAGTGGTATTTTAGGATATAAGGAGAAAAGGGATTGACAATAATGAATGACAATATTTCAGTGATGAGAAATGAGCCACATGTGTGAAATGGACTTTGAACTAATTGGCACCAAAATCAAAATTTAACAACCAAACTCCAACCCTATAAGAGCCATTTTTAACAAGAGAGTAGGGTTTTGTGTTCTTCAACATTCAAAGTATTACAACCAATCTTCAAACAACTCCAAACACTGACCAAAGATAATAGCAAGATGATTTAAACTTACATGGGGCAAAGGAGACTGAGAGAATTTGAATTTTGAAGAGCAGTGGCAAAATTTTTGTGTTCTGGCCCAATGCGTAGCGCGCATTTTATATGCGTAGCGCGCTACATAGTGCATTTTGCAGGAGGCTTTTGGAGGCCTTCCCCATGTCCAAATTGAGCGTGTGATAGCTCTCTGGAAAGCTGTTGGAGTTTTATTTCCAACCAAAGTGGAATTGTTCAATTTGGAGTTCAGTTACCCTGTCAAAAATCAAATCTCCCAACACTACTTCCTGTAGGTGCATCAATTCTCCTGAGGCGACGATATTCTTGACATTTCTCCAAAAAATTTATACCTGTGTAAAAAGTGAAGGAGGTTTTTCTTCCTTGGCATGTTTTGGACAAAAACCTCTCTTAGTTGTCCAAAATTCATCGTTTATTTCTCTGAAAAATCTTTTGAGTGAAACTTATCCCGATGTGTGAAACAAGGGATTATGTCGAAATGAAGCGAAATGAAGGGGATAAGGGGCTTCTAAATTCTTGGGGAATTTTTTGGAAGTAGGGAGGGATGTTAGGAAGTAGGGTAAAGTGGAATCTCAGAGATTGAGTGAGGGGAAGGGGTCCAAAAGGGCAAAACACAGGCCTAGCCTAGAAAATTGCCAAGTTGTGGCAAGAAACTAGGGTTTGGGAAAAAATGAGGAATTTGGGGGATCTCAGTGATGGGAACTGTTTAATAAGGTACATTAACGATAGGGGAAGGTGTATGAACATCAGGATACAAGTTTTTCTAATTATTTGACCATCCAAGAGAAATTACCTCCAAAACCCTAGGAGAGGGAAATGGACCTTACCTGGGCACAACTGAAGCATGAAAAAGCTGTAAAATGACCCAATGGAACTTGACATGATGATGAAAACCCTCTGAATGATGGTACACTTAGCTGAATGGTGCCATGGACCGACATTTGGACAACTTTGAAAAGAGTGAAAACAAACCCTAGACCTAATGCCTAGTGACCAAATTTTGCTTGAAGACTCATTGAAATGACAAAATTTGACCTTGACACCTTAAAATCACTTTGTAAGAGCATGTTTGATCACTGGAGGAAGGTTGCAAAGGCTGACTCTAACACAACTGACACAAAGAAATAAACAAAACAAGATTTTGTGGCTAATGCAAAAGCCATGAATTCCATCTTGAATGGATTGTGTGAAGCAGAGTTTATTAAAGTAATGCACAAAGACACTGCCAAAGAAATGTGGGATACTCTGGAGAACATCCATGAGGGAGACAAGAAATTAAAGATTTCCAAACTTCAAGTCTATAGAGCCCAGTTTGAGAACTTAAAAATGAATGATGATGAAGACATTGTCAGTTTCTTCCTAAAAGTTGCAGAAATTGTTAACAATATGAAATCTCTTGGAGAAACCATGCCAGAAAGTATAATTGTACAAAATATTCTAAGATCTCTTCCATCCAGGTTTAATCCCAAGGTGTCTGCAATAGAAGAAATAGCTGATTGGGAGACCTTGACCATGAACCAGCTACTTGGAAATCTAACAGCTTATGAGATGAGGCTCCCACAGAAGAAGCCAAGTACGAGGGAGGTAGCCTTTAAAACAGAAAAGAAGAAAGAAGAAGAGGGAGACATATGCTCTTGCTCGAATGAAGAAGAGGAAATTTTTTTCAAGAAATTGGATAGAGGCTCAGGTAAATACAAAGGTAAACTTCCTTTCAAATGCTTTAACTGTGGAAGAGTTGGACACTATGCTGTTAAGTGTCCTCATAAGAAAGTAAGGAATCAGGCTCAAGAGTCAGAGAAAAATAAATCAAAGAACTGGCAGAAAGGAAATAAGTTCAATAGAAAATCCTTCTATGCTCTACAAGACAGCAGTACATCTGAAGATTCAGATGAACCCTCAAGTGAAGAAGGAACCTCTGAATTCTTATTGATGGCCTTAGAAGAACTTTAAGGACTCTTGATAGAAGATGAAGAAGAAGAAGGGGAAGTCGATCTTGAGGGGGAGCTAAGAAGTGCTCTGGAGGAGATTGACAGACTCAAACTGAAGTGCAGAAAACAAAAGGACATTCTTCTCAAGTATGTAAGAGAAGAACAAAACTCAGAAGTCCTCATGCAGCTGAAGGTAGAGCTTGAAGAAGCCAAGAAGATAGAAGACATGTTACTTCAGCAAATCAAGGATAAAAATCGAGAACAAGATAAGCTGGAAGAAGAAGTAGTATGTCTCAGGAAGAAACTAGAAAATGCTCAAAGGAAAGTGGTTATAAACTCTTCTCAAACAACAAGCTCTAGTAAGTTAAATGAAATTTTGGTTGCTCAAAGATCCCCTATGATAAAAACTGGAATAGGCTATGAAGGAGAATCAAGTAAAAACAAAGAAAAGGTTGACAGAGAAATTATTTTTGTAAAAGAAAAGAAGAATGATGAAGCAGCTCAAACAATTCCTACAAAAGAAGAAACCTGTAATGAGGAAGACAGAGATCAGAAGAAACCACTAGTAGTTAAGAATGTAATAAATACTAAGACAACAGAGAAAGGGACATATGCCTCTGAATATGTCAAATTTGGAAGTCATCAAAGGAGATTCTTCCCTTCTATGAAGAATGCCACCTGTTATGTCTGCCACAAGCTGGGACACATTGCTGCATCTTTCCATGCAAGGAGAATTAATTCAAACCAGCAAAAGATGCAAACATTGAAGAGTCTGCCTCAAGAAAACAAATGGAAAAGACAACCTTACACTAGGTATGCAAATAGTTTCTATGGTTACTGTTTTTATTGTAAGGAATTTGGCCATAAAATTATTGAATGTAGAAAGCATGGACAAAGATTGATGCTCAACACCTCAAGGAGGATTATGAATCAAAGAAATTTTGTTCATACTCACAATTCTGCAAAAACTATGATCAAATGTTGTATATGCAATCAAGTTGGACATATGCCTTCCAAATGTCCTCTGAAAGGATGTGATTCATCATCTCACAAAAGATACCAAACAAAAGGATGCCTCCAGTGGAAAAAGAAGGAGAATAAGTGTGAACTAGATCTAACTGCTCAAGATTTGAAAAGCCAATGGTATTTGGACAGTGGCTGCTCTAAACACATGACAGGAGACAAAAACAAGTTTATAACTCTTGATGAAAAGAAATCTGGCAATGTTACTTTTGGCAATGATAAATCAGGTAAGATCAAGGGAAAAGGCTCAGTCAGCATAGACAATGGCAGAGGAAAGGCCCAAGATGTACTATTTGTAGATGGGTTGAAAGAAAACTTACTAAGTGTCAGTCAGATGTGTGAAAAAGGTTGTGAAGTTATTTTTAGAGCACAAGATTGTGAAGTCAGATCAAGCACCACAGGTAAGACTCTGCTCAAATGAGTTCGAACAGAGATTAATGTTTACATTGTGAAAGAGGAAGATGAAGCATGTCATCTTAGCAAAATAGAAGATTCATGGTTATGGCATAAAAGGTTGGGACATCTCAGCTTTGATCACATCATCAGACTAAGCAAGAAGAAAGCTGTCAGAAACATGCCAGAAATAAAGAGGCCTTCTAATACCATATGAAAATCATGTCAATTAGGCAAACAGACTCGCACATCCTTCAAGGCCAAAGATGAGTTATCAACAAGGATACCTCTACAGCTTGTGCACATGGATCTGTGTGGACCTGCAAGAACTAAAACTCCAAGTGGAGAATCCTACTTCATGCTGATAATAGATGATTTCTCCAGAATTACATGGGTTGCATTCCTCAAGAATAAATCAGAAGCTCTGGAAAAATTTAAGATCTTCAAAGCATTAGCAGAAAATCAAACAGGATGCAAGCTGAAATGCATCAGATCAGACAGAGGAGGTGAATTCACAGACTATGAATTTGCTGACCTATGCAATGAACATGGGATAAAGCAACAATTTACTATTGCAGGAACACCTCAGCAAAATGGAGTAGAAGAGAGACAAAACAGGTCTGTACAGCAAATAGCCAGAGCCATGATGCATGAAAGTAATATTGCTCAGATCTTCTGGGCAGAAGCAGTACACACAACGGTGCATATCCTTAATAAAGCTCACTTAAGGCCAATCAGTGACAAGACTCCCTATGAACTATGGCATGGAAAACCAGCTTCAATCAAACATTTTAGAATCTTTGGAAGCAAGTGCTACATAAATAATAATGATGAAAATCTTGGAAAATTTGATGCAAGAGCAGATGAAGGGATATTTCTAGGATATGCATCCAAAAGCAAAGGGTACAGGTGCTACAACAAGACTCTTCGAAAAATAGTAGAAAGCATTGATGTGAGATTTGATGAAGAAATTCCAAACAATACAAGAGATACAGACTGCTGCAGTCCATCAGACAACCATAAAGAAGAAAACCAAGGTGATGAGGAAACAAGCAAGACAATAGAAGATATAGAGTTGAGTTCTAAAGCTCCCTCAAGATATACTCAGAAAAACCATCCTGAAGATCAGATCATTGGAGACAAGAGAGTAGGGATCCAAACAAGAAGGCAACTAACAGAACAAACTGAAGAGGTATACATAGCCATGTTGTCACAAATAGAGCCAAAGAAATTTGAAGAAGCCAACAAGGACAAGTCTTGGGTAAATGCTATGAATGAAGAATTGGACCAAATTGAGAAAAACAATTCATGGGAATTAGTTCCTAGACCCATTGAGAAAAATGTCATAGGCTCAAAATGGGTATTCAAAAATAAAATGAATGAGCAAGGACAAGTAATCAGGAATAAAGCCAGACTGGTCTGCAAAGGATACTCACAAATCGAAGGACTTGATTACGATGAAACATTTTCCCCTGTAGCCAGAATGGAAGCTATCAGAATGTTCCTGGCATTTGCATGCTACCAAAACTTCAAGGTATATCAAATGGATGTAAAATCTTCATTTCTGAATGGAGACTTAGAAGAAGAAGTCTACATGGAACAACCAGAAGGCTTCTCATTAACAGACAAAGAATACTATGTATGCAGACTGAAAAAGGCTCTTTATGGACTGAAACAGGCTCCTCGTGCTTGGTACTCAAGACTAGATAAATATTTGCAAAAACAAGGCTTTAAGAGAGGTGGAGTAGACAACAATCTATACATAAAATCCCATGAAAATGAACTCATGATTGTTGTAGTATATGTTGATGACATTATGTTTGGAAGCAACAGAGATGAACTTGCAAAAGGGTTTGTTGAGGAGATGAAGTCAGAGTTTGAGATGTACATGATTGGAGAACTCAGTTTCTACTTAGGACTTCAAATTCAGCAAAAGAACACAGGCACATTCATCTCACAGGAAAAATACTTAAAAGAAGTGTTGAAAAAGTTCAAAATGGAGGACTGCAAACCTGTGTCAACTCCCATGATCACGGGATGTAAGTTGTGTGTTGATGATGGGTCTGCTGATATAGATAAAAAACTCTACAAATCCATGATAGGAAGTCTGTTGTATCTGACTGCATCAAGACCAGACATCATGCTAGAAGTAGGACTAGTGGCTAGATATCAAGCAACACCTAAACAAAACCATCTTCTGGCAATAAAAAGAATATTCAAATATCTACAAGGAACAACACAATATGGACTTTGGTATCCTAAAATAAAAAAACTTCACTTTGACAGCATACACAAATGCAGATTGGGCCAGCTGTGTAGATGACAGGAAAAGCACAAGTGGAGGTGCATTCTATCTAGGAGAAAGTCTGGTGACATGGTTAAGAAAGAAACAAACATCTATCTCTTTATCTACAACAGAAGCAGAATATATAGCAGCAGCAACATGTTGTACACAAGTCATGTGGATGAAGCAAACTCTCCAAGCCATGAAGGTAAGCATTGATGAACCTATCTCAATCAAATGTGATAATAAAAGTGCTATAAGTATATCTAAAAATCCTGTGCTTCACTAAAAAACTAAGCATATCCCAATCAAGTATCATTTTCTCCGAGAACAAGTGGCTCAGAAGATAGTAAAGTTGGAGTATGTGCCAACAAAAGAACAAACATCATATATATTTACCAAACCTCTTTCTAGAGAACCATTTGAATATTTGAGAGACAGACTAGGGGTAGTATCTATAGATGCTACTCTCTGATATAAAGAGAAAGCACAGTTTCAGGGGGAGAACAAAAATGAAAATATCATTCCAGGGGGAGATCAGCCAACAAGGAAACCATGAAACAGGTCCTCAGGATCAAAGGCTTATGGAAAGAATACATCCAGCATACAGGAGTCAATGAAAAGGCTAAAGGATCAGAATTTTAGATTTAATCCACAGTGTGGAGCAGCAGGGTTTAAAGTCAGAAGATCTCAGAGAGAGGAAATGCACGAAATGTTGAAAAAGGATAAAAACACAGAATCAAAGAATAAAATATACACTAAGAAATGTGCAACCCCTTGCCATTGATGTCAAAGGGGGAGGAAGAGCTAGCAACATAAGGAAGGGTCCTAAAAGGAAAACAAAAGAAGTATATTGCCATCAATGCCAAAGGGGGAGATTGTTGGAAATGTTGTCATTGATGGCAAAGGAGATAAAAAAAAAGGAGCACCTGAAACAACAACAAAGCAACAGTGAGGTAGCAGAGACAAGTAGTGAATTAGTGGGCTCAGAACTGCATAGGCTGCATAGGACTGCAGGACAGAGGAGAAGGGCCAATCGATTGAAGATTTGGCCACTAGAGGAGAAGGGCCATTGTTGATTTGTTTCAGCATTAACGTGCATTTGTCAAGTTGAGTTCTGTGTGAATTTTGTCTTGAGAATCTGCTTGTATGTTCAGTAATGAGAATGTGTTCCTGATGAATCCTTGTGACGAATACGAACCTCTGTGACTGGGTTGTGTGTGGATATGCTGTTGAAACCTCAGTGGAACACAGATTTACTATGTGGAATGTATGAGCCGTGTGAGCTCTGTGTAATTAGATTTATTGTGATTCTGCATGGGATTGGAATAAATTGATGTTACTGAAAGTCATTGATTATGCTTAGCCATACCTGTAGTTACTAGCATGGTAAATTGCGGTGGAAGATTGTGTTGAAAGGCTTTGCCTCTGTCTTTAGAAACCTGTATAGAAGTTTAACTGGATGCTCCATGCTCTAGAACCAAGGTGATAATATGGTGTAATTGCATAAACTCCTGAAGGCTCGTAGTTATACACCTCTGTGTAATGGCACAATTCTCGCTATATGATTCTGTGTAAGTATGGAAGGTCTAACGATGCCGTGGTATTGATTATTCTATGAGTCTTGGTATTGACTATATGATAGAATCCTTTTAAATAATAAAGGAGGAACCTTGTACGAGACCGGAACCCTGCATAGAAGAGCGGAACCGTGACTGGGTGAACAGTGAAGGCGGTTTCCGGGTTTCATCGCACCGCTTTTGCGGAGCGAGCGGTATTCTCAAATTTGGAGCGATTCCATTGAGTGTTCGACATGTGGCATCAGACGAAGTTCCAAAACCGTCGTTCAATGCGCGCCATCGCATGTTAACGATCGACTCGGGAAGCCGCACGATATTGTTGAGCACCGTCGATCTGGAGGGGAGCCATCGGACGGTAGTCGTTTGATGAAGATGCACGAAGGATAATCTAAGGTACGATGCGTGTATTGGATTGGTTACTGATTATATGTGTGGGCCCAGAGTCAAAGGCTATTACAAAGCCGTTTGTTTGAAAAGCGTCAAGTATTAATATAAAGTGTTCCATCGGTGGTGAAATCGGGTGATTCACTTAAGCCTCGAAATATTTAGCTTTTACCATGTAATTAAAATCCCAAAGTTGGCGTTGATTTTATATTGGAAATATTGTGGAGTTATAAGGGTTGGTATATCTAAAATTTTCCAAAGTTTGCTGAATATAATTATTTGTCAACTTCTTCGAAATTGATAAATAAAACCTAAGAAGTTGTGGAAGACCATGTGGAGGAGAACGGGGTACTTTGAGAGCAAAGCGGGACTATGGATGGCAAAACGATAGTACAGGGAAAAAGGTGAATTGAATTTGTAATATGAGTTTCAACCATTAAGTTTAAAAATCATATATGTACAGAGAATGCAAGCAGGTAGCCTGAGAACATAGATGGTAATGAACAGACATCGCCCAGATTCGTATGTATTTGAGAATAAACCTGAAAAGCAGTTATATATGTAGTTGGTGCACACAAGTACAGTGAAAAGATGAATATACACATAGGTGAACCAAAATATTCAGAACAGTCACTCAACAGCAGCAGAAAAGACAAATCTAGTAAAGCCAAAATCCAGAAAAGGAGCTGAGTAAAATTGAAGTGTGTAACTGAAAATGTGAATGTAAATGTTGTAATTAATTTTTATTGTTTGTGATGCATTGGCAAGTATCCTAAGGAAAATAAAAATCCCACTGTAGCATGGAAATTTGTACATATTGTTATAATTTTAAATTGAGTTGGATAAAGGAATGAGAAGACAGAAGCCAAAGATTCATGACTGTTCACTCAAAAGTCCTTGTGAAATACAAACAATCATGTGAGGAACTCTATAAATAATATTAACTGGATATGCATAAAAGGGGTTAGAGAGAGTAAATATAGAGAAGGCAGAGAATAGAAGAGTGAGGCAGAGAAGATGAAGAAAAGAAAAGCAGAAAGAGAAGCTACAGAATAGAGCTGATATCTGAGGTAAATCAACAAACATTCAGTTTGATAAATTGAGGAAGTTGGAGTTTCCCCACTGCTGCAACTCATAGTGCCTGTCAGCTTTGTAGCCAACTCACTCAGAGCCCAGGTTGGTGCCCTGCAGTAAAAGAAGGTAGAGAGGGAGTTGTTTCAGCTTGGCATCATAACCATAAATACAGATGTGCTTTTCCTTGCAGCTCACTCATCTGTCATGTGTTGCTTTTGTGTTGATGTAATTCTTCAACTGCCCTAAATGTTGTCGCTGATACATAAGTATGGAAGTCATTAATTAATAATAAGCTGCAATATTTTATGACCTGTCACATTAAGCTCTAAATGTTTTATAAATTTTTAAAATATGCATACAATTGATTCCACCCCCCCTTCCTGCCTATCTAGGATTCAACACGAAGAAGGTACACTATTCTGTGTTCTTATGAATATGTAGACTGTGAGCATGCTCTTGCTCACGTTTTGAAGTATAAAAAAGAGGTGATTTTTAAGATTTTTTTTTTTTTTTTAACAAAATAGGTAGCTATTATATTAAAATATCTAGATTTCATGGCTAGAACCATTTGCAAGCTTCAATAATTTATGTTGCTTCAATGTTCCAATATAACAACAGTAGAATTCTCTTGCCTCTTCAGGATTTTGAAATACAATTTTACATTGAAACCTCCCATAGACTCTACAAAATTGCCCTAATAGAGTTTATACTTGCAATACATAAAAACATATTAAGTAGTTTGTCCTAGAGGGGCCAACCTCTACTACATTTTCTAGGATCTCCTCCTTGCCACGAGATGAACCTTCTTCAGTTGCCACAAAAACCACTTCCATTGCCTAAGGATCGTTGTCGGGATCAGAGAGTCCACACTTGGAACCTGGGTCCCTAGCATTCATCACTTCTCAATTAATTTGCAACTTTAGTAAAAGCAATTCAAACTTCAGACCAACCATCTTCCTATATATGTGCATATGTAGCCATTCAAATTTATTTTCCTGTACTTTGAACATTTCCTCCCTCTCGCTCTCTACAAGCTCCAACCTTCTAGTTGTAATTTATGCCATACACATTAAAACTTTAGAAAGGCTCTCAACTAACTACTTCAAACGTTCCAACACATTGTCAAAGACCTAACTCTTAGGGGAGGCCATGAATGCACTTCCTAAACACTTGTTGTAGAGCCACTGAATAAAATACAAAGCAATCAGGAATGACACACAATTAGCCCAACTCCCTTGCGCATTTAACAAATCTTCATCACACCATCTAGGGCAAAACCCAATGGGAGACATTAATTCAAACTCTACTCGGATCTGAAGATCTACCAAAAGAAGGATTTTTTCCATTTGAATTAACTCCAGACCAGAAAAATGATGTAAAACATTAATAACTAACTCTATGGAGAATTTTGGTAAGATCAATGACCTCAAGCAAAACATGGTATCCCTTTTAAGCCTTGTCCTTGTGCATATCCATTTGTTTAGGCTACAATTACAAAGGGATGGGGAGGGAACGTGGAGTGTTCTTCACCTCCACACAAAGGAGATCTCAATCTTTCAAAGCTAGATGGAGGGAGCACCAAGTGGCATAAAACATTTAATGCTCCATTAACCAAGGTCCTCCATGAGACAAAGGGAAACCATGTTGCACATTAACCAAATGAACTTGATTCATGGAATTGGGGAGAAATTCCTTTGTCCAAAATTTGTTTCTAAAATTCCTTGCCCAAGCTCAGACCCATGCTTGGAAACTTTGTCTGCCTCATCATTTAGATGTCTAAGAATATGGAAGAGGAAGATCTCCTCAGAATTATTGATTTGGAAAGCTATCATGTTCACAATTGCAGGGGAGCGAGAGCTTCTTTCTAATGTCACTTTGGAGATATGTCTGATGACAATCAAAGAATATCCAACAACCTTTAGATTCCTTATACCTTTGTTGATGATGATCTCCAAACCTTTCCACAATGCCAAGAATTTGGTCTGATTATTTATTGTCATATCTAGACTCCAAGTGAAACTAAACACTGATTGTTCCTTGGGACATATGATCACCCCTTCCACTCCTACTATCCCTTCTAAAAATACTTTATAAATAACAAATTTGTAAATTTAATTATAATTTTAGAGAATAATTTCTAAAAGTTTTAATTTTGAAAAAAATACTATTTAAAAATGTATTTAAGTTATTTAATAAGAATGATATATTATTTACAAAAATTAAATTACATGAAAAAAATACACATTTGGTAAACATTGAATCTAATCATACAATTAGATAAACATTCATTCATTCACATATATATATATATATATATATATATATATATATATATATATATATATATATATATATATATATATATATATTTTAATCAATCATACTAGATAAACATTCATTATTATATATATATATATATATATATATATATATATATATATATATATACATAAATTTAATAAGTAAAAAAATAAAAGAATAACTAACTATTTCATTTAAAAAAAAAAATTTATATATAATTAAGAAAATTTCCTAATTCTACCTAATATGACCTAAATTTCTTTTCAAGATTTAAATAAATTGAAGTTAAATGTGTATTTGTATTTAATTTAATGTAAAATATTACAATTATTAATATAATTTTTATTAATAAGGTAAATAAAAAAAAATTTGTTATATAATAATTATAAAAATATATAACTATATTCACTATAAGAAAATACTTATATCACCTTTTTAATTAACAATCAATAATAAATGTACTATTTTTTATGTTTTTTTGTTAACCGGATTTTTTTTTTTAAATTCATTTTATATATTGATAAGGCACATTGTAGATTCAATGCTTTTGATATCAATTATTCATTCCTTTCTATTAATATTTCCCCCAATTGGTACATTAAAAAAATTGAGCATAGATGGGTGATAACACGATTCTTTGCCAAGAAAGCTGTAAATTTATGGGAATACAAATGAAGTAGGGAGATTTCACATTATATTTGAAGTCATGATATTTTTAAAGAATGTGTATATTTTTTTATTTTCAAATATTTTAATCGGAAGATATTTAATTATTTTGATGTAAAAACTATTTTAAATGAATGTAACAAAATAAAAAATAAATTATAATTAAGTGTAAATTAATTAGATAATGATTGTATAGTTGAAAATGATTATATTGTTGAAGTTGTTACTTTATCAAATTGAATGAATGATTGGATATCCCAATTGCTATAACTAAGAAAATAAATACAAAATTCCATTTGTGTTAATTTCTAGTCAATTTAATTGAATCTTAAAGCAAAACCCATCACTTGAACAATTCATAAAGGAGTTTCTAAAATATCTTGTTGGTAGGGAAATTTATTATTTCCTAGTAGTATAATCAATATCCATTTTTGGTAAAAGAAAACATTTAGTTTCACCGCCACCAAAGGTTTGGCATATAAATGTTTATTGTTTGGTTTAATGATGTCCATGCGTGCGTGCGGGCAAACACACACAACATCATTAGCCTTTCAATATTTTATTCACAAATATCTAGATGTATCCTTAGACAATTGGGCCACCTTTGTGGTTGTCTTAGCTAACATTTAAATAATATCTAAATAAGTTGAAATCACGTTGAACAAGTAATTGGTTGCAAGACTCAATACCTACAAATTAGTTTAGTAATTAATGAATGTTAGACAACTATGAAATACAATGTGAATGTAAAATCAAATAAGAAAATATAAAGAAATAAATGAAAAGAAAAAACTAATCATTGGAGAGAAAATATTGAGAAATAAGAAATGAAAGGTTGTGCCCTTTGGCCTTTCCATTGATAGAAGTCTCCTTATCCATTCATATACGAGAGGATGCATAGAAAGCAATGAGTTGCATTGTAATCAAAGATTGCCATAATGAAAACTTTGTAAACATTTGAAGATAGTTTTCCCATTTTGGTTTTCAAGGTAAACATCAAGTTTTTATGTGATGAATCTTTTTATTTGATATGCTAGTTTAATGTTCATGAGTTTAAAATGAAGCTTCTTTGTCTTTAAATTGTTGCATGTGTTGTTTAACGCGTAAAAATTCTTTACCAACTATATTTTTGAGGATTTTCTTCATAGTTGTTGTCTCACTGAAGAAGAGAATAGTCCCAACAACACTTTATTCTCCTTTGTTCATATGTTTTTGAGATATGAGATCAATGTAATTTAGTCCACAACTATTGCAATAGCTTAGGGAGTTTCTAAATTAGTGGATGAGTTTCTTTCGCTTGCCAGTGCAAATATTCCCCACAAATTGTATGCCCTCTTCTCTAAGATAATTTCTTCTTGTTGGATGTATTCTTTCTCCCATTTGCTGCAATTTCACCATTGCTAGGCCATATTCCCTTTCTATGAGGTGATTTCCTATTTTCAAGTTTATTCTTTCTCCCACAATATACAATTTATCCTTTTCCCAAGACATAAATGTCATCTAAGATAAAATTTATGCTTTCTCCAAGGTGTACACTCTTTTTGAGGAGTGAATTCTTCATAAGGTTGGTTGTACACCTTTTCCCAGGCTATACATAGTTGTATGCAGTTGTAGGAGGTTGGTTGCTAAGTATTTGTCATCCTATTGGTTTTGTATCATCCTCATATTTAAATTCTTAAGACATGATTATACATACTTTAATTTATTGGTGTTAATGCTTGGTTGCATTCCCATCATTATTGGAAATAAGAGCATTCCAAAGCAAGAGAATGGGAAATAGGGGAAAATTATTTATGTCATAGCTAATGATTACATACATAATTGTGTTATTGTTGTGAAATAGAAATACAAGAATAGAGTTCAATGCATTTTAATGATTATTAGCTTTGTGAATAAGAAAAGACTCCATTCTAGCTAATGAATTGAGATCAAGATACTTGAACTCAAACTTTTTTTATGCTTGAAATTGGAAAAAGAGGTCATTTCTGAATGAGTGCATCGCTCAATTCATTCACATAATAGGGATTTAATTGTTTTCCATTCACTTAGATTCCACTTGAAATAATATTGCATAAAAAAATATATTTGAGGAAATGAAAGTGTGGATATAGAATTGGGACTTGGTTCAATTGGAGAACAAACTATATTTTTTTAACCCAAATTTGAACAAAGTACAAGACTCTTGAAACTACATTTTCACTTGGCCACTACCATTTTGAAGTAAGATATACAGAGATATGAAAAGTGTTTTGGTTGGACATTAGTGATCAAACAAAGACCCCGAGCCTATAACTTTGATACAATGGTTTTCCTTGGAGGAATTGTTTTGTCTAAACATTGTGCAAAAATATTCTCATATCTCTTGTTGGCCATCGACATTTTGACTAGTGTTGATGACATTGATAATTAGTGGATCAACAAGACAAAACTTCTCTTATGTGATTATTACTGAATTTTTTTTCTTAATTGTCAAATATGGATCACAAAAACCTGAATTAAAAAAAAGACACGATAATGTTATTCTTATTCTCAATCATTTAGATGTGGTAGTCATTTTTGCATAGAGGTTGGATGTGGTCATTCAATGCATAGAGTGGATGCGCTTTTCCATTCAATTTTTCATTGAGAATACAAGCTTTGGGGCCAACAAGTAAAGCCAATTAGTACCTTACCTGGTGATTATCAATACTAGAGGAGTTTGAATCCAAAGTATTGATGCTCATTGCATTACCACTGAGTTGTTATGTGCAAGTTACACCTAAGAACATGCATATATATATATATATATATATATATATATATATATAAGACAAGGAAAATATAACATATTTTAACTTCCATAGAGGATCCTTGTCAGTTGAGTGGGCCATAAGCCCCTCGATTATGGATCCAAACAAGCAAATGGTTGTAAGAGTTAATAGTGTAATTTGGAAATTAAGGAAGGCTAGTAACTATGTAAAAAGAAATGCAAAGTAAAGTGGAATATCATAAAGGAGAACTAAATGTAAATTAATTATAAAGAGAGAGAGAAAAGACTAAGGAATGAGAAATGAAAAGTAACGCATGTTGGCATAACCGTTGTCCTAACTTTACCTTTAGTTTGAACTTTAATGAATCTCAAAGGGTCTTTTGGGGGGCTAGAAGGAGAGAATGTAAAAGAGGAGGAGTTGTGTGAATTTTTGAAAGACCATAGAGCCATGGATTGCATTGTACCAAAACTTTCCAAAATAGGAGCATTGAGAAACCATTGAATGTTGATTTTCTTGTTTGGGTTTCTAAGGTAAAATTTGTGTCCCTTGTGATAAATTGTTGTGTATTTTGTTATGTGAGAGTGCAAAACTTAGAACCATCTTCAATCATCTCTTTATTATGTTAAAGGTTATAAATTATGCACAGTGAAACACAATCATTGTGGTTGAGTGAATGGTCGGCTCTAGTGAATGAAGAGTTGGGTTTTGTTCTCATAACTAGCATACATATGAATTTATAACTACTGGAACTTAATTAATTTTTGCTTTTTTTTAAAACAAGATGAACGATAAGTAATTTTTTAAGATCAATTTTTTTTTTTTAAATGGAATACTCAACGGTTATGTATGTTTGGGGCAATGCCCTTGTCAGTCCTCTTTTTGGCCAAAAATATTGCTATGGTTTTTTAATTCCTTTACCTTGGAAAACACCTTTGTTCATAATTTATGATGATATTTTCCTATACTTTGCCTATAATAATACTTTCCTAATGCATTTTCATTGGGTTTTTAATTTTTGAAATTTCTTATAATTAATTGTAGTGTGAAAGGAAATTGCAGATTTTAATAGATTACGCAATTAATCATTCATTGTCATATTTACAAGAAAGTTGGGTAAAAACAAATAAATGGGTTTTTCGCATAGGTATCCCATGATGGTGAAATACCTATTTGTTCGAGCTAAAACTGCCTCAAGATGCATGTTCAATGCATGGTCAACACGGACACTCTGGCAACTAAAACATAGAAAAATTTGTTAAAAATGCCCATATCCATGATCTAAGCGACCAACAAGGAGAATAAGATTAGATGTTTCTCTTAGAATAGTTTTCAATTAACTATGAACAATATTTATATGCATATTTTGTTAAAATTATGCATATAATGGCAAGTAACTTGGCTTGCCAAAACACATGATATATTTTATTTGTTTGAAGACTCAAATTTAGACCTGTTAGTTCAAAGTTAAATTGAAAACTTGTCGATAATTGTTTTCATCAAGTAATGAAGTGTCGTTGAATTCTTAACTTTTGGTTTTAATTTTATGTGATTGCTTGAGCCTTGTAAGGCCCCCATATCTTGAGCTAGGACAACTTGTTCTTGTTATGCAAATATCCTTGTAAATAATTGGTATTTTATGTTGATTTTCATGAAGATAATTAAAAATAAATAAATAATATCAGAGAAGTAGAAAATTGGCAGAAAAGGATTTTAAGCCTGAATGTATATTCACATAAAATAATGATACAATATAAATACATCAAGTTGTGTCTGAAGATAGTTAGTCTATCTTGGAAATGCAATCTCTTAGTTGAGTGAATATCTTAACAACACACCAATCTAGGAGGCTAACTAGTTGGAGAGAAACTCTCAACCATATAGACCTCAACAAACTCCCAAGTATTAGGAACATACTCATTCTAGAATTGATGAGTACATCAAAGACAAGTAGGAATTATATTTTCCAGGTTTCATAATTTTATTATTTTGTGAATATTTTGGACTTATTGATTGTTTATGTGAGTATGAGGCTAACATTTCATCATATTTCCATGTTTATATTCATTAATTACATCCATGTACATTCATATTTGAGTAAGGTTATAAAATTGACTTCTTGGACAACTTGTAGATAAACTTAAAAGCTAGTTTTTCAACCGTTGTTTATATGTGTTCCTCCTTCTTGTTTCATGAGTGCAATCTTAATTTTTTGGAGCTATTAATGTTGCTTCAATACAAGTTTTATCATCCGGCTATTTAGTAAAGTAATTAGCATAACAATCATATAGTTTTAGTCTTGCATAGGCAATCATACTTGTTTAATTTTGCCTCAATGACGATATATCACTTGTTGGTGTTTAAATGTATTTAAATATCATGAATTAGTTAGTGAGTGAAGAATTTGAATGAATTTAATACTAAATATTAGTTAGATACTAAATACTGGCTACTAGCTACCAGTCACTAAAACTCTAGTTAGAAACTAGTTATCAGAACATATATTGATTAAATATACTTATATTTGATTAGAATATCTTGATTTTATTATCTTAGATATATTTTGGTTTGACTATCATAGATATCATAGTTTCATTTGATGAGCTATGTGACAATTCCATTGCATCACTAAATTTGTATTCTTTCCCATAGCCATAGATTTCAATGTCATTTCTATTTTATTATTATTATAGTTCAGTTGCTTGAAAAATAAACCTAATTGGTCAAAGTAACCAAGGCACTGGGAATGTCATTTACCAAATTGATAGAAGAAGCAGGCCCCAACCTCTTAAGGATTTTTCCTTTTTTCCTTGAATCTTTCAAAAACCATAGTTCCATGCTTTCATTTGCCACTTTCCTAGAATATAATGATGATTTAAGAACATGCTAGTTAAGGAGATTAGTATAAGGTTATGAGTGACCACTAATCTTCACTCCCATATATGGGGGAAGTCGTAGTGCATTATCATCCTCATAACTATTATTGGGTCTCTATTAACTAAATTGATTAAAATATTACTAGAGTGTCTAGTTGCCTTCATTGACAAGGAAGGCCCAAGTGCAATAGTTAGCCTCTTTGGTTGAAAATCCATTTGATCATTTTTATCTCTCAACATTTGAGTGAACACTTGTCTTTTTGAATAGATTGCATAAATAACTTGGATTTGTGTGAGATATACCAATATATGCCCAGTCAGAAGTATTCTTAAGTCAAGTCAGAGTGATTTAATTTCAAGTATGTGCCATAGATTAAAAAAATGTATTTCATGGTTTCTAAATCTAGTTGTGAATTTTGACTTAGAAGTGACAACCAGTCTAAGTTTACTCATATTACTTATTGTAGTCTGCTTCAAATTTCATGGACACTAGATTTATATAAAAATCATTTCCTAGTTTTAGATCTCTAAATTAGGTAGACAACCCTTACATATTAGGATCATGCAATCATGCACATACACAACGAAACATTGTTACAATTAACTTGAACTGTATCCACTAGTTAAAATTCACTCACTATTAATTCCATTCAAGCATTGAGATCATGGCCCTAATGATATAGTCGTTGTAATTTTTTCCTTTTATTTTCTATTTTTCTCCTAATTTCTAGCTAGTTATGGTGCATTCAAGACATTGATGGCATTCCTCTAGAATAAGCCAATTGTTTTCAATCAACTAAGTTGAGTAGCAAGGTGTTTGTTAATTAATAGATTGTAGATTAGATGTTGTCTTATCTGAGCATTCACAAGTAACAATTGTTTTTCACTGATGACATTTGCATGGACATAATTGTCCCAATGATTCACCCATCCTTTCATACCTCAAGAATAGGAATAGGCTTTGAAGTAGCGAAACACAAATAATTTTTTTGTGCTTACCTAGTAACAATTAGAAAAGAGAAACTGACTTAGAGCATTGACTACAATCACATTGTTAACTGGTCATTGTGTCTAGGTTACATTAAGAATAGGTAGTATCACCAATCCCAAGCAATTTTGCAGAGTATTTGCACTCATAATTGCAATGAAAACATAGGACTTGTAGTTATTCTACAGACTTGGAATAAAGAACAGAGTTAATTCTGCAAACGATTTATGTTGGTGAAGAAAGTGGGCTATAGGTACCTTGTTTATAAATTACTAGATGACAGTCCAACACCATTAGGAAAAATAATCTCCCTCAAACTAGACAAACTAACATGTTTCTAGCCATTCAGCCATTCTTTATTTCACATTGTTTCATACGAAGGATTGTTTGTCAACCTAACCAAAGTCTATAACATCAGAGATTTGTATGACTAGTAATTCCGACACAAGCTAAAGTTTTTCTTAGACACATCAATTTTTATTGAGACTTTGTTAAGTGATCTCCTTCAATTACTTTATGTTTGGAAAAATTATTATGTAAAGGTACTCCATTTAAATGGGTTGTTGTGTGAAAACTAAGCTTTGATTTTCTTAAGGAGACACTAACAAATGCTTTAGTACTAGATATGTTGTAATATACCTAATTTATATTATATTTATTATAATAATGTAAAAAATATCAGGTACTAATAGTCATAGGACAATTATTATGTAATGTAGTCAATAATACGCAATAATATTAAGTCATGCACTTTTTTAGGCACATGATTTGTCACTCCTACATGTATTTATATGCATGTTCATTGTATCTCAAGAACATGCTAATTACAAATGATTAATAATTACTTGTCTCATTAAGAATGTATGGATTTTTCCATGTTGTAATGGATGTTTAGGGGAAGCGACCAATAGGTTCAGTCCAATTGGTATTAGAGCGAATTTTCCACCAACCTATAGTTAAGTGTGTTTTTTTTTTCTTCTGATTGCTTCACTTATTTGTGATCAAGTTTATTTTGCTAATGGAATTGAAAAGAGAGAGAGAGAGAGAAAAAAGAAAAAATAAAGTTTTGTAAATAATTTCCAAATTTGTGGCCCAAATTCTTCGATATAGACCAAAAAGAAAAAAAGGTTTCCTAAATGCTTGTAAAGTGTACATGAAGAAGTATCAAGTCAAACAAATATTCCATATTCAACATAATTTAAGTGAATTTCCACACATGATAAGAAAATATAACTAAGAAAGGAAATGTTACAAATGTTCTTATCAACATTTATGATGTAGGTGCTTATTTTTGCAAGGAGGAATAAAGAAGACATATGAGTAACTTGAAAATATTGGGAATATAAATAACTTGAAATAAAAAGTGAATAACATAAAAAAAAATGGTAAAGGTAAATTATTATTTTTTAACAAGGTCGGTTGCTATTATTATTCAAAAAAAGGGGAGATGAAGCTCCAAGGTTACAAGAGGTGATATATAAGTAGCAGAGAGAGGTGTGGCAGTGATGTCTGCTGCCACCCTTTTGCTTTTAAATTTCAAGAAAAACTGAAAAACAAAAGGAGCATAGATTCGAATGAACTGAAAAAGTAAGAAGATAAACTTGCAAGACATGATTAGTCTATGTTTATATGGCGGATCTGGCGAGCGGTGGAGTCTTAAGGATTGGCATCTGCTCCCTGGTTTCTTGCATTTGTAGAGCTGGATCTCGGTGCATTATTCTTTTCCAACATGTACTTCAAAATTTCAATTGATTCTTGTGTGTGGGTGCACTTGTTGGAGAGTTCTTTGAACTGCTCCTGGAGGGAGGTGACCCTCTGGTGGAAGAAGCTGAGATCAGCTTCGTGTCTCTCTTTAGCCAGCTTAGCCTGAAAATGAAGCTTGTCATCCGTGATCTTCTGATGGGCTCGGATTTGCTCCAGTTTTGCTTGGAGGTCAGCACAGTGCAGACAGTCTTCACTCCTTGCCATTCTAGGCAGTAAAAACCAATTTCCAGAAGTCTGTAACGAAAACATGGAAGGGAAAGTGGAAAGGGACGAGGCTTCAAGCAGCAAGGATGAGGCGAAGGATAACGGGGGCAAAGGGGCTAGCGCTGTAGGTAGGAGGAGAGCGTGTGGGGCGGAGAGCACACCCACAAAAGGGCATACACAGCAGCAGAATGGCGGAGGCTTCCACAACAAAGCAGCGCAGGGAGAGAAGTGGTAGCCAGAGAGGGGAGGAGGGCATATAAGAAGGGAGGGGCAAGAAAGGGAGGGTGGGACAGGCCATGGGAAGTCACGAGAGGGCGGAGGGAGGAATCGAGCGAGGGAGTGGGGAGGACAATGGCCTAGAAAGGGGTAAATTTGCAGAGGGAGAATTAAATCAGATGAAGAAAGATTCGAAATCATTACAGGAATGGTAAAAATATATTGCGCATGTTCCGATGGCACGTGAAAACACCTCCGAATTGGAGCTTTGATGGCAAAGACACACCAGGTCCGTAAAGCGAAGAGCCTTTTGCTGTGGATCCATAGTTGATTGTGCAAAATCAAGGAAGGTGGATTTGGAGATCGGCATCGTTGCAGGAGAGGACTCCTATGGCTTTGTGACAAACCCTGTTGGCATGGAGGTCTGCCTCCTTATTGAGGGTGCGGAGAATGTGATAGAAAATGACACCCTGTATATTTTCGATAAGGATTTGGCATCTGCTTGTGGTTTGTTGAAGGGCCATGTTTGATGCCAAGCGTTTGTGAACCATAATGCTGATGATAATGGCCGAATCTCCAAATATCATGGCATTGTTTATGCCAAGATTTTGTATTTGTAATATGCCTTGGAGCAAAGCGAGAGCTTCGGCCCTGTTATTGGAAAGAGTTCCCAATCCCCATTCAAAGGAAGAAATGATGTTACCCTTTTCATTGCAGATAATACCACCAGCCCCTGCCACGCCCGGGTTGGACTTAGATGCACCATCAAATAATAGAGAGGGCCTTTTGCAATTTTTTAACCAGATGCTGAAATCCTCCTCGCTCAGTCGAATTTTCCAACTGTTGTTGCTGATGTTCCACTGATTGTTGAGGTTGTTGCTGCGATTGATGATGTTGTTTTTTTCCAACAGGTAGCTTATGAAATTGCGCTCTTCCACACATAGATCCTTATAGTCAATTTGGTTTGCATGATTCTTGGTTGAGATAGTTTCGAGAGTAAGACTTCTAGCTTTACTTCACAGCTTCCTAAAGTCGGTTGCTTTGTCCTTGAAAACTTTTTTGTTTCGAGCCAGCTAGATATTCCAAAGATTTGTGAGGGGGATAGTATCCCAAACTCTTTTTTCTATACTGTTCTTTTTGCGTTTCCAGGGGTATCATTTCTTCCATAAGCCCAAGGCGTCAACGATGGAACTGTATGAGCCCCATGGGAGGTTGGGGTTTGGGGTGAGCTCCTTCCAACAACTGGTGGGAAAGGGGAATTCGATGAAGAGATGTTGGATGGTTTCTTCAGCAGCTTGACAGTTTGGGCAGCGGGAGGGACCAATCACACCTCATTCTTTAAATTATCAGAGGTTAAGATTTTCCCTTTGAGTAAGGTCCAAATGAAGATTTTGATCTTGGAGAGGGCCTCAGATCTCCAAACTAATTTCCAGAGACAATGTGGGTGTAGGGTATTCCATATTGCAAAGAGTTTGATCGCCTGCTTTAATAGAATAGGTCGATCCTGATGGATCCCAACGAAAATAATCCTCACTGTTCTACTTTAAAGGAGAAATTCCATGAATATGAGTTTGGAGGGCTACAAGGCTCGCTTCTAAGTGAACTAGGAATTTGGGAAGTTGCCACCCAGTCCAAAGCAGAGATTGAGCATCCCAAATGGATGTCTAGTTTAGGCTATGCAGTCCCATGTTGCTGAGATAGGCCAAAATATGATGAGTTCCCTCATTGTTGTTAATGGGGGCCTGCCCCATAATTATGTTCGCCCCAATGCTGATGTTGCTGCCACCCTTCGGCACTTTGGATATATTATGAGCTAGAAAGGAAATAGCTTTTTTACAAAGCCCCCAGATCCTTGTGCAAGATTTATTGGGGATAGCTTGGTCAAGAAGATGTTGCCTTGAAGTATTTAGGTATTTAATTTCCAGAACACACTTCCACCAGGCTGGCTTGCCACTGATTAGCCTCCAAATTATCTTCCCACCAAAATCCAGATTCATAAGCTTTGGGGAGCGGATACCCAAACCCCCATGCTCTTGATCTTGGATGACTTGCTTCCAGTTAATGAGATTGTATTTTATTTTCTCACATTTCCGACCTTCCCAAACGAATTGACGAACAATGGCCTCCACTTTGTGATGGAAGGTGGTGGAGTGTAAAAAATTTGGTAAACTTTATAAGTAAATATTATTATTGATAAAAGATGAAATATGATTACAATGGGGAATCACCGAGGCTTTAAATATAGCCTCATGATGTCCCTTGGTGAAGAGGCATGATCTTTGATCATGCCCTTTCACTTAATGAAACCTAAGATAACTATATCTAACTAATAATTAATAAAATATACATAACATTGCCCCTCTCTTAAAGATGCTTTGTCCTCAAAGCATACGTAATGATGGACAATGTTGACGAACGCCTGGGTTTCTTGAGTGGTGGGTTCTTGCTTCCCACATTTTAAAAATATCGTGAAGCATCTTCTCGAGATCCATTTGTTGGTGATGAGGATAGCGACAAGATTTGATATTGATAGGGTCGAGTCCTTTCTTGAATTCTATTGAATGTTCATGTTCCTTATCAGGAGGTATTTTTATTGGCAGGTCTTGGAAGAATTTTTCGTGTTTCCTAACTATTCCTTATTCTTCTGGTGATTTTTCGTGATTCCTTTTTAGATTTAGAGGTAAGTTACCAACAATTATCATTCGATGCAACTTCTCCTCATCATCAAATGCTTCATTCTTAACAACCATATCTGCTTCATCATCGAAGGCATCAACAACTTTTGGGACTGTATCAGTGGCTTTGGATATGTTTGTCTCTTCACATTTTTCTTTCAATTCCGGGGATGAAACATTTTGTTGTTTATAAGCATCTGCATTTTCATGGTTTCTTTCATTGTCAATGACTATGTCTGTTGTTGCATCTGTGATAGAAGTCACGTTGAATACCAACATTGTTTATTTTTCTACCATTGGATTTTCATTTATATAAACGTTCTCAATAACTTCTGTTGCTGCATTACTGGCTTTATTAGTGGATTGAGTTGCATTTTCTTCTCGTGGTTTCTGAACTCTATAATTTTCATGGTTGATCTCAGAGTCTCTACTTCTAGGTGGTTCAATACTATAGCCTTCATGTGAGCTGTTTTCCAATTCAACCTCATTTAATTTCTCTTCTTCAAACATGTTATATTCATGATGATGATCTGAATTAGCTGAATTGTTCAGTTGACGTTTTTGCATTAGATCTAACTTGTCCATAATGGCATTAAATGTCTGCATTACCTTGTTAAGATTCTCCTTGGCCTCCATATGTTTTAGCCATATTTCCTTTTCTATCTGATCGTCCATAATCATTGATGAAGACATACTCCTCATACTCCTTGTAATTAGGGCTTATCCCCTTTTCCTTAAGAGCTTTGACCTCAAAGCTGTATTTTTTTGACAATTTTCTTCACTTAAGATTTATCTTCTTTGGCATATGTCATTCACCACTGGTACCTTCTCTTGTAATGTTGTCTTTGAAAATTGGAATTTTTAATTAATTAATTAATTAATTAATTTAATTTTCTTTTTTAAATAATAATAATAATAATAATAATAATTATTATTATTATTATATTATTTGAATTATATATATATATATATATAGAACTATGGGAATTTTTTTTTTGTTAATTTTGAAAAGTCACATTGTTTTGAAAAGGGTGAATGGGTTTTAATACCATGGGCAATTACCATGGGCTCCAAAACCACGAGCTTGTAAACCACGAGTAATTACTCTTCCTTATTCTTTTTACTTTGTCTTCACATGTACGTATATGTACTTCTTTACACACACACACACACACACACACACACACATATATATATATCTTTTTACTTTTTCATTTTTTCTTTGGAACTATTTTCTTTTAAATATTTTTTTTTTTCCTTTTAATTTATTTCCCCCTTTATGTTAACTTTCCTTCTTTCTTTTATTTTAAAAAACAAATGTTGCTACACACAAGCACTTGGTTTTTAAAAAAAATCTGCAATTTTGGAATTTTCTTGTAATTCCTTAATTCTGGGTGATCACACAAATCCCGAAGAGCGATGGCTCTGATACCAATGGAGTGTAAAAACTTTGGTAAACTTTATAAGTAAATATTATTATTGATAAAAGATGAAAGATGATTACAATGGGGAATCACCGAGGCTTTAAATATAGCCTCATGATGTTCCTTGGTGAAGAGGCATGATCTTTGATCATGCCCTTTCACTTAATAAAACCTAAGATAACTATATCTAACAAATAATTAATAAAATATACATAACAGGTGGCAGGGGCTTGAAGGAGGGAAAACTGGTATAAAGGCAAGAAGGAGAGGCCCGATTTGAGGAGTATAAGGCGGCCAACAGGGTTGAGCCAAGAAGCTCCCCATTGCTGCACTTTCCTTTTCATTTTGTCGATGATGATGTCCCAAACTTCAGCCTTCAGGGGACCTGTGCTCACAGGCATGCCCAGATAAGAGAAATATCCCCAATCCAACTTTTAAGGGACCTCAAAAATGTTGGCAATGCTGTGCAAAGACTGAGTTGAAGTATTGCATCCATAAATGCAACTTTTGAGATGATTAATCATGCCTCCAAAATAACTCATAAATTTATCCAAGAGAGTTTTAAACTGATGAGCTATGATGTTGGAGGCCCCTCCCATTAGCAGTGTATCGTCAAAAAATTGAGAATGGTTCATGTTTTTGACTCCATTACCAAAATTAATGCCAGTGATAAACCCGATCCGGCGCTTGTGGTCTAGGGCCTTACTGAAGCATTCAGCCATTAAAATGAAAAGATAAGGGGACAAGGGACAACCTTGTCTTAATCCACGAGATGACTGAAAAGAGGGAGCTGGCCTGCCATTAATGAGGGGGGAGATCCAAGGGCCAGTAATGCAGGCTTTAACAAGGTCAAGGAAAGAGGAATAAAATCCCATTTTTTTAAGGACTGCAATGAGGAAAGAGTGTCGGACCTAGTCGAAAGCATTGGCTAAATCAAGCTTAAGGATAAAGCCTTTTTCATTGCGAGAGAGGCTAGAATGGATTTCTTCTTGGACAAGAGGGATGGAATCAGAGATTTGTCTATTGGACAAGAAGCCTCCTTGGTTATCGAAGATGAGTGAATGAAGATGGGGTTTTAGGCGAAGAGCTAGGATTTTGGTCAGGATTTTATAAGAGGAGTTACAAAGGGAAATGGGTCGAAATATGGAGAAGGAGGAGGGCCAATTTTGTTTGGGAATGAGGGCAAGATGAGTAGCATTAGTATAGCCTCCTATTTTGCACCTGCGTTGGGTCCATTGTATCAGTTTGACCAAATATTTTTTGATAATTCCCCAATATGTCCTGTAAAAACTAATGGAAAATCCATCTGGGCCCGGAGCTTTATCTGGTTGCAGGGTCCATATTGCTCTTTGGATCTCTGTTTCATCAATTTCCTTGGTGAGCATATTATTGATGTCCTCATTGACCGTAGTGGGAAGGTACTGGAGGAAATCATAGTAATCCTCGTCGCTTCTCGTCTCAGTGATAAATTCTTGAAAATGTGCAGAAGCGACCTTTTTGATTGCTTCTTGACTGGTTTGAAGATTGCCTTTAACATCAGTGGTGGAACTTATGTTGTTTAGAATTTTCATAACAGTGGCTTGTTTATGGAAAAAAGAGGATTTCTTGTCACCTCCTTGAAGCCATAGTTGTCTTGATTTTATGCGCCATTTATGCTCCTCCTCTCTGTTGGCGAGATAAAGCTGGCAATAAAGATCATTTTCAAGCACACAATGTTCTGGGATGAGTCCATTTGTTTCAATTTTATCATGAACTCCTTCCATTCTTCGCTTTATATCTTTTTGTATCCTGTTTAGCTCTTTGTAGTGGAATTTCACCCATTCTTTGAGAGAGATTTTAGTGTTCTTCAGCTTTCTTTCCCATATGAATACAGGAGATCCTTCTATATGATGGCTCCAAGCATACCGAACAATATTATTTGCTTCAGGAATATTGTTCCACATAGGACTATATTTAAAAGGAATAGATCCTAAAGGGCGTTGCTCTTCAAGGGTGACCGTTATTGGATAGTGATCAGAAGCAGAGAAAGGAAGGACGAGGGCCGTAGCTGTGGAGAAGGAAGCTAGGAGGGTGATGTCCACAAGAATTCTGTCTAGCTGCTCCATAATATTGTCCTTCCCAATTCTACGGTTTCTCCAAGTAAATTTGCGATTTTTAGGAACTATGTCAACCAACTCATGCTCCTGCATGATGCCTTCTAGCTGAGTTATGAAAGGATCTTGAGTGAAAGTTCCTCCTCTTTTTTCATTGGAGTGGAGGATGAGACTAAATTCTCCTCCTATTATTATATTACTGTTCTCTTCTTCAGCTATGTCGACCTTGATAGAATTCCAGCACTGTTCGTTATCTCCGTAGTGATTTGGTCCGTAAAGATTATAGGTGACTATTTTTTTGTTGTCTCCGATGTTCTATAATATGACTTTGATCCAATTCTGGTTAATAGTGCTGCCTTTAAGTATCCATTCACTGTTGTTCCAAAGGGTGACAAGACCCCCAGAATCCCCTCTTGATTCAGAGAGAAGGCCTTCATACTACTTGAGCTTGTCAATAATGTCTTTCATTTCTGATTTCCCTTACTTAGTTTCTTGCAAGAGAAGGATTCCTAGTTTCTCATGGTTTATCAGATCTTTAAGGGAAACGGTTTTGGAGGGGTGCCCCAATCCCCTGCTGTTCCAAGAAAGGACTTTCATCATTGAGTACCGGTGGTACGAAGGGTTGCTCGCCCTCCTTGTTCCTTAGACCCCATCTCCTTGCTAATTTTTCCCTAGATGTAGGTTTCAATAGGGTTTTGGGTGCCCATTGCAATGTCTATTTGTGCATTTTCATCTCTTTGTTGCTTGATGGATCTCCTGCCAGGCCCTTGCTTTTTCTGAGGTTCAAGGTTTGCACCATGCTCTTTCGAAGAGTTTCTAGTAGCATAGATGGAGGGGGGATCAAGGGCAGAGGGGGGATCCCGGTGGGAAGGGGAGGAGCTTGGAGCATCAGGTTGGGAGAGGGGGATGAAGAGAGGAGGATCATCCTCAGGAGCGGTTAATAAGGAAAAGGGGTTGGAAGATTCCATGTTGGAATTTGGAGGAGGGGGGGGGGGGGCTCCTCTGGACAGACGATGCAAAAGGATGAATGGGGGGTTCCTGGGAAGATGGAGAGGAGGTGGAGGCTAAGGGATTGGCTTGAGGAGGAGCAGATGATGGGGTAGCTTTAGGATTATAGGCAGATTTATTTTTTTTAACCGTTTCCCATTGTGCTTCTTGGTCAGGGTTTTCAATGTCAATAACTTTAGAACATCGATTTGCAAAGTGGCTGTATTCATGACATACCTTACATTTGAAAGGGATATGCTCGTAATCAAGTTGTTGGATGTGAGTCCAGTCATCCACCTTGAGCTTGATGGCCTCAGGGAGCCCTTTACCAAGGTCAACCTGAACACAGATCCTGGCACATGCTTGCATGTTGTCCTTTGGTTTGCTGCGATCGATGAATTTTCCGACGGCATTCCCAATGGCACGGACCGATTCGTCTCCGTAACAGTGGAGAGGGAGGTGAGGAAGACGGACCCAAACTGGAACCGCGCTAGGCACATCTAGCTCAGGATCAAAGTATGGGGTCTATTTGTTAAGATAAAGACCTCTAGAGTCCATGAAATAAGGCCCATTACTAAAGATTAAGTCCTTGTACTCTTTGGATTCGAAGTGAAAGGTGAAATACCCTTTCCCACAAAAGTGTATGGAGATTTTTCCATTAATTTTATCAGCCTAGTTTCGCTCTACCCATCACTGCACCGTTCTCGGAGAGGGCCAAATCCCAGAGAACTTTCTTATAAGTCCTTTTTTAGCCAAAGAAAGAGCGGCCATGCGAGGAAGAGAAGGAGGAAGAATGACTTCATGAAGGCCCTCAAGTTTCTTTACAAATTTGGAGATTGTCGGTCGAGGCCTCTGAGGCGGCATAGATTTAACAAGGGAGGAGAAGGCAAGTTGAGCAGTGGAAGCCTCCGAGGAGGAGCCTGGAGGGGCCATGCCAGAAGAAGAGAGGGAGCAGAGCCGAGGGTGCTGGCAGGCCAGGCGCAGCTGCAACAACAACGCGACCTAGAGAGGACCCGAGCGCAGCAACATTCGAACAACGGTTTGATATCCGTAATCATTCCCAAATTTTTTTTATTTTCAAAAATATTACTATTAGTCACAAGTAAAGGTAAATTATTAAATAGAAAGAAAAAATGAAAATTTTAGAATTTATATAAAAAAATGTAAAATGTGCTTATTAAAGAGTTTGAGTTTTTTTGTGCTTTGTTTTTTATTTTATTTTTCTTCGTCTTAAAGTTAAGCCTTTTATATTATGATTAAGAAAGTATACATATAAATATATTGTCAACTACTGATCTGCCACTTGGGAAACCAAACCAGTAGCATAAGTTCAAAATTTTCATGTTAAATGTATTGTGGATAACAATATTATCCTTCAAACTGAAATTAAAACTATGAACTAAGTTACAAATAACATAAAATAATAACCATAAACATAACAACTCCTTGAGATATGCTTCTCATTAGATACCTAGCTCACTTAATCATACTTTAGGAGGAGAATCCACTTGGAGAGGTGGATTTTATTCACTATCATTATCAGAAGAAGAAATATCATAATCCCCCAAAACCTTTGCAAGCCTCGTAACTTTCATGTTAAGCTTGTCAACCTTGTCCACAAGTTTAGCCACACATATTAGCAACTCTTTTTATGTGTCAGATTTTCTAGTAAGAATTATACTCATTATATTTCTTATGTGCCAATATAGATTGATTATTTGCATGTAGGATGAGGAGAGAGCCTTTGTAGAGCTACCAACATTAGGAATCCAATCTCTAGTTTCTTTTTCAACATGCCTATCAGGATAAGCCTTCTACCCTATCAGACATGGTATTCCACTTTAGAGATACCTCTCCACACCACTTCCGAAATGATGTTTCTGTATATATCCATGACAACTCGAACCAATAATTGGGAAAAGGGTTGACTAGCAATGGGGGGAGGGAAATCAGAGGCTTTAGAGGGAACTAGTCATCCTCTCCTCTCTCCACATTGTGAGGTTGAAATTCGGCACCTAGCCAAGAGGATGAATGACCTAGCAAAAACTACCCTGGGAAAGGAAACACAAGGGAGAGAGAAAAAGCACAAATCAATACTAAATGCATGGGTGGGGGGGTCAAGTAGAAAGGGAGGGATATTACAGGGAGGGACCTATAAAGATGAAGAAAAACCCAAGTAGAAAAACCAGATATAAATCGAGAAATAGAAAACCTAAAGAGAGAAGTTTGGAGGTTAAGGAAAATGAATGGATGCTTAAGTACCAACTCATAGCATCATGTAGAAAGTTCCATCCAAGCTTTACAAGGCCAGAGAAGGAACATAGAACCAGAATGCAATGAAACCAAAATTCCTGAATATTGCGAACATGATACTCCTCCTCTATGTTTGCAGTGCACCTAAATTTGTGTGTTCTAGTATGACAAATTTCCAACTAACAATTATTACCACCCCTGCATGTAAAATTATCTCCATCCCCCAATTTCCAATGGTCTACTAGGTCCTAAACTTTTTTTTCTCATGAATTGTAACTTTACAAAAAATAACAATTTTCCATGGGATCTAAGTGTGAGGAGCTCCCCAATATCTATATAAATTGTAGGTTGCCCTTCCTTAGGATCCTTAGCTCAACTAGTATCATAATACATCATTATCTAACCAAATATGTTCATGATTATCATTGGTCGTCTTCGAAATTCTATGTGTTGGATGGGTTTTCCTTCTCCGGACTCCTACGCACTCAGAATCATCACCTATAACCTCTCCCACACACAATGCAGATTAAGCTGCAGTGGAAAGTGTATCATAAAACATGTAGAGCGCCATTTGGTTGCTACTCTGCCTCCCTTCTTAAATAGTTATAATGTTACATATTCATTAAGGGAATTTTGAGGTCTAAAATGGGTCTCCTAAGGAAAATAATAAAACAATAGTTAAAATAATAAAATAAGAGTTATGAATTTTTAAAGAGAAAGAAAGAAAACTATTTTTATTATTGTATTTTCGGGTTGTCTTCTTATAGGTTTACTCACATGTCAAGTATAGAAACTCATTAGATGCATAACTAAAATATGCATCCAACGAGTACCCAATTTGCATACTTTTGAGTAGACCCACATCGAAAAAATTGAAAATACATGAAAAAAACTTGTTGAACACCCTTTTCATGTATTTTCATTTTTTTTTTCAATGTGCGTTCATTTAGAAGTATGCAAAATGGGTACTCATTGAGAAAAAGAAAGAAAATGATTTTTATTATTGTATTTTCATGTTGTCTTCTTATAGGTTTACTCACATGTCAAGTGTAGAAACTCATTAGATGCGGAACTAAATTATGCATCCAACTAGTACCCAATGTGCATACTTTTGAGTAGACCCACATCGAAAAAATTGAAAATACATGAAAAAAACTTGTTGAACACCCTTTTCGTTTAATTTCATTTTTTTTCAATGTGGGTTCATTCAGAAGTATGCAAAATGGGTATTCTTTGGATACAAAACTTAGTTCCGCATCCAATTGATGTTTACACTTGACATTTGAGTAAACCTATAAGGATATAAGCCCAAAATACAACTAATATATATATACACCCCTCCTAAATATTTACTCCTCGTGATGACATCATCATCTTGAATCCTATTGGTTATTTTAAAGTTAATTTTGTTAGTAATATTTTTTGTTTTGAGGCCCATTTTTTGACCTCAAAGTTTCCAAAATATATAACATAAAATATTAATAATAATTATGTAATATATTGTTACACTAAAATATATTCAAATATACAAGTGTATAATAAAAATCATTGAAACATATTAATTGTATGATTATCATGCTTTGTCTATCCAATAGTACTAAAAATACTTAAAATTCGATATTAGGGATATATTTCGAAGGAAAAAAACTCAATTAAACAATTTATAAAGTTAAATAATATATAATATATATATTAGGAGAAATGGTTCTTTAATCATCAAAGTGTCACTAATTTTCTCCACAAATATATAAAATAGTGCATAAAATAACACAATATAAAGAGAGAAATAAAAAATTACAACTTGTTATTGATATCAAGAAATATTTTAATGGTTTAATAGAGATAAATGTTACCTAAAAAATCATAATTAAGAGTTGATTGCATGAATCAAGGAATTAAAAGATCTAAATCAATGCAATCAATATAAATTCCATGATCTCCCCAAGGTGGGTGTGAATCAATACATTGTCCTACTGACCATGAATTGAAATAATCACACAAGAGGGAGGTAGGCTACCCACATCTCACAGCTTGCATGGTATATCTTCCACTACCATCCCAATTTTTAGCACAAGATGAAATTTATGGTATTTGAGGAATACATGCAAAAGGAGGTGGATTACCTATGGTTATGTAGATCTCACACTCTTCGATTCAAGCACACTGTTGAGGAGGTAAATCCCCTCTGCGGACAGAGGCGATCCCTACTAGCCCAGCAGGGGTCTAGCAACAATCAAAAATGTTACGATGCAAGTTCCTAGTTATGAATGAAAAGACTAAATATGGAAGCCTACCTGGAATCCAATGCTACGATCTGAAGAAGAGAGCGTTCTCGTTCCTCAGCCTCGGAAGATCACGATCCTCCACGATCTCCGCGGATGGACACCTACACATGCAAGAAACAAACAGATAAAAGCATAAAATCTGGCATACGTAACTCAATATCAGTCAGAAAGGATACTAATCATATTAACATAATCAAAAACAGAGTGGAACCATAATCGTAATCATTCATTAAATAACGATCGAAAGAGATTACAACCAAAGTTCTAACGTCGTGGTCTCCTTCGGATGGGTCTCCAGTCGTTCACGTCTCACAAAGCTCGCTAGGGAAAGGGAAATCCTCTCCTGAGTCTCTCGCCAATAGTCTCCTTACTTGAGTCGGCCTTAAGGGAAGAAAGAGGGCTCTCACAGCACAAAGGCTCTTGGGAATTTGGGGATTCAAAGCTTAGGTACTTCAAGACTAGCTTGCCATGGAATTGAGCAGGCTTTTATAGATGGGGAAGGAGGGAGTTGGGATCCCTATTATTGTGGGATTGGCCCTATCAACAAGGAAGGTTCCATGGGAGGTGACAAAACCACTTCCCTTCCATAGAACTCCCGCAGCCAAACCTCCCAACTCAAGATAGGCAATGGTTTCTGAGTTTTTTGAAACACAACTTCCGCCATATTTATTTAAAAAACACTCCTTAAATTGGCTGGCGCGACTACTGCTCTGGGACAGAGCGCCAGTTGGCGCGGCCTCTTTGCAGGATTTTCCCCATTGGCGCGAGTGCTGAACTGTCTGCCCGCGCCAATGCAAAAAGAGATGTTTTTCATGATTTTTGCAAGGAGATGTCTTTAGGGAAAATGAAGCTCATTCTTAGAGGAATGCATTGATGATGTTTTCAAGGCATGACAATGTTCACAGGTCACAAAATGGGTCCTCCATTGTGCGGGACGGGGAATGGTAGGGACGGTGACAAATTACTGTGTAACATATGCCCCCTAAAGTATGAGGCCCGAGAGAGAGAGGGGTGAAATGATTTACGAGAACATGTTCAACTGAAGGCCCGCCGTCGGAAAACCTGCGCAGAAAAATACAACTAATATCTCAAGTACATGATGTATATGTGGTATGGGCACAACCATCCAAAACAGAGTACACTATAATCCGGATCCAGGGTATGGGCACAGCCATCCAGCAAGGATCAAAATAAATAGACTCAGGTATGGTCGCAGCCATCCAATCAATGAGTCATATACATAATGATAATAATCCACAATCGCAGCCTGGATTACAACAGACACAATCTAGGGTCTTGCGCTCCATCTCGACCCAAACAAAGTACAAGTCCGAGCATGTGAATATGTGAGCTGAAGTCGAACATGCAAGAACATCGTCTGATTACCAGCCAATGATGAAATTTGTTAACAGACGTGAGAGGAACCACCAATAATGACAATGGCCCTCAAGGTACTACAGGTACAATCTACGGCATGTGAATCAATGAGTTGGCGTCGAACACCCGCAGAATCACTCGATCAGAGGCCAATGATGAAAACCTCACGTCGAATGCGACGAACCTGCCATTGAGGCATGCAGGCTCCAAGGTACCATAAAGGAGTCTCTAGATCAGCTTCCTGGATAATGAGCTGAAGTCGACAGGAACTGACCTCGATCGAAGGTGGGCCATAATGTTTCCCACATCATCGACACGAGACAGAGGAACATGATGTTTTGTTGTGAATCAGGATCGTATGAGAATCAGAGGAAGGTTGATATTTGCAGAGGCCAACTTCTCTTGAACATATAAACGACACGACAGTGGACTTGGCAGTATTTGACATCAATAGATCAGAGGTCATGGTGACAAGGCAATGAGAAGAGGAGAGGTCAAAAGGGATTATCCAAACCCACGGAGGCAAAGTGAAGAAACGAGATGAGATGTCCCCAACCCGACACGAATGCAGACAAGTGCCATGTTCAAGAGCGACATACTGCCGACAACAACGACGATGGTTCCATTTTTCCCCCACCATTTCTGGCGAGTACCCCAATTATTTTTGATAACAAGCTTGAAGGGGATAGCATATGCTTGTAATATAAGTCCGCCCTTCGGGCGAATCCATTCTAGTGCATTTAACGAGTCCTAGGAAGGAGGAACTCGGAGAACGTCATTTCGACTGGATCCGATGTCATCAGGGTTTAACGAGTCTGACAGAGGAATAACTCGGCGTCTTTTCATGTTTAGAGAGTTTGAAAAGACAGCGGAAAAGTAAACTCCACAGGTCCCTTTTCGTAAATAGTTCCTCAGATCCGAAAAGGTAGAAAACAATATCCGAGAAAACCTCCTAGTCGCGATAGGCTAGGGTATTCCTTTTTCGTAATCAATCCATCCCAGCCCGAAAAAGGGTTAAACATATACTGGGTAGATGTCGATTCGTGTCCAATTTAACGAGATCGAAACGACAAGGGCCTCGACAATCTTTTCATGTTTAGAGAGTCAGAAAAGAGCTGAAAGATGACTCCAAAGTGACTTTTTTGTGTATTTACCGAGTCCGAAAAAGTATAAAATACAACTCGTTTCCATCGTTAAAGTCGCAAAAACCTGCTGCTGCACATACCAAGCAAGCGTAAAATTTATTTTCGACATAACATATAAAAATATTCGATAAAATGACTTTTTACAACTCATTTCATGTCAAAAAGTTATAAATATGTCAAATTGGTAAAAATAAAATTACATTTACTATTTACCTTGGTAAAAAGCAACAGTGGTCCATTTGGAGCAGAAACTTCTGACGGTGATTGCGACAAATCCAGTTGACCATTCAGTTTCTCGTCTGCTACAGGTAAGAGGCGCTCCCTTGCTCTTCATTTTCATCCAATTTTTTAATAGTTTGACCCTGTAAATCAGTTCTCTAGGGCCAATTTTGAAAATTTAGGGCCGCGCTCATTGGCGCGGGTATAGGGCACGGACCCGCGCCAATGGGCTCTTTTATACAAAGGGCCCGCGCCACGTGGCGCGACTGTTCACAAAACAACCGCGCCAGTGGCGAACCTAAAAATCTGCCTAAAATTTCGACATTTAGACCAAATTGCATGGAATTTGAGACTCATCAGAGATCTAACTAAGGGTTCATGACCATATGAATGCAGGTAATCAAGCAAAATGGCGATTGAATGGAAAGAACGAGAGCATGGAGAAGAGGATGAACAAGCCATGCAAAGTCAAGCTTGCATGAACGCCCTTAGAAATTGTGGGCTGAAAAAGTTCTTCCTCACATCGTGTCTACGAGCTCAGCCCGAGCTCCTCCAGTATTTAATCAGTATCTGGGATGAACATGAACAGGTGTTCAGGTTACGAGACCAGGTATTAGAGCTGGAGGTTTCCGATGTTTATTTTATCACTGGATTGTCCCGCAGAGGTCCGATCCCTGTCTTAACTGGAAGCAGACCATCTGGGGAGAAGATGGAAGAAGTGATGGCACGAGTGTGCCAAGGAGCACAAATGGGATCAGGCAGCAAGAAAGTGGATATCCACACTATCCCTGATCTGGCATTGAGAGTGGTCCTCCATACCATCACGCGGGCTGCTGGGTCGCAGGCACCGCACGAGGCCACAAAGGCCCAACTCCTCTTGGCCTCAGAATGCATGAGTCCCCTGCTGTTCGACTGGGCAACAACAGTAACAATCAATATGAAAAGGCAGCTCACGAAATGCAAACAGGGTAAACTGAAACAGTTCGGTTATGGTTCCATCTTGGTATCGTTCATTCTGGAACGCTTACCAATCTTCCAGGGCCAAGGGGCCGCAGTAGAAGATCCGATACCACGAGAGCCAAGAATGGCTCGATGGGCAGCATTGATGCCCAGAGCTGGAGGCAGCCAACAGATGTCATGGAGGCCGGAATTGTTTAGGTGGTTACGGCGCCAGCTGATTGTCGTGGAAGACTGGCCCTATGCAGGAACTGACTTCACCGGAGACCCAGATCTCCCACTACCAGAAGGAGATGATGGGACGAGGAGTTGGGTAAGACCTCATGTTTTTTGATTTTATATTTTTATGTTTTTTTTTTTGTTAATACACATTCGTCCTAACACATTTTATATATGCATGCAGATGTGGGACCTGAGAGACCAGCTGGGATGTCTCCAATCTCCCGGAGGACACAACTCGCCCCTGATCCTCAGGGAGAGGGCACCGGAGGAGAGGAGTTGATCGAGAATCTCGAGGGCATTGCCCACGGGATCCCAGACTATGCTCGGCTGGCAGACGTACCGATGGCATACCAGCGCCACATGGTGGGAGTTCCGAGTCGGATCCACCGAATCCTGAGACGCTTAGTGCGTGCAGTTACGTGCTATCATGAGCACCATGCAGATTAGCTCTTAAGATTTATACCACACCTATTTTTTGAGAGACATATAGTCTCTGGATGTACTTAAGACGATTATGTATATTTTTTCTTTTATGTGACACACTCTATGTAAACATTTCGATATCTATATATATGTGCATATCTATTTCTGGATGGATCTTTTACATGTGATGATGTTTTTATATGTCATGCGAATGTCTAATAAAAATGTAATCTAATGTATCAGTTACATAACAAACGACCCGATGCGAAATGTATTCACACAATGTATCTACTCACACATTTCATTTTTATGAAAGCTTGAAAGCACACATGAACACACACATATGAAAACTATGCTTAAAATAAGGAAGACGGGCATGCCCCCTAGCATGGTGTCTCAATTCGAGGTGCATGCCCCCCAAGCTTCAGTCCATTGAAAATGGAGTGAAGGTTCAAAACAAAAAGTCGAATTGAACATGCTCGTGTTTCATTATTTTAACGAGGTTGACACATTTAAAAGAACTATCCTCAAACAACCTATTTCATTGTTTTTAGGAGCTCGACACAAGTGGAGGAACTATGCTCCGAGAACCTGGTTTCATTTTTTAAAGAGCTTAACACAGGGAAGAAACCGTGCTCTAACTGACTTACATCAAAATGAACAAGAAGGCGGTGCTTCCAAGAGTTCCACTCCTGATGGAAGGAAAACGTCCTGGAAGTCAGGACCCAATGCCCCCAGTACACTATGCACGACGGCGTCTTCACTGAGTACAGGCACGGGGTAGGTGGCCACATAGTTGACCTGCGGTGAGGTAGATACAACGGGTGGATAGAAACCAGGAGGGGGTGATGGCGGGCCAGATGCCACATTAGGACCAAAGAATGAAAGTTGATCAATGGTCACGATCTGTCCTTCATGTGGAAAGCACATCACGCGAAAGAGGGAGGAGACAAGCGCTCCCATGGCATAGGTGTAATCGCGCCCCAAAATCAGATTGAAATCCAAGGGGCCTGGAACAACCATCACGTCGATATGGACGGTTTTACCTCCCAAAGTAACAGGTAACCTTGGAAGGATCCCCAACGGTTGACTCGTTCTTCTATTGAATGTCAACAGATTCTGCGTAACGGGCGCAAGCGACGGCGAACCGAAAGCTTGCTAGGTAGTTGAAGACATAATACTAACAGAGGCACCTTCGTCTATAATGGTGCTGGGTACAACCAGACCAAGAGCCTGTACTGTGATCTCGAAAGGCACATAAGACGGAAGGCGAAATCCTGCAAATCGGTTCCAATCAAAGGAAGCGACCAAACTACTCGGAGGGGCTACCATCGACATGCGAAGGTCTTCCCCTGATGTTACGGAAGAAGAAGCATCCTCCATAACCTCCATTTCGAAGGCGGGAGGGATATCCTCTGGAGCCTCCATCATGGGAGGTGGAGGAGGAGCTTCTTGAAGTACAGGAACAGGAGAATCTTTCTCCAAGTCTGAAGAATCTGAAGAGATCAGAAGGACATGGGGGGTGTGAGATCCACTCTCGATAGAAAAGACCTGGTGCATCGCGGATGGGGTCAGTTCAACCGATCCTACGACCAATGGTTGGTCAGGGACGGATTCGTGAATTTGAATTTCTGGGGGAGTGGGATCGACCAAGGATGACTCTTGACCAATCGTAGGATCATCTGGCGGAGGACTCGAAGAAAGCCGATTATAACCAGGTGGAAGGCATGGTGTAGAACCGGTTGGGTTGTCCAAAACTCATTTGGCTTCATCCATATAAGGACAAAGGTGAATGGCATGGTGCCCTTCACACAACTTACAGGGATTGGTGATCTTACCCTGCTTCTTAGAGTTCTTATCAACAGCAGCTGAAGACGTGCCCCCAACTTGACTCCCGGCAGCCAAAGGCAATCTGGCGGCCGTTGGGACCATGCTTCGAGCACCTTGGGGATGCCAGGGTAGTCTCGAAGAAGATGGTCTCCCGTGCACAACAGGCAAGGGAACTTGACTTTCCGTGGAGGGTTGGAAGGTTTATCGAGAGGAGATATTTCAGAAACAGTGGCTGCACTTTTAGCCTCTCGCTTATCAGACTTCTTCTTCTTTGTCTTCTTCTTCTTAACCACCTGGTTACTCGAATCCAGGCTTTCACCAGGCGAAGTAGAAGGGGAGGACGCAAAAACCAGCGAAGAAGGGGAGAGGTCCACCTTGGAATCAACATGATGTTGTTCCGGTGGAGGAACTGATTGAACAATAGTGGAGACATTTGGGACTACAGAGGTTGAGAACAACCAAACAGGCAACCCGACAGTTAACCCAGGAAGGGACAACGTTGCCATGTAAGGAGCACCAACATTTCCAAAAGGAGGAAAATTACCAGGATTCCCTTCTGAGGGGATTCCTTGGTTGGTAAACTCTGAAAAAGTTGCCATCAAAACTCAAAACCACACACGGGCTGAAAAAGAGTGAAGACACACGATCAAACGGTCAACAAGCGATATATAACAGGGCGTATAATCGTGGGTGATTAATTTTTACCACATTGAAAAATAAGAAACTCTACCGTTTCATGTTTTAAGAGTCGAGAAACGATAAAAGATGACTCTATCTCTTTCAGATTCGACACAAGTGTGAAAGGACAAGCGCTTGACGGTCTTTTCAAATTTAGGGAGTCAGAAAAGACCAAATGACTACTCAGGAAAACTAGGCACAAAGGGTGTACCAAATATCCGTGAACTGCAATATACACCTTGGTTTCAATAATGAAACAAAAATCGACCAAGGACTTTCCGTACGTGCAGGCAATCTCCCCGAATGTTGTGTTCGGTGTATCACGGGTATAGGGCGGCAGACTCGGCTTCCTGTGGATAAAGGATTGAAAACCTAGAGGGGTCTCCCTTTATATACGCGACGGTACGGGGAGCACAAGTTCGTACTAGCATTGTCTAAAGCCAGAAGGCGAACGACAGCTGCTAGGTTTAAAGACGCCGGAACACGTCTCTAGCCTAGACCTCTAAAAATGTTTCGTTAAATTTCAATGCTGCCTTAGGTTAATTGGATAGATTTTAAAGTTGATCTTCGATTAAGTTTCAATTTTCAGGCCCTATCGTATGTAGTGTCTTAAAAGACTCCTAAATGCAAAGCTACATGCCACAATCCAACATTTCGTTCGATGAAAACTAGTTATAGAAGAGTTGAGAGCTTTTACACAAACGAAATGATCGGAAGACAAACAATGAGATCTCTAATGCAACTAATGAAATTGAAAACTTTTCATTCAAATCACTAATTACTAGCAAAATCGAAAAGATTACAATTTGCACTAATTGAACCAAAAGCACAAGAGATTTTTTTTATAATTTTCAACGTTTGATAGCTAATATACACTGAAGAAACATGAAAACAAACGAAACAACTTGAGAAACGATATTGAGAGAGCAAAACAAAAAAAATTCACTCAACAACACAAGAAATCAGATCCTAAATCGACCAAAGTCTCTTAAAACCAATAAAAGACTCAAAGGCTCCAATGGGCTGTGTGATCTAGGCCCAATGCAAGACCAAACGAAATTTGAATGAAGGAATGAGCAATCACCCAAAAATCACAACAAAACAATGAACAACTACTAAGAGGATGTGGAGAATCAATCAGGAAGTCGACCGGACAAACGAAACACCAAAACTCCCAAGGAGGGCTCGATACACTAAGCCACTAGATGCCCTAGGGCTCAAAACGTGAAATCGATAGATAAAAGCAAACAACCAAAGGACAGAGGTGAATTCCCAGTCAAATAGGACTCGAACACACTCAGGCAGTCGGAAAATCAAGAAGAAAAACACTGACCAAACCCAGAGAGCTCAAAATGAGGAAACTCAAAAACCTTACAGGAGTGGCGCAACTGTAAGGCTAAAACTGGTGCCAGAAAGCAATTGGCGCGGGCTAAACAAGAGCAACATGCGCCAATTGGCGCGACTGTCGAGCTAAAAAGCGCGCCAGTCGAGTTTCTCAGCCAAAAACAAAAAGAACTACTCCAGAAGCAGATCAATGCATACTAAGCAAACCAAGAAGTAAAAAACAGCAAAAGAACCCAACCCAGAAGGCTCATCAAGCAAGGAAAAACATAAAATAATCAAAACGAGACAATACAAACGAGACAGTGAAATCCAGATGATCCCCAGCGGAGTCTCCAAATTGTTGAGGAGGTAAATCCCCTCTGCGGACAGAGGCGATCCCTACTAGCCCAGCAGGGGTCTAGCAACAATAAAAAATGTTACGACGCAAGTTCCTAGTTACGAATGAAAAGACTAAAGATGGAAGCCTACCTGGAATCCAATGCTACGATCTGAAGAAGAGAGCGTTCCCGTTCCTCAGCCTCAGTAGATCACGATCCTCCACGATCTCCGTGGATGGACACCTGCACATGCAAGAAACAAACAGATACAAGCATAAAATCCAGCATACGTAACTCAATATCAGTCAGAAAGGATACTACTCATATTAACATAATCGAAAACAGAGTGGAACCATAATCGTAATCATTCATTAAATAACGATCGAAAGAGATTACAACCAAAGTTCTGACGTCGTGGTCTCGTTCGGATGGGTCTCCAGTCGTTCACGTCTCGCAAAGCTCGCCAGGGAAAGGGAAATCCTCTCCTGAGTCTCTCGACAATAGTCTCCTTACTTGAGTCGGCCTTAAGGGAAGAAAGAGGGCTCTCACAGCACAAAGGCTCTTGGGAATTTGGGGATTCAAAGCTTAGGCACTTCAAGACTAGCTTGCCATGGAATTGAGCAGGCTTTTATAGATGGGGAAGGAGGGATTTGGGATCCCTATTATTGTGGGATTGGCCCTATCAACAAGGAAGGTTCCATGGGAGGTGGCAAAACCACTTCCCTTCCATAGAACTCTCGCAGCCAAACCTCCCAACTCAAGATAGGCAATGGTTTCTGAGTTTGTTGAAACTCAACTTCCGCCATCTTTATTTAAAAAACACTCCTTAAATTGGCTGGCGCGACTACTGCTCTGGGACAAAGCGCCAGTTGGCGCGGCCTCTTTGCAGGATTCTCCCCATTGGCGCGAGTGCTGAACTGTCTGCCCGCGCCAATGCAGAAATGGATGTTTTTCATGATTTTTGCAAGGAGATGTCTTTAGGGCAAATGAAGCTCATGCTTAGAGGAATGCATTGATGATGTTTTCAAGGCATGACAATGTTCACAGGTCACAAAATGGGTCATCCATTGTGCGGGACGGGGAATGGTAGGGATGGTGACAAATTACTGTGTAACACACACATTCGTGAATTTTTGCAAGTGAGTAAACCACCATCATTTTAAGAAGCGAAGGGTAGCTTGTGATATCATTTAAAAAATATTACAGTCTGCTTTGGAAGCCTTTAAAATATGGTGTTTTCTCTCGAGCTCCTACAACGCTTCGTCAATGACCATAGCTAGAAAGTGCCATGTAATCCTTGGCGTTCACATTTTCCATAAACCCCTTAGGATCTCAACTTTCAGTTATAATTCATGTCTATCCTCTATAGTGATCTTTGTCAATCAGGTTCGGTCTTCTTCTTCACTCCCCCTGCAACTCATTTTAGGACTAACTCTTTTTATTAACTTCTCTTCTTTCTCTAGTTGGAATTTTAGATCTCGCCTCTATATCCCCTTGCTTGACTCGATTTTTTTCACAATCTTCCTCACCTCTAACTTCTCACAATTTTAATTCACTCCCCCTGCTTTTAGTGAGAAATTTCAACCTCTCTCTATCCTATTTTATCCCATCATATGCTTGTTCCTCTCATCAATCAAATTTCGACCCCCTACCTCTCACGTAGTAATGGTTCGGCGTCGCAACGTTATCTCCATAGTGACTTAACACTAAGGCAGGTCGGGTCAGGCCCCCTCTCATACCCCACTCACTAGACTACATGCCTCTCGTGCTCAGGATTCTACCCGAGCCACCATGGACCCTTATCAACGTCTCATTCCTAACGTCATGCAGTTAGTTATTGCTAAAATCAAAGGGTAGGTCATCTAGGCAAAAATATTCACATGAGATCATCATGTGGAGCGTGAAACTTGGGATTGGATTCCAAATAATGGAAACCCTACTAGGGTGCGAACTTCTGCTTACATGAAGAATATCAACATGTACTGGCTCATCAAGACATTTATGGGTCGAGTTTTTTAGTGTTAGTATTTGCATCCTTCCATTAGTGATAAAAAATCCTCTTTTCATATAATATTAGGGTATCATTCAAAAAAAATTATCATTCCACTAGGTTTCATTCAAAAATTTAGTCACTGATGGTAGCCCTAGCCCAAAAACATTACTCTTCCTTAAATTTGATTACTTGTTGGCATATTTTTATACCTTGCTGACTGTACATCATCCATAAAGTTAATGTCATCATGCCATCACATCAGTCATGTCATCATGAAGTCCAATCTTTCAAGGTTTCATTAGGTCTTTTAGGGTCAATCAAGGTTACCATTAGGTTTTTAGGGTTTTTAAAGGTCCGATAAAACTTCATTTCCATTGCATAAGACCAGCAAGTAAAGGGTGATCAAATAACATCTCTTCGCCATATGAAGATTATTTGTAAGGAAAAATTCTTGTTTGAGCATGTAATTTTGGTTTTAAGATGTAATTTTCAATTTCACTATGTAATTTTATGTCATTCAAAATGTAATAAGTTCATGATTCCCAAGCTGCTAACTCAGAGTTCCAACATGCCAAAGCATCAAAATGTCAAATTCAAAGAGTTCTCAAAGTCACTAAATGATCAATTTGTCAAAGAAAAAGTCAAATGAAAAGGTATAGTTTCAAAGTGAAAAGTGAATGAAAAGAAGAGAAATTGGGTCCCAAGGCCCAATTCATTCAAATGATCAATTATAAAGACCACCACAAGACAAGTAAGAAGCTCATTTTCTCTTGCATTCATCGAGCACACACTCCCATGGTTTAGAAATTCAAATTGCAAAGTCAAAGGCAAAAATTTTTGTGGTGCTGCGCTTTCTGGAGGGTGGCACTGTGCTTCTCAACAGGCGTTGCGCTTTTAGCAGGCAACATTGCGCTTTTCCTCAACAGGCACTGTGCTTCTGGGCAAGGCATTGCGCTTTTGCCCAGTGAGCTCTCCAAGCACCAAGACTCAACCAAAATCCTCCATACCTTCAACAAATGCTTCTAATACCCTATAGCACGTAAGTATGTCAAGTTTATTTCCTCCTTGCACTCCTAAGCATTGATTTTATAGTGTTCTTGTTCCTAAGTAAAATTGGCATTTGGTCTAGTGAAGAAACCCTAGTTCTATTTCTCATTCTCAACTTGATGCCCTTTAACCCTAAAATCCCTTCCTACATCATTATTAAACCTATCCCTACCCATACAATACCATTTCCTAGTCCCTAAATCCTTTTCCCATAAAACCCCAAGTCCTAGGCTTCTAAATTTCTGAGGAAGCCACTTCCTTAGAACCTGTAATTTAATTGTCATTTCCAACTCCCTTGACATTTCAACCTCCTATCACCTCCCAAAGCTCCATAACACCTTCCCCCATCTCCCTAAATTTTCCTAGACTTATCCTTATTCCCTAGACCTATCTCCACTCCCCATTCCCATCCACCTCATCCCTAGGGTTTCTTGGCCACCAAACACTGTGGAGGAAGACAAAGATTATATGGAAGAGGAGAATAGAGAATAGAGAAGGCCTCACAAAGGAGGAAGAATCCTAAGGCTGGAGCCCACCAACACAAATGAACTAATGGCCTCTCCTATGACTGTCAGTTGTTTTGATTATGCAGGTTGCCTTGATTTTTGCAACATGATTCAGAGGGTCCAACATCATCCTATGTTGAGTAGAGTATTCATCTCAAACCTCAGAGACATTCAAGTGACCCTTGTGGGTGTGACCTTCACCATGTCTACATATATCATTGTTCTTACCACAGGGATTCCAAACATGGGTGAGAAGTGGTTTAAATCCAATGCTTTGGAGGATCAGTATTATGAACCATTCATCAAAATAAGGTACAAAAATGAGAGGAAGAGGGTCTTCCCTTTCAGCTACCTTCCTGATAGGTATGCCCCCATGATGAAAATCATCATGAAGTACTTCTCTTGTGAAGGAAGGTTCTCTAGGCTCTACACATACCTTATCAGACTACTTATGAACTTCACAAGAGTAAGATTGCTCAATATCCCATACTATCTATTCAGGAGCATAGCCAAAATGGCATTCATTGTAAAAAAGAGAGACTATGACCAGCATATGAAAAACCTCTTCCACCATTCATTGATCAAAATCATTGCACTCCATCACCTTGACCAGTTGAACATCTAATGGGACTCCTCCATTTCCGCTGACATCTTCACTGCTCAACAAGCTCCACATGTTGAAGACGTGCCTTCTTCATCTCATCCTGCTACATCTATGCCTCCACCTCAGTCCACTTCACCTATTTCATCACAATCACCACCATCATCACCATTTCATGGTTATATTTGGTCACGAAGTAGAGTTATGGTCAGCAAACCTAAGAGAGTTGAATTCGGCATATTGGCAAAGACATATCAGAGAGGGAATAGGCAGGTTTTTTCCCCACAGATTGTGGGAGGGACCTTGCCTTCTTCATTAGAAAATAAGGTACAAAATTGTAAACAAAATATGATAGAAGCATATGAGCATGAGGAAGCCATGCAAGAGGATGAGGATCCTCATGATGAGGAAACAAATTTTGACCTTGTTGACTTGGATGAGAAGCATGATTATGAGGCCTCCAATTTGATTATCAAGGAGAAGGATGCCCAAATCAAGGAGCTTAAGACCAAATTAGAGAGATCTAAGTTTCTGATTTCATACTATGAGCAGGAAAATCAAGAACTCAAAATCAAGAAAGCAATCATGGTGATGCAACTTCTCAAGGAAAAAAGAGAAGAAAACAAGGCAAAGGCTTTGATTGATGATGCTTTTGAGAGGTATGGTGAAATAAATGAAGAAGAAGAAGAAGTGCCAAAAAGGATACCTAAGACTAAAGGGCTGAAAAGAGCTCTAGAACTAGAGAGACAAAAGGAGGCTAAACTTGCCAATGAGCTCACTTTAAATAAGCAATTTTCCATCATGGTCAATGAGAACCGAGAGCATTGGCTTGACAGGGCCAATGAGAATCTTGTGAAGCTCCTGGAGAAGGCAAAGAAGGACAATGATTTACAAGGGAAGATGGCCAAACACTACTGCAAAAGAAATCAAATTGCAAGGTCAAAGCTCCAAAAGGCCAAATCAAGACTTAAAACCCTACACAAGAAAAATGAAGGGTAAAAGCTTGATATCCTTGCTGAGGCATCACTCATTGCCTAAAAAACCTCATCAGCCTCCCACAAAATAAATTTTGAAGAAATTTGAGCAATTTTGGAAAACTTCGGAAATTTTTGCATTTTTGGCAGTTTTCCACAGTCACAATGTCAAAAGCGTAATGCCCTAGGCACTGCACCTTTTCTAGGGATCTCCAATGACCAAACTGAAAGTACCATTAGATTCAGAAGGCTAATTAAAATTAGGAAAACAACTTTACAAAACTTTTTTGGGTCAACAAAGTAGTCAAAAGGTTAAAAAACACCCAAAAAATCACATTTCTGCCCTATTTTGGAGGCTGTCGGTGCGCTTTTTACCAATCTTGGAAAAATCAACTTTTGGAGGGTCAAATCAACACCATTTTGGAAAATAAGCACATATAGGGAAACTATACAGGACATAATTTCCAATGAGCTATCCTGAGCTAAATTTGGACACCTGGAACCCCATCAAAAGTGGCGCTGAATTTTGCACTGCGCTTTTAACAAATTTTATGAGTTTGTTGATATTTCCAAATTTTCTCAGTTTTTTCATTTTCACCTTGGAAAATGGTGTTTTTACCAATGTAATTCATGATGTAAATGTAATTTTTATGTTTCTACACTTACCTAAGGTAAATACATTAGGTGAAAACTCTTGATGAGATGTAATGAATTAGTTTCCAAAAAGTGAGGGATGAGTCAGTTTGACCTCCCTACACTCTAACTTTCAATTCATTTTTTGGTCGAACTGCTCCTCCACTCAGGTATTCGATCCCTGAGGTTGAGACAAGTTTTTTTCTGGTCTATATCTTGTAATTTTTGACTCATTTCACAGGTTGGATGTTGTTGCATTGATTAGAGACTTTAGTGTAATCAATATTAGGTAGAAAATTAATGAAAGAGTTGTAGCTATTTCTTTGGGATACCCGTGGTATGGAAATTTAGCATAGTTTCTTCTTCTGTAGCATATGTGTGAATCTTTTGTACTCTTCATGATCCATTTCATTTGTATTATATGTTTATTTTCAAGTTGATAAGCAGAATACATCCCTCATGCTCTATTTTGGGAAAATCTTCATAACTTGTTCATTTTCTTCAGTTTAGAAAGAATACATGCTTTGCCTTGCTATTTCTAGCTCCTCATCAATATGATCCATCTCACCCTAAAACCCTAAAGTGTTAGCCTTCCTACCTACCTTGCCCCATTGAATGGACTGCAATCTTAAACTTATTTTCCCTGACCTAGCCTCTTTGACCTAATTCACTCATCCAACAAACCAATTCTAAAAAAAAACCCCTATACTCATACCTAGCCCAAAACCCTAATTCATCCAGCCCTCTTGGCAATGAATTTGTGGAGAGAGCCCTCTCCGGTTTGGTAGGGATAACTACCAAGCTAAAAGATTGGTATGTGGTTACCTCTGTTTGGACTCTTTCTTGGCCTTAGAGATCTGGTGGATTGATAACATACTGGTGCCATTGCTGGGGAATAAAATATTTATTTTCCCTGGGTGTATGACAATAATCATTGGAATTTGATCCTTTGGATGATAGGATGAAGTTTTAGAAAGGCTGATTGGATCATTGTAGTGCCAAGATTGTAGAGTTGGCTTCGAGAAGATATGCTAGAGCAAATCTCGATCTTGATCCAGCTGATCCAATCGAAGATCCAAAGAAGCTTGTCTGGAAGCATAGATATCAAGATACAGAGATTCAGTTAGGTCCAACCCGATTGGTAAGATCTACTTCACTTCCTACTAAAGTACTATCTCTTGAAGATATACCATTTGATCTAAAATTTTAATTGTCATTGTTTAGATCTAAGTCTGAAACCTCTTTAGCCGAAATAGTATTTGATCATTTAAGGCTCTCTGAGGTCAAGTCATTATCTAAGTTAGATCTTAGTTCTCTAAAACTTGAAGAAATTTTACTTTTTGAAGAAACTAAACCTGAAACAGACCTTGACATCAAAGTCTGGACCTAACTCTATCAGCAAGAGTCAATACCTGTCTCAAATTAACCTCAATCAATTGTTTCTTTTTCATCTTCACCCTTGACCTCATCATTTATACCTAATACTTCAATACCTACAACAGTTGTTCCACTACTTATTCAACCAACCCATCCCATTGTCAATCCAGCACTTCACTCAGTAGGAATCATGGCCAGATTTTCCCCACTTATCTTACCTACTCAATTGAATGATTTACCTCAGGGTTATGGCGAGGGACTCCCCTTGTTTGATGAAAATTCTACCATAACTGTAAAAAAACACATTGTCAAGGTCACTAACTTCATAGACTTGGAGGAAGTAGATGTTGACAATGCCAAAATGAGAATTATAGCCTAGAACTTCTCTAGAGATGTCAAATTTTGGTTTAGATCCTTGACTGCAAATTCCATTGCCACTCCAGAACAACTGGTTGTTGTATTTATAACCCGATGGGAGGTGAAGAAAAATCATTTATAGTTACTTTCTGAGTATGAGAACATAAAAATAATCCCAATGAATCAATTCAAGGTTTCAATACTCACTTCAATAGAACTTATAATGCAATTCTTGTTGAGATCAAGCCTCCTCTAGGCTTAGCTCTCATACGTTATCCAGATGCATTTGATCTAGACATGGAATACCAACTAAGGGAAAGAAGTTCAACTACATTGGAAGATATGCAAAAGAATGCAATCAGCGTTGAAGCAAATCTGCTGATGAAAAGAGCTAGAACCATAGGTGAGAGAAAATTCATCGTTAAAGATGAACCATCCACCTCATCTTCCAATGCTAAAATGGAAACTTTGATAAGGAATATTGAAAGAATGGTTGACAGGATGTCCATCACTGAAAGACAGCCTGAGGTCAGAAATCCTAACTTTAGAGGCCAACAATAGCCTCAGTTAAGGATCAAGAAGAGAGAAAAATGAGCTCCTGAGCAACCAACACAACAACAACAAATCAAGACACCCTTGCAACAGAATTATGCTCAAGGAATAGAAGAAGAAGATGAAGACACAATTGTTGAGGAAAATCTCCTTTTCAAGGCTGATGGTCTGCCCATGTTTTTGACGGAAGATGAAGAGTATTTTGAAAAGAAATATGAGCCTAAGGATGAAGATTTTATCCTTCCCAATGATCATGAGTTGGAAACTGAATCAGATGATTATCAATAGGGTTACTTGAATGCACTTAGTTCACAACAAAGGAAGTAATCATTGAGGAGCAGATATGTGCCAGTTAATCCCATTCAGAAAAGGGCATCTCAACAGAAAGATACTAAAAAAAGAAGAATCCTTTGGGTAATCAGAGTAAAGGAAAAGAGCCTATAGCCATGAATGAGAACAAGGTAAATCAACCATTTACAAGTTCAACAAATAAGGAAAAGGAAATTCATAAGAAAGAAGCTCCATAAAAGGACCATGCTGACAAAGGAGACATCGTAATTAAAGAGGTAGAAAAATCCACTCCTTTCAGCCTAGAAATTGAAATTTCAAAATTGAAAGTGTCCATTCCTTTGACTGAGATTGTTAAGAATAACTAGTATAAGTCCCATGTAGCCAAAATGCTTAAAGTAGATCCTTTGTCCGACATGGTAAATGTCAAAGATGATCAACCCGAACTTATTTTTGGCCATGTTATTGATGGTCAATTAGAAGATAGCAAGGTTCCCCCATTCTACTTGAGTCTAAGAATCCACCAATGCATTTTACACAATTCCATGTTAGACTCTGGATACTCCCATAATATTATTCCAAAAGCCATTATGGAAAAGTTGGGTTTAGACATCACTCGTCCCTACCATGACTTATACTCCTTCGATTCAGGTAGAGTCCATTGTATTGGCCTCATTAAATATTTGGTATTCTCCCTAGAGCAGATTCTAGAAAAGAATGTTCTAATGGATGTGGTGGTAGCTGACATACCACCATGGTTTGGCATGTTGCTATCAAGATCTTGGGGAGAAAAATTGAGAGGCACATTGCAATTAGAATTTTCTTATGCAACCATCCCCGTATTTAGAAAATTAAGAAAATTGTACTGAGAAACAAAGATGAAGTATATGATCACAAGCAAAGAAAAGTCGAACAATCATCCGATAAATTTTGCACATAGAGATTTAGAGTCATTTATTTTGTTTAATGATAGCGACTTAAATGATGTAGATGGCCAGCTCATAGAAGTAGAAGATGTTCCAAAGATTCATAATTGCATCAGAAAAGTTATAGAAAAGGAAAAAGAGAATATGTCGAGTTCACCAGAACAACCATTAGATGAGGCAGAGAAAAATTCATAACAACCATTAGATAAAGAAGAATAAAGTCCAGAAAAGCATGAAGAAACATTTCAGAAAGTTGAGCAAAAAAAGAAATAAGAGTTTCAATACTTGGAGGATGAAAATGGTCTAAGGTCTATGGACTTTGATGGTGCCTTGGGAAAAGGCAGGGCAAGCATTGGAATTTGGGTCCGCAACCCTTTTCATCAACCTCATAAGGTTCCTACAACTGTTATATTATGCTCATATAAGTTAGCTTTTGATTGCACTAACAATGAGGTGGAGTATGAAGCACTGATTACTGGCCTAAATATCTTGAAGAAACTGGGTGCAAAAAGAATTTTAGTACGTGGTGATTCAGAACTTGTGATCAAGCAAGTTAAAGGTGAATATCAACCTAACCATCCTTGAATGAGAGCATACAGGAATGTTGTACTAGATATTTTGAAAATGTTTCTGGAGTATACACTTTTAGTTGTGCCAAGGAGTCAAAATCTCATGGAAGATTCATTGGCTACAACTGCAAGCAATTTTAAGATCCCCATCTATTCAAATAGGAAATTTAAGATTCATGTGAAACACCGGCCCACTGTTCCCGATAACTTGTGGTATTGGCAAGTATTATGGGATGATAGGCAGGTAAATAACTTTCTCCAAGGTGAGTCTGAATTTGAGAATTGTTCCATAGATGAAATCTGTGGCAAAGATGACCAGGACATAGAAACAACTCAGGTGGATGTACTACATCTAAAAGACAACAATATTCCAAAAGGTCTCATACCTTTGGAAGAATTATTTGACCAAGATGATGTAGCAAGAAAGCCTACATTGGTGCCTACTGAAAAAGGTGTGGAGGATGTGAATATCGGGACAACGAATAAACTAAATATGGTTAAAATTTCCAAGTCTTTATCTCCCGAGGTAAAGGTTGAATATGTTAATTTAATTTATGAATTTTCTAATGTTTTCACATGGGAATATGCAGATTTAAAGATGTATGACAAGAACATCATTCAACACACTATTCTGATTAAGTCCGATCAAAAGCCCTTTTGAAAAAAATTGAGAAGGATCAATCCTATATTGTTGCCAACAATTGAAAAAGAAGTAAACATACTTTTCAAGTCCTGAATTTTTGTTCCTATCATATTTTCTGATTGGATTTCGAATTTGGTCTCGGAAAGAAAGAAGACTGGAGAAATCTGGCTCTGCATAGATTTCAGGAACTTGAACAAAGTATCTCTCAAGGAAAATTATCCACTTCCTAAAATGGATCATATCCTTCAAAGAGTTGTTGGTTCTTCCCGGATGTCACTGTTGGATGGATATTCAGGATATAACTAGATTTTGGTACATGAGGATGATTAGGACACGACAAAATTTAATACACCTTGGGGTATGTTAAAATATGAAAATATACCATTCGATTTGAAAAATGCAGGGGCCACATTTCAGCGAGCCATGGACATAACATTTGCCAATGAAAAATATGTTCTCTTCGTTGTTTATTTAGATGACTTGACAGTGTTTTCACATTCTGATGATGAACATTTGCATCATTTAAGAATTGTTTTCGAGAGCTGCAGGAAGTTTGGAATCTCTCTCAACCCAAAGAAAAACCTTCTTGCCATGGAGGAGGGGAAATTTCTCGGTCACATCATCTCCAAGGATGGGATTCAGATTGACCCTTCTCGTGTTCAAGAAATTTAGCAGATTTCCCTCGCAACAAAAAGGAAATACAAGCATTCAATGGTAAGATGGATTTCTTACGTAGATTCATTCCTAATTTGGCTGGGCATATTAGAGAGTTGACAAATATGTTGAAGAAAGATAATGATGTGAAGTCATCTGAAGATGCCAGGAAGTCTATCAACTCAGTAAAGTTTGCCTTGACCACCACCCCTATTTTAATAAGTCCTGACTATTCTATTGATTTCATAATATTCTCCTTTGCTTCTAAGAAAACCATGGCAATAGTATTGATGCAGAAAAAGGATAAAAATGAACTACCAACTATATTTTTCAGTCGCAATATCAGAGATGCAGCCCTTCGGTACAACATCATAGAGAAATAGGCTTTGGCTTTGGTAAAAGAGCTGAAATATTTCAGAGTTTACATTTTACATTCACGTACTCTTTCCTATGTGCCTAATGTAGTTGTAAAAGAGGTTCTCATGTAGACAGACCCAGAAGAAAGGAGAGGGAGATGGATAACAGCATTACTATAATATGACCTTGAGATCGAGCCCACCAAGTTGATCAAAGGTCAAGGCTTATCCAAGCTCATGGTTGAGTCAATCCTCCATGCTCTAGACATAAAATTAATTTCATCCTTGTCCAATAACGAATAATATGTTGAATTTTGCAAAAAGAAACAGTGAAATTGGCATCTGGAAGCAACATGACAACACCTACACTAGTGTGGGACCAGGAGGTCCAAGCAGCACCTACACTAGTGTGAGACCACGAGGTCCAAGCAACACCTACACTAGTGTGGGACCACAAGTCCCAACAACACCTACACTGGTGTGGGCTAAATTTGGTGCATGTCTATTTTAGTTATCCCTTAATTAAGATGGACAATAAAATGAAATATAATCTCAAAATAACTTGTAATAGTTAACTGAGTGTGATAAACTCCGTTAACTCATGAATTTCGAGTTGAGGGTAGTTGGTGAGGCATGCAGAGTAATTCTAGTTGTAACAGAGTTTGAAGTGCAGTGGTGCATTAGTTAATGCAGGTTGTAATCAATTTAACTCAGTTAAGTGAATTAAACTCAGTTGTGCTAGTTGTAACTATTTGATACACTAGTGAAGGATCAAGTGAATTAAATATTATTTAATTCACAATTAGTGATCGCATATGCAACTGAGGATTTAATATTATTAGTTGCATGCATGTCAGTTCCAGTGGAGACCCAATTGAGATCTAGGTGAAAGGGAAGTGTGACTATCAGTTGTGATATTATCTGACTGCCCAGATGTAGTTAAAACACAATAGGATGCCCATGATACTCAGCGCAATTGAGGAAGGCTGAAATTCCTAAAGAATAGGGATTGCATTCATCAGGAATTGTGTAAGCAAGGGAGGCTGTCTGGAGGCAGTAAATTGGCTAAGTATTGGTCAGTTTTATCTGAGACAACGTGAGACAATTAGTTGAGTACAAGAAGGTTCTTGTGAGAAGAGTTTTATGTAATTTTTTCATGTATCCATGCTGAATATACAATAGCAGATAGTGGGGTTTTTAGCAGCAATATTTCCCTGGGAAATTATCTGTGTTGTGGTTTGATTTGTTTCTTTCTGCACTTGTTGTGATTGGCGATTGTGTTTTTTAATTCCATAATTGATTTGTAGAAGCGATTCAGTATTTAAATTTAGTACATTGTTAGATCGGATTGAATCCATGATATACATGCTTGTTGTATAATTTATACATGGTATCAAAGCACAGGAAATCACAATAGTGAAGGAGGAGTTGAGTTTGTGACTGGATACAATTCAAATTTGCAGAAAGAATTTCTTGGTGCTACAACTGATTCAGGATCGAAATGGCTTTCAATGGCTTGAGGTTGGAGTATGCACTTGAGGGCAGCTCAAAATATATTTCTTGGAAGGACAAAATGGAGGAAGTACTCGAAGAAAATGGCATGAAAGAATTCATTGACAATGATGTTCCTAAACCCGCTGACAGATGCTGCAAATCTTGATGCATGGCAAAAGAAAGTGGAAAGGGCGAGGAGGATCTTACTATAGGGAGTACAAGACCACATTGTCTCAAGTCTCCATGGAAAAGCGACTCCATATTCAATGTGGAAGGCTTTGACAGATCTATTTCAGAGTAGCAGTGACCATAGGAAATTGGCACTAAAGGATAAACTTAGGAAGATCAAGATGGAGAAGAATGACACTATTCCGGTATACTTAACAAAGTTTGTCCAATGTTGGGATGAGCTTGGGAGTGTAGGAATTATTTTCATTGATGATGATTTTGTGAGCCTAGCTCTTCTAGGACTTCCCAGGAGTTGGCATAGTTATCAAGACTCTATCAATGGGAGGGAAAAGCTACCAGATTTGAAACGACTGTGGTCGGATTTGGTGTAGGAGGAGTTCAGACAAAATAATAGAGATGGATCCTCATCTAAGAATGAAGATGAAGAAGATTATGCTTTTTCTGCCAAGGCGTAGAAGGGGAAAGGAAAGAAATTCCATTCCAAATTTGAGATCGGTGAAGAAGGAAAGGAATGCGACATGTCCATAGTGAAGTGTTTTCATTGTCACACACATGGAAATTATGCCATCAATTGTCCACAAAAGAAGAACAACAAGAAGGCTTTAGGATTTGCAGCTGGTGAGGCTTTGGCCTCGCAATTTGAGTTGGACTTCTCATTGATCACATGCATGGTTTCAAGTGCGATGGGATCAGGGTGGTACTTGTATAGTGGTGCATCTTTCCACATGACGGGAAACAAGGAACTTTTCAGTAGCTTGGAGGAGAAGGACCTCCAGATGCATATTGAAATGGGTGACGATGGAAGGTATAGTGCTACCGGGATTGGTATAGTTACTTTCCACAGACAGTCAGGTAAACCATTTTTATTAAAAGATGTAATGCATGTACCAGGCTTGAAGAAAATTTAGTTTCAGTTGCAATGTTGGAGGATAGAGGCTATGATGTTGTTTTTAGTGAAGGAAAATTTTTCCTTCGACACAAAGCAATAGGACAAGCCAAGAAGATTGGGATTCATGTGAAGAATCTCTGTAGATGTGATTTCTACAGAGCTTCCAACCATTGGGAAGTGTCAGAAAACCATGCAACTAATCCTTGAGAGGGAGTTGGATTTGCATGCAGGTGAGGAATTCTTGGTTCCGAAGAATGAACCTCAAGATGTGGAGCAACCACATGCGGAGGATCATGGAGTGGCAGAAACCACTCAAGTACAGAAATTTCGAGCCAGATGGGCAGAGGGAGTGCATGCAACTATACCTCCAGGTATGAGGTGGGGTGACAAGTAAGAATAATCCCAAGAAGAAATTTGGGCAGGGTCCTAGAGGTGGTGTGTCTCATGGATTGAACCTGGCTATGAGGAGCCCACAGAGAAGCAATAGCAAGATCAGTTAGATTGATGCAGTCAGATGTTAGGAGGACAAAAATCAGAGTGACAGGTGTCAGATACTGGAGTGCAGATCAGGGTTGGCAGCAGTGCAAAGTGCATGGATGTAGATGTCAACAACGCAAAGAATCCAGTAGACATGTGCAATAGCTAGCAGCAGTCAGAAGAATTTGATGAAAGATGCATTATACTGATTCAGTTGTTAAGAGGCTATTCAGTTTTGAAAGTGTTGCATGCAAAAGTTGCATTTGTGAGAAACACTAGCGAAGTGTTGCATGCAAGAGTTGCATGTGCGAGAAACACTAGAGAATTGTTGCATGCAAGAGTTGCATGGAGCATGCAAGAGGTACATGTGTGCATGCAAGGACATTCCTTTCTTGTTGAGAGGGAGTGTTGAAGTTTGCAACAAAAAATAGTGAAATTGGCATCCAGAAGCAACATGACAACACCTACACTAGTGTGGGACTAGGAGGTCCAAGAAACACCTACACTAGTGTGGGACCACAGGTCCTAGCAGCACCTACACTGGTGTGGGCTAAATTTGGTGCATATCTGTTTTAGTTATCCCTTAATTAAGATGGAAAATAAAATGTAATATAATATCAAAATAACTTGTAATAGTTAACTGAGTGTGATAAACTCAGTTAACTCATGAATTTTGAGTTGAGGGTAGTTAGTGAGGCATGCAGAGTAATTGTAGTTGTAACATAGTTCGAAGTGCAATGGTGCATTAGTTAATGCAGGTTGTAATCAGTTTAACTCAGTTAAGTGAGTTAAAATCAATTGTGCTAGTTGTATCTGTTTGATACACTAGTGAGAGATCAAGTGAATTAAATATTGTTTAATTCACAATCAGTGATCTCACATGCAACTGAGGATTTACTATTATTAGCTGCATGCATGTTAGTTCCAGTGGAGACCCACTTGAGATCTAGGTGAAAGGGAAGTGTGACTATAATTTGTGATATTAGCCAATTGCCCAGATGCAGTTAAAACACCATAGGATGCCCATGATACTCAACACAGTTAAGGAAGGCTGGAATTCCTAAAGAATAGGGATTTCATTCATCAGGAATTGTGTAAGCAAGGCAGGCTTTTTGGAGGCAGTAAATTGGCTAAGTATTGGTCAGTTTTATCTGAGACAATGTGAGACAATCAGTTGAGTACAGGAGGGCTCTTGTGAGAATAGTTGTATGTAATTGTTTCATGTATCCATGTTGAATATACAATATAAGATAGTGGGGTTTTGAGCAGCAATCTTTCCTTGGGAAATTATCTGTGTTGTGGTTTGATTTGTTTATGTTTTCACTTGTTGTGATTGGCGATTGAGTTTTTTAATTCCACAATTGATTTGTAGAAGTGATTCAGTATTTAACTTTAGTACATTGTTAGATCGGATTGAATCCATGATAACATGCTTGTTGTATAATTTCTACAAAAGAAGTGAATCTCATTCAGGTATATGATATCTTTTTTTTCATCTCTACGATATTCAGATATTATCTATGTTTTGCAACACCTAAACCCTCCTCTAGGCACGACTAAGAGTCAAGGCAGGTCTTTGAAGCTCAAAGCTTCCAAGTATTGCATATTGGAAAATGCACTTTACTGGAAGGATCCCGGAGGTGTGTTACTGAACTGTTTGGTCAAAGAAGAATCTAAAGAAATGATGAATGACTTCCACAAAGGAGATTGTGGGGGCCACCTATATTGGAGGACCATGGCCAATAAAATATTGAGAGCGGGATATTATTGGCCGACACTTTTTGAAGATGTATACAAAATAGTAAAGAGTTTCCATGAATGTCAAGTTTTTCAGGGTAAAATAAAGCTTCTCCCATTACCTCTTCAACCTATTTCAATACATGCACCATTTCAGCATTGGGGCCTAGATTTCATAAGTGAGATTCACCCAACACAAGTGGATATCGACAACCATAGATTACTTTACAAAGTGGATCGAAGAGATCCCGACCAGGCAAGCAACAAATTATGTCATCAATAAGTTTTAGAAACTAATATCTTGTCTCGGTTTGGTTTTCCTCCTAAGATTATCACAGATAACGTGACAACATTCAAGTCTAAAAAGATGACTAAATTTTGTGACAGATATAGCATTAAGTTTGGAAACTATACAACCTACTACCCGCAAGGTAATGGATTGGCAGAGTCCTCTAATAAATCCTTGATCGATATCATTAAGAAAATGTTAGAGGCAAATAAAAAGAATTGGAATAAGAAGTTGATCAATGCATTGTGGGCAGATCGGGTGAGTAGTAAGAAGTCTATTGGAATGTCTCATTTTCAAGTTGTGTATGGTGTCGATACCTTGTTTCCTTCATCATTAGCAGTCTCGGTTATGAAATTTTCGCAAGAATCAGGGACTGAGGAAAATGAAATACAACGTTGGATTAATCAAATGATCCACCTTCAGCAGATGAGAGATGAGGTATTTTAGAATATCTCAAACTCCATGACAAGATAAAGAAAATATGTTATCAGAAAACAAACGAAGACAACTTCAAGGTTGGAGATGTAGTACTCCGCTGGGATACCAGAAATGAGAATAAGAGTAAGCAAGGAAAATTTTAGAATCTATGGAAAGGGCCATATCAAATTTCAGATTCTCGGGGACATAATGCTTATTTGCTTGAAGAGATGAATGGAAAAGAGTTCTTAGGAGGACTAGTCAATGGTAGGCTCCTTAAGCACTATATTTTCTGAAGCACATTTCTTAAAAATTTCCCATTTCATTGTAAATATCAGCTTACCTCTTCTACAAGTGTGAAGTAGAGAATCACTGGATTTCAGAGCCCGAAGTGAAGGCCATGGTGTTTCACTGATTTTCTGCTATTTTCAAAGTTCAGTTTTTAATCAAGTCAGTATTGAGTCAATTTTCAGTCATTTGAGTTTGTCTAGAGTCAATCTATTTCATCTGAGTTATCAGTTTTTATTCATGATTATTAGTTTGATTTTTTTTACCGTATTGGCCCAATGGATAAGGCTTCCTTCTCTACTGTGTTCTTGACACCTCTTTCAAAGATATCATCCCCAATAAGGCCAATGTTAGTGTTAGTATTTGCATCCTACCATCAATGATCAAAAATTCTCTTTTCATATCATATTAGGGTCTCATTCAAATTTTTTTATCATTCCACTAAGTTTGCATTCAAAATTTAGTCACTAATGGTAGCCCTAGCCCAAAAACATCACTCTTCCTTAAATTTGATTACTTGCTGGCATATTTTTATACCTTGCTGACTGTACATCATCCATAAAGTTATTGTCATCATGCAATCACATCAGTCATGTCATCATGAAGTCCAGTATTTCAAGGTTTCATTAGGTCTTTTAGGGTCATTTAAGGTTACCATTAGGTTTTTAGGGTTTTTCAAGGTCCAATAAAACTTCATTTCCATTGCATAAGACCAGCAAGTAAAGGGTGATCAAATAACATCTCTTCACCATATGAAGATGATTTGTAAAGAAAAAATTCTTGTTTCAGCGTGTAATTTTTGTTTTAAGATGTAATTTTTAATTTTCACTATGTAATTTTATGTCATTCAAAATGTAATAAGTTTATGATTCCCAAGCTACTTACTCAGAGTTCCACCATGCCAAAGCATCAAAATGTCAAATTCAAAGAGTTTTCAAAGTCACTAAATGATCAATTTGTCAAAGAAAAAGTCAAATGCAAAGGTATAGTTTCAAAGTGGAAAGTGAATGAAAAGAAGAGAAAGTGGGTCCCAAGGCCCAATTCATTCAAATGATCAATTATAAAGACCACCACAAGACAAGCAAGAAGCTCATTTTCTCTTGCATTCATCGAACACACACTCCCTTGGTTTAGAAATTCGAATTACAGGGTCAGAGGATTTTTTTTTGTGGTGCAGTGCTTTCTGGAGGGTGGCATTGCGCTTTCTCAATAGGCGTTGTGCTTTTAGTAGGCAGCATTGCACTTTTCCTCAACGGGCGTTGTGCTTCTAGGCAAGGCACTGCACTTTTTCCCAGTGAGCTTTCCAAGCACCAATACACAACCAAAATTCTCCAAACCTTAAAGCAAATTCTTCTAACACCCTCTAGCAAGTAAGTAGATCAAGTTTATTGCCTCCTTGCACTCATAAGCATTGATTTTATAGTGTTCTTGTTCCTAAGTAAAATTGGCATTTGGTCTAGTGAAGAAACCCTAATTCTATTCCTCATTCCCAACTTGATGCCCTTTAACCCTCAAATCCTTTCCTACATCATTATTAAACCTATCCCTACCCCTACAGTACCATTTCCTAGTCCCTAAATCCTTTTCCCCTAAAACCCTAAGTCCTAGGGTTCTAAATTTCCTAAGCAGTCACTTCATCAAAACCTATAATTTAATTGTCATTTCCAACTCCCTTAACATTTCAAACTCCTATCACCTCCCAAAGCTCCATAACCCCTTCCCCCATCTCCCTAAATTTTCCTAGACTTATCCCTATTCCCTAGACCTATCTCCACTCCCCATTCCCATCCACCTCATCCCTAGGGTTTCTTGCCCACCAAACACTATGGAGGAAGACAAAGAATATATGGAAGAGGAGGATAGAGAATAGAGAAGGCCTCACAAAGGAGGAAAAATCCTAAGGCTGGAGCCCACCAACACAAATGAACTGATGGCCTCTCTTGTGACTGTCAGTTGTTTTGAGTATGTAGGTTGCCTTGATTTTTGGAACATGATTCAGAGGGTCCAACATCATCCTATGTTGAGTAGAGTCTTCATCTCAAACCTCAGAGACAATCACGTGACCCTTGTAGGTGTGACCTTCACCATGTCTACATATATCATTGTTGCTACCACAGGGATTCCAAACATGGGTGAGAAGTGGTTTAAATCCAAAGATTTTGAGGATCAGTATTATGAACCATTCATCAAAATAAGGTACAAAAATGAGAGGAAGAGGGTCTTCCCTTTTAGCTACCTTCTTGATAGGTATGCCCCCATGATGAAAATCATCATGAAGTACTTCTCTTATGAAGGAAGCTTCTCTAGGCTTTACACATACCATATCAGACTACTTATGCACTTCACAAGAGTAAGATTGCTCAATATCCCATACTATCTATTCAGGAGCATAGAAAAAATGACATTCATTGTACAAAAGAGACCCTATGACTAGCATATGAACAACCTCTTCCACCACTCATTGATCAAAATCATTGTTCCATCACCTTGACTAGTTGAACATCTCACGAGACACCTTCATTGCCAATGAAATCTTCACTGCTCCACAAGCTCCACTTGTTGAAGATGTTCCTTCTTCATCTCATCCTACTACATCTATGCCTCCACATTAGTCCACTTCACCTATTTCATCACCATCACCACCATCATCACCATTTCATGGTCAGATTGGGTCACCAAGCAGAGCTATGGTCAACAAGCCTTAGAGGGATGAATTGGGCATATTTGCAAAGACATATCAGAGAGGGCATAGGTAGGTGTTTTCCCCACAGATTGTGGGAGGGACATTTCCTTCTTCATCATCAAAGCAGGGTACAGAAGGGTAAACAAAAGATGACAAAAGCAAAAGAGCATGAGGAAGCCATGCAAGAGGATGAGGATCCTCATGATGAGGAAATTGATTTTGACCTTGTTGACTTGGATGAGAATCATGATTATGAGGCCTCCAATTTGATTATCAAGGAGAAGGATGCCCAAATCAGGGAGCTATAGCCCAACTTAGAGAGATCTAAGTTTCTGATTTCATACTATGATCAAGAAAATCAACAACTCAAAACCAAGCAAGCAATCATGGAGTGCAACTTCTCAAGGCAAAGAGAGAAGAAAAAAAGGAAAAGGATTTTCTTGATGAGGCTCATGAGAGGTATGGTGAAACAAATGAAGAATAAGAACAAGTGACAAAAAGGAGATCTAGGACTAGAGGGCTGAAAAGAACTCTAGAACTAGAGAGGCAAAAGGAGGCTAAAATTGCCAATGAGCTCACTTTAAATGAGTAGTTTGTCATCATGGTCAATGAGAACCGAGAGCATTGGCTTGACAGGGCCAATGAGAAACTTGAGAAGCTCCTGGAGAAGGTGAAGAAGGACAATGATTTACAAAGGAAGATGGCCAAACACTACTGCGAAAGAAATCAAATTGCAAAGTCAAAGCTCCAAAAGGCCAAATCAAGACTAGAAACCCTAACCAAGAAAAATGAAGGGGACAAGATTGATATCCTTGCTAAGGAATCACTCATTTCCTATCAAACCTCATCAGCCTCCCACAGAAGAAATTTTGAAGAAATTTGAGCAATTTTGGAAAATTTTGGATTTTTTTTGCATTTTTGGCAGTTCTGGGTGCTGCGCTTTTTCTAGGGACCTCCAATGGCCAAACTGAAAGAACCATTGGATTCAAAAGGCCAATTAAAGTCAGGAAAACAACTACACAAAAATTTTTTGCATCAAAAAAGTAGTCAAAAGGTCAAAAAAACCCAAAAAAAAATATTTTTGCCCTTTTTTGGAGGTTGATGCTGCACTTTGGACCAGTCTTGGGAGAATCATCTTTTGGAGGGTCAAATCAACACCATTTTGGAAAATAAGCACAGATCTAGAAACTAGACATGACAAAATTTCTAATGAGCTATCCTAAGCTAAATTTGGACACCTAGAACCCCATCAAAATTGGAGCTGAAGTTGGCATTGCGCTTTTCACCTTGGCGTTGCGCTTTTAACAATTTTTTTGAGTTTGATGATATTTCCAAATTTTCTTAGTTTTTTCATTTTCACCTTGGAAAATGGTGTTTTTACCAATGTAATTCATGATGTAAATGTAATTTTGATATTTTTACACTTACCTAGGGTAAATAAATTATGTGAAAACCCTTGATGAGATGTAATGAATCAGTTTCAAAAAAGTGGGGGATGAGTCAGTTTGACCTCCCTACACTCTAGCTTTTAGTTCAGTTTTTGGTGGAACTGCTCCACTCAGGGATTCCACTCTTGAAGATGGGAGGAGTTTTTTTGTGGTCTATATCTTGTACTTTTTGACTCATTTCACAGGTTGGATGTTGTTGCATTCAGGGAAAATTTTAAGGATGGAAATTTATCTTAAAGTTTAGAAACCTTGGCGAATTTCACTAGTCTGTAATATATAAATTATAAAATGTGTGTTGATATATTTATAAAAATATTCATATTTCAAATGATTTTATATATAGTCTCTATATAATTTTTGCAATTTTTAAGTTAAAATAATTTTGGATTGTAAAAATAAAGGGAAATTGGCGAATCTTTTTTTTGGAAAAAACATGGAAGATTAGCCCACCTACGAATATTAGCCCCTAAAATTTTCTATGGTTGCATTGATCAGAAACTCTAGTGTAATCAGTATTTGGCAGAGAATTAATGAAAGAGTTGCACCTATTTCTTTGAGATACCTATGGTATGGAAATTTAGCATAGTTTCTTCTTTTGTAGCATATGTGTGAATGTTTTGTACTCTTCATGATCCATTTCATTTGTATCATATGTTGATTTTCAAGTTGATAAGAAGAATACATTTCTCATGCTCTGATTTAGGAAAATATTCATAATTTGTTCATTTTATTTAGTTTAGAAAGAATACATGCTTTTCCTAGCTCTTTCTAGCTCCTCATCTGTCTGATCCATCTCATCCCGAAACCCTAAAGTGTTAGCCTTACTACCTGCCTTGCCCTGTTGAATGGACTTCAATCTTAATCTTATTTGACCTAACCTAGCCTCTTTGACCTAATTCACCAATCCAACAAACCAATTCAGAAAAACAAACTCTGGTACTCATACCTATGTTGAGATTCAACAAGATGATGAGCTTAGTGAAAATCAGTCACCTTCACTAAGTGGGCCCGTAGGCTATTTTTAGGTGTAAGTCTATTTTTAGACATGGTGATCATATTTCAGAAGTTGCAGGATGCTATTTGTGGATGGTTGGTCAAGTTGGAAAAATAGATGAAATTCTATTTTTAGAATATTGGGCAAAGTTTATTTATAGATCGTCGATCTAAAAATAGAAGTGTCGATTATTATTAGCTCTTAATAATAATCTGACAATAAACATCAAATTATTCTCTTGGAGCACTTAATTTCAGTTTACAAATTTGGCAAATCAGTGCGCTAAAGGAATTACGCAATTCCTAGGGTTTACTGGTGGTTCATGCATGGAGGACTTAGTTGGAACTGAAGTGGAAAAGTTATGACAGAGTTGGAAAAGTAGTTCATGGAGTTGCTATTCAGTTTAACTCAGTGAATGGAGTTAAACTTAGTTGAGCTAGTTGTATCTAGTCTAACTAAATGATACACTAGTGAGAGTGGAGTGAATTAATTAGTTAATTAATTCACAAGTAATAACTTATTAATCAAATGAACAAATACAACAGTTAACTACAGTGCATGTCAGTTCTAGTGGAGACCCAATGGAGAGATAGGTCAAAGGGAAAGATGAACTATCTATTGTGACTATCTGGTGTGACTATAGTGATGCATTGATTGCACCACACACACATTGGAGTTGCCAATGAGGATTGCACAATGCAAGCAAGGTAAATTCAAATTAATTCAGGGGTCTTCTTCAGTAGGGATTGTGCAATGGAGGCAGGCTATTAGGTGGCAAGAAATCAGTGCATGGATTTGCAAATTTCTTCTGATTAATGTGTGACAATTGATTGTACTGAGAGCTTGATGTACTAAGCTTTGTATGAGATTGTTACATGATCTCCATGATACATAATATATGACAGTTGGGGTTTTCAGCTTTAGGATTTCCCGTTAAACAACTGTGTTACGTGTGATTGTTTTTATTGCTTCATGTGTTTGCAATTGAATTTTAAATTTCTGCAAAATATTAACAGTGGAAGGATTCTATATTTAGCAAGAAGATAAATATTATTAGATAAGGAGAATCTGGATATATACATGCATCTTGTATATAATTTCTACATGGTATCAGAGCAGTGTTAATTCTTGAAGATTGCAATTGTGAAGAATTGTTGAGTTTGTGCTGGTGGACAATTCGAATTTGCTGCAGAAAATTATTGGTGCGACAGTTGAGTATACATTGAAATGTCTTTCAATGGGTTGCGATTGGAGTATGCCCTTGATGGAAGCTCGAATTACATAGCCTAGAAGGATAGGATGGAGGCGGTGTTGGAAGGTAAGGGACTGAAGGAGTTCATTGATAGCGATGTTCCTAAGCCGGGATCTAGCGATGCTGCATTACTTGACGCATGGAAAAATAAGGTAGAAAAGATAAGAAGAATTCTATTGGAAGGTGTGAAGGACCATATTGTGTCCAGAATTTACGAGAAATCCACTCCATTTGCAATGTGGAAGGCTTTGACAAATTTGTTCCAAAGCAGTAGCGACCAGAGGAAGTTGGTGCTGAAAGATAAGATCAAAAAAATAAAAATGGAGAAGAGCGACAATATTCCAAAATATCTCACGAAGTTTGTCCACTGTAAGGATGAACTGGGAAGTGTGGGGATTACTGTTGATGATGAATACTTGGTGAGCTTGGCTCTCCTTGGGCTTCCGAAGAGTTGGCATAGCTACGAAGACTCTGTCAATGGATGGGAGAAACTGTCGATATGGGAGCGACTTTGGTCGGATCTTATGCAGGAGGAGATAAGGCGAAGTACCAAGGATGGCTCTTCATCGAAGAATGAAGATGAAGAGAATTGTGCTTTGGCTGCCAAAGCAAGGAAAGGGAAGGGGAAGAAATTTCCTTCAAAATCCGAAGCTAAAGGAAAGAAGTAGGGTTTGTCCAAGGTGAAGTGTTTTCACTGTCACGAACATGGGCATTTTGCCACTAAATTCCACAGAAGTAGAAGAACAAGAAGGCTGTTGGAGCTGCAACTAGAGAGGCCTTGGTTTCAAGCTCTATGGGATCGGTGTGGTATCTTGATAGTGGTGCGTCTTTCCATATGATGGGAGACAAGGAGTTGTTTAGTGACTTGGAGGAGAAGGACTTTCAAATGCATATAGAGATAGGCGATGATGGTCGATATAGTGCGACTGAAATTGGGACCATTATCTTTGAGAGGGAGTCAGGTAATCCATTTCTGTTGAAAGATGTTATGCATGTTCTAGGTCTGAAGAAGAACTTGGTCTCGGTCGCAATGTTGGAAGACAAAGGTTATGACATTGTTTTTAGTGATGGAAAAGCTTTCATGCGACATAAAACAACGGGTCAAACCAAGAGGATAGGGATTCAAGTTAAGAATCTCTACAAGCTGGAGGTAGATGGCTGTGCTACAATGATGGGCAAAGCCGAGGAAGTGGTGAGCTGGGATGAGGGAAAATTATGGCACAGGAGATTGGGCCATCTTCACCATGGCGCTTTGAAGATTTTGCAGCAGATTTCTACTGGACTTCCCAAGGGTACTCTTGCGCAGTCAAATCAGTGCAAGGGATGCACTATTGGTAAGTTTGTGAAGACCACCTTTCATGAGAAGGAGAACTGTGCTTCGATGATCCTTGAGAGAATTCACACAGACGTGTGTGGACCTTTCTCGGTTGCTTCAACAGCAAAACATAGGTATTATGTTATATTTGTTGTTGACTATTCTCGTAGATGTTGGATCTTCTTCATGTAGAAGAAGAGCGAAACATTCTCAAAGTTCTGTGAGTTTAAAGCATTGGTGGAGAAGGAGTCGAGGAAGCAAGCGAAAGCTCTACGGAGCGATAATGGTGGTGAATATATCTCGAACGAATTCAAAGACTTCTGTAGCAAAGAAGGAATTCGAAGAGAACTCATAGCGCCTCATAACCCATAGCAGAATGGGGTCGCAGAGAGGAAGAACAGAATAATCGTGGGTGCTACACGAACTATGCTGCATGACCAGGGCCTACCGATGCACTTGTGGGCGGAAGTATGCAACACTGCGGTTTATGTGCAAAACTGTTGTCCTCATAGAGTACTTGGCATGAGTACACCTTAAGAAGCTTTTACTAGAAAGAAGCCTGATATTTATCATTTGAATATTTTTGGCTCATTTGTTTACATTCATGTGAGAAAGGACGCTAGGAAGAAGCTGGACATATTCATGGGGTACACAGAAACACCCCATAATTATCGTGTGTATTTTCCAGACAGACTGATGACTGTGGTGCGATGGGATATAAAATTCAATGAGGTGAAAGCCATGAAGTTGTCGCTTGAGAGGGAGCTACACTTGCATGCAGAGGAGGAACTTCTTGTTCCCAAATATGAGCCTCTAGATGTGCATCAGCCATAGGAGAAGATTCATGGAGTGGAGGAGTCCACTCATGTAGAACCAAACATCAGACAAGGTAGAAAGCGTACCACAGAAGCTGAGAGACTGAAGCTTGATGCGGCACAGAATGTAGGAGTCCTTACATCACAACGCAGACAGAGACACTCACCCGACCGATTTACTAGATACATGGCTCTTATGAGCAAGTGTATTGTGACAAAGCCATCTTCTTTTGAAGAAGCAGTGCAGGAGCCCACATGGGTAGATGCCATGGTGGAGGAGTATGAATCCATTGTCGGAAACAGTGCTTGGGAGATTGTTCCAAGGCTGGTGGGTAAATCAGTTGTAGGATCAAGATGGATCTACAAGGTAAAGAAAGCTGTTGATGGGAGCGTCGAGAAGTATAAGGAAAGATTTGTTGCCCGGGGCTTCTCACAGATTGAGGGGATTGATTATGAAGAAACATTTGCACCTGTTGCACGATATTCTTCCATAAGGACCATCCTTGCTATCTCAGCGCAGATGGATGGCACATTCATCAGATGGATGTGAAGACTGCGTTCCTTAATGGGATCATTAAGGAAGAGGTGTACATTGAGCAGCCTAAAGGATTTGAGATCTTCAGCAGCGAGTCGTATGTGTGCAGGCTCAAAAGAGCATTGTATGGGCTGAAACAAGCACTTCGTGCTTGGTACACATCGATCGACAAATATTTCACTAGACTTGGCTTCACCAAGAGAGGTGGATGTAAACCTGTACCAAATTGTGGAGGAGGGTAAGCTTTTAATCACCGTTCTTTATGTTGATGATTTAATACTGACGGGTGATGAGCAGTTGATATACTCATTCAAGGCAGATCTTGCAAAGGAGTTTGAGATGAAGGATTTGGGCCTCCTTCATTATTTCCTTGGATTGGAAATATGGCATCGGGAAGGTGAACTGTTTGTGTCTCAAGGAAAGTATGCTTGAGAGATACTTGAGAAGTTTCACATGCAAGGCTGCAAGCCTATTGATACTCCTCTTCTAGGAAATTGGAGGAAAGATGATGCTACATCGACAGAGGTAGTGGATGCCACTGTTTATCGACAATTGGTGGGTTCGCTCATGTATTTAGTTAATAAAAGACCAGACATATTCTATGCGGTGAACCATCTTTCACAAGCAATGGTTAAGCCTACCAAGCTCTTTTGGAAGGCAGGCAAGCATGTCTCAAGGGCACATCTGAGTATGGCTTATGGTACAGACAGACGGATGAGGTGAAGTTGCATGGCTTCACAGATGCAGATTGGGTAGGTAGCCCAATAGACAAAAAGAGCACATCAAGAGGGAAAGTTTTTTGGTACAGCAGGAAACAAAGATCCGTGGCACTCAGTTCAGCAGAAGCAGAATACATGGCAGCAAGTCAAGCTGCATGTGAGGCTATCTGGATGAGGTTGATCTTGGTTGGTTTGTTCGGTTCACATTTGGATCCTATAGTGATACATTTTGATAATCAGAGTTGCATTAAAATCTCGATTAATCCTATGTTTCATGATAGATCTTAACATATTGATATCCAGTATCATCATATCAGAGATTGTGTGCAGCGGAAGATCATGTTGCTTCAGTACATTCCTATGGAAGATCAGGATACAGATATTTTGACGAACGCGCTCGTCAGGAGAAAATTCGAATACCATAGAGGCAGGATCAGGGTCAAGGATAATCCCTATCTTGTTGAGAGGGAGTGTTGAGATTCAACAAAATGATGAGCTTAGTGAAAACCAGTCACATTCACTAAGTGGGCCCGCGGGCTATTTTTAGGTGTAAGTCTATTTTTAGACATGGTGATCATATTTCAGAAGTTGCAGGATGCTATTTGTGGATGGTTGGTCAAGTTGGAAAAATAGATGAAATTTTATTTTTAGAATATTGGGCGAAGTCTATTTATAGATCGTCGATCTAAAAATAGAAGTGTCAATTATTATTAGCTCTTAATAATAATCCGACAATAAACATCAACTTATTCTCTTGGAGCACTTAATTTCATTGTACAGATTTGGCAAATCAGTGGGCTGAAGGAATTACACAATTCCTAGGGTTTACTGGTGGTTCATGCATGGAGGACTCAATTAGAACTGAAGTGGCAAAGTTATGACAGAGTTGGAAGAGTAGTTCATGGAGTTGTTATTCAGTTTAACTCAGTTAATGGAGTTAAACTTAGTTGAGCTAGTTGTATCTAGTCTAATTGAATGATACACTAGTGAGAGTGGAGTGAATTAATTAGTCAATTAATTCACAAATAATAACTTATTAATCAACTGAACAAATACAACAATTAACTACAGTGCATGTCAGTTCCAGTGGAGACCAAGTGGAGAGATAGGTGAAAGGGCAAAATGGACTATCTGTTGTGACTATAGTGATGCATTGATTGCACCACACACACATTGGAGTTGCCAATGAGGGTTGCACAGTGCAAGCAAGGTAGATTTGAATTCATTCAGGGGTCTTCTTCAGCAGGGATTGCGCAATGTAGGCAGGCTATCAGGTGGCAAGAAATCAATGCATGGATTTGCAGATTTCTTCTGATTAGTGTGTGACGATTGATTGTACTGAGAGCTTGATGTACTAAGATTTGTATGAGATTGTTACATGATCTCCATGATACATAATATATGATAGTTGGGGTTTTTAGCTTCAGGCTTTCCCATTAAACAACTGTGTTATGTGCGATTGTTTTTATTGCTTCATGTGTTTGCAATTGAATTTTAAATTTTTGCAAAAGATTAACAGTGGAAGGATTCTGTATTTAGCAAGAAGATAAATATTGTTAAATCAGGAGAATCTGGATATATACATGCATCTTGTATATAATTTCTACAACCTAGCCTAAAACCTAATTTCATCCAACCCTCTTCGCTGTGACTTTGTGGAGAGATCCCTCTCCGGTTTGGTAGGGCTAGCTATCAAGCTAAAAGATTGGTTTGTGGTTACCTATATTTGGACTCTTTCTCAGCCTTAGAGATCCGGTGGAGTGATAACACCTTGAAATGTGGAAGGTGCATTAATAAGTCCAAAAGCTGTGACCAAAAATTCATAATGACCTTCATGAGTTCTGATTTTTTTTTTTCAGAATGTCTTTAGTATTCATTCTAATTTGATGATATCCTTAATGAATATCTGTCTTGGTGAAGTAAATTGCTCCATATACTTCATCCAACAATTCATCAATGATCGGAATGGGAAATTGATCTTTAATAGTGAACTTGTTGAGCTCTCTATAATATGGACACACACATTATGATCCATCTTTGCACCAATACTATTGGAGAAGAGAAATAACTTTAGCTAGGTTGAATTATAACAACCTTTAGCATTTTCTCTACCATGCATTCAATTTCACTCTTTTGGGCATAGGGATATATGTAAGGTTTGATGTTTGGAGTAACACTTCCTGGAATTAAGTGAATAGCATGATCATAATTGCGAATAGGTGGGAGACCTTTGGGAATCCCAAATACCTTGGAATGAATGCCAATAATGTTAGGATATTTCGACACATAGGAAATAGTTAAGTATAACTTGGTCTAACGTAGAGTTAGGTAAAGTGTGTTTCTTTACTATGTACATTTGTAACTTATAATCCGACGATCACGATATGTAGTTATCCGACGACGGTTCACTCGCTCATCGGTATTACCGACACTTGATCCGTGCCTTAACACCCAATTGGTCCATGATCTCTATTTAAAGAGCATGGAGGGTCATTTTTCAGGTAATCATTTATGAGAGAAGTTTATGTAAATTTTCTTTTTTATATATTAATAAATTTCCTGAAGTGGCCGCATTGGCTTAGGCCAAGGACTGTTTCCCTTTTTGAGAGTTTTAACCACGTCAGATACTGGTGTACTGATTTGTGATTTGTTTTCGAGCAGTTACCTTTAGTGTTTGATCTAAGGAACTTACCCTATAAATTCCTACATGGTATTAGAGCCATTTTGAGGGCAACATCCGTTGTTGAACCAAATCCAAAGCCAGTTTGACTGTATGCGATTGTCGTTTTCCAGATCTACTATTTCTGACCACTTTCGGGCTGGGAGAATTGCTCTGTTTTGTCTAGCGCGTTTGTTACAGTGAGGAGCCCCTTTCATTTCATGCGAAAAGGTTTCCAGTTGCCCAAGTTATGTCATTTTAGATCTGGAGGTAAAAAGTATCTATTTTGAATTTATATTTATTAATCCTTTGGTTTATTTTGGTTTATATTTTTTTTATTGCCGGATTTGTACCCTCTTTCTGTGTATGCTCTTTGCTCTATGCTGTGTGTGATCTCGGCAAATCAGAAACAGGAAGACGATAATTTTTTGCTACGCATGCTCTTTCCCCGCGTCTTTGTGCGATCTCGGGAAATCAGAACTAGTGAAAAAATAGATAGTTGCCGGTAAGACTAACTGGAGATCTAACGTTTTGTCGTAACGCTTGTTTTTTTTCACAGAATTTGTGTTTTTTTTGCAGGAAAAAACAAACACATCGAAGAGCAAAGCAAAAAAAAAAAAAACCCCTCCTCCTTTCAAACAGTTACAAAATCGTTTTACTAGCTTACTTGGTGTAAAGTTAGTTTATGAGAATAGAGGTCTTTGGTTCAAGTCTATTTCTCAAACTTCTTTTTCTAAAAAGATTTTTCTTAAATTACTTTTTCTTATAAATCCCTTTGGAAAGTTGCCAGTTTTAAAAAGAGGGTTTTATTTAAAAAACACATGTAAAAGTAACATTGTAAAAGTGACTCTCACTTATTTATAAAAGTAAGTCACATAAAATAGTTTTTTGAAAGTGAGCTTATTGTATTAAGTTTGGAAACGGGGGGGAGCGGGCGGGGGGGGGGGGAGGATTTTTTTAAGTAGAACTTCATCATCAACTTTCATGTAACTATTTGGCATCTACAAAACATTTTTTTCAAAAAAGCTAACTTCTTCATCTGGAAGCCGTTTTCCGAGCCGGTTTTTTTTAACTAGCCTAATTTTTCGAGATCTTTCCATTGGAGCAGTTAGTTTCAGCATTTTCACCTTCAGTTTAAAAAAAATGGAAAATGCATGCTCGATTATTCTTAATAGCACCAATTATTTTCAATGGCTATGCTACATGATAGACTTACTTAGAGGTAAAGGGCTTTATAGAATAGCCACAGGACAAGAAACTAAAGCTACCAATGGAGATAAAGCCACTAAATGGGAAAATAAACGAGATCAAGCACGAGGGTTGATAGGAATGTCCATTGCTCAAGATCTTCGATTTCATATCTAAGAAATTGACACCCCATGTAGGAATTTATAGGGTAAGTTCCTTAGATCAAACACTAAAGGTCACTGTTCACAAACAAATCACAAATCAGTACACCAATATTTGACGTGGTTAAAACCCTCGAAGAGGGAAACAATCCACAACCCGTTGTTTATTTCTCTGGCTGCAAGTACTTCTTAACTTTCATTGATGGTTTTTCCAGACGCACTTGGGTATACTTCTTAAAACTCAAGAGTGAAGTTTTTAACATGTTCTTGGCCTTTAAGGCCTTTGTTGAGAAACAATTTGGACATCACATTCTTAAGTTAAGAACTGAAAATGGAGGACAATCTGTTAACAACAAATTTATCCACTTTTGCACTGAGCATGGCATTCAATTGCAACATATCGTTCCATATACTCCACAACAAAATGGTGTAGCCGAAAGGAAGAATCGCACCTTAAAAGAAATGGCTAATTGTATGCCTCAATCTAAAGGACTTAGTCTTATTTTTTGGCAGAAGCAATTAACTGTGCAAATTACATAGTAAATCGCACTCCTACTAAGGTTTTAAGGAATATAACTCCAGAAGAAGCTGAGAGCTCAATCAAACCATATGTAAGTCACTTTTGTGTTTTTGGCAGTGAAACTTGGGCCCATATTCCAGATGCGAAACATAAAGCCTTAGAACCTAACAGTGAACAATGCATTTTTGTTGGATATTATGAAGATGTCAAAGGATATAGACTTCTTCAACCAAAATCCAAAAATGTAATCATTAGAAGAGATGTAAATTTTGATGAAAATATATCGGCATGCGAGCCTAGTTCGGCAAGTGTGCCACATTTGTCCTGCGAGTCTGATTCGGCATATGTGCCACCTCTCTCTATCTCTTCTATTTTTGACAGCATTCCTTCTAGTTTGGATGATGAAAACGAGGATGACAATCCTTCTCCACCTCCTCAAGATATTTCTTCACCTCCACAGCTTCCAAGATGGGTCCACTCTACTTGGGATGCAGCAGGTTCTCTTGCACGTGACCCTGTAGATCAACGTTGTACACGTTCTCAGTTCAAAAGAGCCTCTTCCTTATTGGCTCAAGTTCTAGAAAATCCTGATCTAGCTACCTTTGAAGGAGCTTCATGTCATCCATATTGGGATGAAGCTATGAATGAAGAATACCGTTCCTTATTGACAAATGATACTTGAGATCTTGTTCCTCTTCCAAAGGGAAGAAAACTTGGCAGATGCAAATGGGTTTACAAAACAAAGTTTGGACCAGATGGAAAAGTGGATAAACATAAAGCTCGTCTTCTTGTTAAATGATTTTCACAAGTTGAAGGCATTGACTATACTGAAACCTTCTCCCCTGATGCCAAAATAAATTCTATCCGCCTTGTTCTTTCCTTTGTTGCCTCCTTTAAATGGGAAGTTAGATGGATGTTAAATCCGCCTTCTTACATGGAGATTTGCATGAAGAAATCTACATGGAACAACCCCCTGGCTTTATCCAAAATGACTCTAGCCTTGTTTGTCGCCTTAGGAAGTCTCTCTATGGTCTCAAACAAGCTCCTCAGGCTTGGTATGCCAAAATGGATAGCTTGGTGTCATTCTGACAATGCTGTCTACACTAAGAAAGTGGGTAAGTCCTTCATCATCCTTGTTCTTTATGTTGATGATCTTATCCTTACTGGTAGTGATCCCAACCATATAAACCATGTGAAGTCTAGCCTCAAAAATAAGTTTGAAATGACAAACTCATGACATTTGCATTATTTCCTTGGTCTTCAAGTCTTGCAATCCAAAGAATGTATTACCCTTTCTCAGTCCAAGTATGCTTGTGACCTTCTACGCCACTTTCACATGGAAGACTGTAAGCCAACCCCTTCTCCCTTTCAGTCTAGAGTCAAGCTTTCAGTCACTTGTACTACCCCTGAAGTTGATGCTACCTTATACCGTCAACTTATTGGTAAACTTCTATATCTAACCCATACCCGTCCTGACCTTTCCTTTGCCATTGGTCTTGTTGCTCGGTTTATGCACCAACCTCAAGAAAGTCACTGGAAAGCAGCTAAAAGAATACTTCGATATATTTGAGGTATAATTCAATTTGGGATTCATTACAATGTAGGAGCATCTCCATTGTTGATTGGTTTCATTTGATTCTAATTGGGCTGGTGACCTTGATGATCGAAAGTCTACTGCAAGTTATGTATTCAATCTTGGTTCAGGACCTATTACTTAGTCTTGGAAGAAACAAAGTGCCATCTCTCTCTCTTCGGTAGAAGCAGAGTATCATGGTGTAGTTGAAGCCAGCATGGAAGCCTTGTGGCTTCATCATATTCTGACCGAATTTCGTCTTCAATAGAAACATCCAACTACACTTTGGTGTGATAATCAGAGTTCCATTCAACTATGCAATGATCCCGTTCAGCATCAGCGTATGAAACACATTGAGCTTCAAATACACTTCATCAAAAAGCTCATTCATGATCATGTTCTGGAAGTGCAGTATTGTTCAACCAATGATCAAGTTGCTGATATCTTTACAAAGGCTCTCACAGAAGAAAAGTTTACCAACCTTCGATCTATGCTTGGAGTTCATAAAAGTTATCATTAAGAGGGGATAGGCTCTAATGCCTCCTTCCTTCTCCTATTGTGTCACCTTTGTAAATCCTTCAATCCTATCCGAAGTTGTTCTTAAGGGGGGATGTTAAGATATTTCGACACATAGGAAATAGTCTCCTTTTGTGTCACCATTGTAAATCCTTCAATCCTATCCCAAGTTGTTCTTAAGGGGGGATGTTAGGATATTTTCACACATAGGAAATAGTTAAGTATAACTTGGTCTAACGTAGAGTTAGGTAAAGTGTGTTTCTTTACTATGTACATTTGTTACTTATAATTCAACGGTCACGATATGTAGTGATCTAATAGTTCACTCTCTCCTCGGTATTACTGACACTTGATTCATGGCTTAACCCCTGATTGGTCCATGATTTCTATTTAAAGAGCATGGAGGGTTATTTGTCTGGTAACCGTTTATGAGAGAAGCTTATGTAAATTTTCTTTTTTTTTATATTAATAAATTGTCTAAAGTGACCGTGTTGGCTCAGGCCGTGGACTGTTTCCTTCTTCGAGGCTTTTAATCATGTCAAATACCGGTGTACTAATTTGTGATATGTTCGTGAGTGGTGACCTTTAGTGTTTGATCTAAGAGACTTACCCTGTAAATTCTTACAAATAACTCTTTGGAGATCTGGAAGAATGGGTGTAGATGTTTGAACATTTAGTGAGCATAATTGAGCAATTACACCTCATTTTTCCTTCTTCAAAATATTTGTCATGCCATTAGAGAAAATTATCTTTCCAAGTCTCCATGTGATACTCAATTCAATTTCCTTTCCTTCCCATAAAAATTGCAAGAAAAGTAATTGAAAATTAAAATTTATTATCCCTAAATATTGTAACCATTGGAATCCTAATACAACATCAACACCACCCATTGGAATGTAATCATTGCACTATTGAGTACATATTCCCCCATGGTTAGAGATGGTTAGATTGATACTATGACACTTCCTCAAATGATTTATATCTCATCTGTCTACAACCATCACTTGAAACTCTTGTTTTGGATATAGAAAGCAATTCAAATCCTTGTATATTTTACAATGAACAAAAGTATGGGCACAATCCGATTCAATCAACATTATTACCATTTTCTTCTTGATATATCCTTCTATCTTGAGAATTTGAGTAGTAACTCCAACCAATGCAATGCAAGATATGGTCAGATGGATTTCTTCAACCTCTAGCACTAGTTCCTATGGAAGATCACCTTCTTTTGATGTTTCTTGTTCCTTTTCTTCCCCCTCTACACAATCTCTGTAAAATAATTTCTTCTTGATGCACTTCTAACCTTTACTGTATTTGCTATCACAATTGTAACAAAGCCTTTTCTCTCTTTTTTCCTCTAGTTGTTGTGGTGTCAACCTTGTAGGTTGTGGGAGGCTAGTAGCAAGAACACTTCCATATTTATAGTTGTAAGTGTTATACTTCCTTGTCATAATTTTTCTTTCAACATTTCATGCCACCTTGAATGCATTCTCCAATGACTTAGGTTCCCAAAGTAAAACCTCATGTTGGTTGTTATCCCTTAAATTCCTTATGAATACATCAATTAGATGCTCCTCTGAATATCGGTTACCTTAATATTCAATCTTTGAAAGTTCTCAATGTGCTCTGCAATTGAACCCCTTTATTTGAGATTTCTCAATTGTCTAAAGAAGGTATTACTCATTGTATCCTCATAATGTTCTTTCAATTCTTCCGTAAAAATTGTCCAAGTGACAAGTGATTTACGAGAAAAAAACATCGATACCACACAAAATGATTCCGTTCTAAATATAAAGATGCAATACAAACTTTTTGTGTGCATTGCACATCATGTAGATCAAATAATTGTTCCATCTTATCCATGTTATCAGATCCTTCCCATAAAAAATTTATCATATTTATCTTTGAAATGTGGTTAGTCTTCAACCCAAAGTTGGAGTCCCTAAAATCACGATTGACATTCCTTTTGTTCTCATCATGAGTTTCATGGAATACCTTATCTCCACTAGGTATTATACTTGTACCTTGTTGTGGAATTATGAATACCTTCCTGGTTAAAAGGGAGTGTTGAAAAATGTAACTAAGTTTGGTCTTCATAATTATCTTTGTATTTGTATCAATGTATATTTTATGAAAAAAGTAAAAAGAAGAAAAAGAAATATTATTATTATTAATTTTCTAGTCAAGCATGTTCTTCATGCTTGTAGGGTTTATTTGAGTCAAGTAGTTGTCATGTGTCAAAGTCCCATTTGGCTATTTTGTATCAAAAAGAAAATATATATATATATATATATATTTTTATTTAAGTCATTTTGACCCCCAAGACCAAGTCAACCTTGCCAGGAGAAGACAACTTAGAAGAGGCCCAATTTGACTAGATGGATGGCTATAAAAGAAAGAGATTGTGTCCTCATTTGCACACTCACTCACATAAGATCGATCTTTGAGAAAGAAAGGAAGAAAATAAGTGTGTAAAGGCCAAGGAAGAAGGGAAAATTTGAATTTTTTGCTTGTTTTTGCCTACACGTGCAAGAGTTCTGGAGTTATTTTACGAGTTGTAGGGCTGAAATTCTGAGTTGGACCAGATTTGGTGAAGTTTGACCAACATTGACTTTGTGAACTTTGACTTGTTTGAGGAAGGTTCTGAAGGAGGGTTGACCTAGGGCTTGTGGAGGTCTTGTTCTTGGTCTTTGGGTCTTGGATATCTCATTTTGACAGAGAAGTTTGGATTTCCTCCCTTGTAGGGTTTTTCTTGGCTTGGAGCCTATATCTTGTGTTCTTTGTGTCCATGTGATCATGCATTTTTATGTTTTGGTAATTGTTTGATGAAGAAAACATAACTAAGTAATAAAAGCCAACAAATACTCACAAGTAATTATCAAGATGAATAAACCCTAATCTAGAAGAACATTGAATTCTCAATAATTTGAAGCAAATTTTCACCAAAATTTCTCCTTAATATGGTCCAAGTTTCGTTGTTTGAGACCTCCCACAAATAAAATAAATTATGAAAAAGAAAAAATATTATTGTGAGATTTCCAAACTTACCTGTATAAAACTGATTTTATGAGCATTCAAAAACCTGGAATTTCTCAAAGAATATATTCGAAATTATAACAAACCAAGATATGAAATTTCAACTAGATGTTCATTGAAATTTCATCTCATTGTGGTCCAAGTTTCATTGTCTAAAACCTCCTAGAAAAAAATTATAGCAAAAATGTTGAATTTACTTGTTTGAGATTGATTTCAAGAGTATTCAAGAACCCTATCTTCCTTAGAGAATATCTCGAAAAATATAACGAACCAAGATTTAAAATTTGAACCAGGTATTACCCAAGGCTTCTTCTAAATATTCTCCAAGATTCATCATCTATAACCTCTCAAAAAAAAAAGTTCTAACAAAAATGCTACAATGCTCTGTTTGAAGTAGCAAAGCCCTAAGATCATGAGCTTTGACACCAAATATTATGACCCTTGTGCCTTAAAATTGATAAGAAACCAAAAAATTTAGTCCTCTTTGAGGGGGAAACCTCCTTTGATGATGAACACAATGTACAAAGACAATATTTGACAATTCTAATACTGGTCTCCTTATTATTTGGCTTAATGCAATGATCGTGTTTATATTTTTAATCCATTTAACCATCTAGGCAACCAATTTTTACTTGCCTATTTTATTGAGCTAAGAAACACTAAAATCAAATTTATTTCGAGCATAATGGCACAAATTTCCACTTATTAACTGATGGTACTGTTGCACACCCACCTAATCAACATTTGGATACTAAATTCCTCTCCAAAACACTACTAAGCAACCTGGTGGGATTTTGCTATTTTATTTTTTTACCAAAGTTCAAACATTTATACATATGTATAGAGCTTATTTACTTCATCTGCTACATAGTCACTGCCATGTCGTGTTCCCATGACATCCACATTCAAACTAAATAATGTTATTGATAACTTCTATAGAACTGTGTATATTGCTCGTTGAGCTTGACGTTCCGAGTGAACAATTAACCCATCTTCAAGGGCAGGAAGCCAAAGCATAAGAGGAGAAGAGTGTTGGACCAAGATTTTTAATAGTATAATTTGATATTAAATTTATAATTTATAATTCTAATTTTGTTTCAATACTTTGACTCATTTAATGCTCATTGTCCCTCTTAACCCCCTTTATTCCAACGGTTAATTTCTCGTTCCCTATAAAATCTTGGTCCAACACTCTTCTCATCTTATGCTTTGGCTTCCTGTCCTTGAAGATGGGTGAAGTGTTCACTCGAAACGTCGGGCTCAACGAACAATATACATAGTTCTCCAGAAGCTCTCAACATTATGTTTATGACCATGGAAATGTCCATTCTCTAAATAATATGTTTCCAAACAACTCGTGATAAAATTACTTAATGATTTTCACCAATATACTTTCGAATTAGATTGATACTATGTATTGGAATTGATTTCTACATTCTACTTATGCATTATATTGAAATTATGGATTCTCCTTTACCTTTTAGAATTAAATTTACTGCACTATATTGAAACTATATATTTCCCATTTAACTTTTAGAAAAGCTACATACTATATATTTCCCATTTAACTTTTAGAAAAGCTACATTCAGGTACGGCAAACCATATGGATACCCCTTTACCTTTTAGAATTATATTTACTGCACTATATTGAAACTATATATTTCCCATTTAGCTTTTAGAAAGGCTACATTCAGGTAGGGAAAACCATATGGATTCCCTTTAAACTTTTAGAATTAAATTTTACTGCACTGTATTGACACTATGGATTTCACATTTTACTTTTAGAATCAATTTTACTGTACCAATTATATGTTTCAATAAACTATGGATTTCCCATTTAACTTTTATAGGGGCTACATTGAGGCAGGACAAACCATAGTAGGAAAGGAACCTTGTCATACAACTTGATACTACATCAACCTCTCTAGTGAACCAACAACACTCCATTGGCTTTGTTTTAAAATGCTTGCCTACATATTCCTAAGATAGGTAAATTGCAACAAGTCTTTCTTTCACTTACAGCTTGATACTACATCAACTTCTCTAGTGAACCAATGCTCCACCGGCTTTGTTTTAAAATACTTGTCTACATATTGCTAAGATAGGTAAATTGCAGTAAGTATTTCTTTCACTTACTTTCTTTTTCATTTTGGTAATCAGGCAGGGAAATAAGTGCATGAAGTAGCTTTCTTTTCCATTTTGGTAACCATACAGGGAGATAAGTCCATAAAGTCACTTCATTCCTCGACCTCCACTGCTGTAGTCTCCAATATAGTAGATTGGGCAACTGCAATCCTTGATCTCCCTTTAGGCAATCGAGTAACTAAAAATTCCTGGATCATATATTCTTCACATGCAGTCCCCAAACCCAAAATTCAGATTTATTGTACTGCTTTTACAAAGTGACAAATGTGAACAAACTTTTTAAAAGTGCTTCAATATGACATGTGAATACGAACATCCGATGGCAATGATTGTTTAATTGCCACCGTTAAATAAAGATCAAACTTGCATTTGTTATTGGTTTGATTCAAAAACAGTATCCACTGAATATGAGATGATGAATTCAACAATTTTTATCTGATATGACATAATTGTCTATCTTTTCTTCATCGAGATTATAATTTCTTTACTAACTTGCAGCACATTTCTACGTTTGGATAGTTGACTAGACCACAGTTTAACAAACGGTCAATGATATTCACTGGCAATGGTCAGAATTATTTGGGTTGAAAAGCTCTTATCACAAAAGCCTGTATCTTAATGAAGTATTTTTTATTCAACTTTTGACCTTGTTGCACTTCATCAACTATCCTATATAAATAAATCACCTGACAGGTTCCACCGGATGCCTGGGATGAATATTACATTCATTAATAAGGCTACGTTATTGGAAAGTGAACAAAATTACAGGAACACTTTGGTTGTAAATCAGTTGAAATAACCAGATTTCTAGCTCTAGAGTCCTAAATTGGTTGACACAATATCAGTATTCAATGCTGAAGAACATGGCTTTTGGCTGCCAGTTCCAGAAATTGCTTTCAACTACTATACAAAATTCCTTCCATGCACCTATAACAGGATATTTTTTTAATTTGGCAGGATAGCTTGCATCCAGAGTTCAATACAGGATTTAATTCCTAAGGATTGGGTGCATATGCAAGATATGCAAGTGGCTTCAAAAATGCATAATTTACCACAAATTCCCTGATGTCAAGATTTGTACAGCATGTTCCTGTGCCTTCTTCAGAGCACATAAACCATCAACAGGGCTAATCTCTTTCAAGGCAGACTGAACAGACCATAAGAGCTTTGATACGTGGAAACTATCAGGCATCTGCTGAGCTTCTGATATAACCATCTCTTCATGTGCTGAGAAGAGTCTTCCAACCAATTCTATAGATGCTTTATTTGAACTCCCTTCATTCAACAGCTTATCAATTTGAGACTGGTCTTCAGTTGTCCCCATCTGTAAATAAGACCTTGTTTCTGATCTAGCTAGCACACGTGCACATACTTCTTTCTCAAACTTAGCAGCCATTATAGCAGCTTGCATGATACAGGAATCAGGTAGCTGCACAAAATGTTATGTTAACTAGTCATTCTGAGCAATTACATACCAGAAAGTTCTCAATAGGATTTTGAGAAAGAATAAATACCTGTGCAAGGCGTGCAACATGAAGGCCAAAGCTTCTACTAGCAACCCCTGCAACAAGCTTATAAAGGAATGTAATACTTTGCGAAACCTCATTGACTGTGCTTTGATCCACATCAGGTTCTTTCACTAGAGCATTTTGGAATGTTGAATCATGCAAGATCTCACCAGCCAATCTTGTGTCTGCTGAACACTCATCTGTCAAATATGAAACGTAGTATGGATTCACTTCCCCTGGGAATTCATCTTTTAGCTCCACAATCTTTGGAGAGTGAGTGACAAACAAAGTTAAACATCTTCTCTCTTTTAGAAGAAAATGTAGTGTTGCATGTGCAATAGCAACACCGTCATGGGTGCTAGTTCCTCGCCCCAATTCATCGATTATTACAAGTGAGTGAGGTGTAGATTTCTGCAGGATGGACGAGGTTTCACTTAACTCCTCAAAGAAAGTACTTGAACAATGCTGGATGCTATCAGATGCTCCCATTCTGGTAAAAACTGCGTCAAAAACATGTAGCTTGGCGAATTCTGCAGGTACAAATGAACCAACCTGCCAATTTAGTGCACAGACAATCCATTAAATATAGAATAGACTCCATTCAAATAAAAATGGATTGACTGTAAATTCCACAACATTTTCTCTTCAATCAAATGTCATCAATCAAGCCCACTGTTGTCTTACTAGTGGGCTACTCCACATCTTTTTCTAAGGCTTATTATTTTCAATCTATCAAACATATTTAGGATGGACATTAGTTATAGCTTGGCGAATTCTGCAGGTACAAATGAACCAACCTGCCAATTTAGTGCACACACAATCCATTAAATATAGAATAGCCTCCATTCAAATAAAAATGGATTGACTGTAAATTCCACAACATTTTCTCTTCAATCAAATGTCATCAATCAAGCCCACTGTTGTCTTACTAGTGGGCTACTCCACATCTTTTTCTAAGGCTTATTATTTTCAATCTATCAAACATATTTAGGATGGACATTAGTTATAGCTTGGCGAATTCTGCAGGTACAAATGAACCAACCTGCCAATTTAGTGCACACACAATCCATTAAATATAGAATAGCCTCCATTCAAAAGAAATGGATTGACTGTAAATTCCACAACATTTTCTCTTCAATCAAATGTCATCAATCAAGCCCACTGTTGTCTTACTAGTGGGCTACTCCACATCTTTTTCTACTGCTTATTATTTTCAATCTATCAAACATATTTAGGATGGACATTAGTTACGTAAGGGTGTTACCACCCCTTCTATCACATGATATTAGAACTTAACAAGTGCTTGAATTTTTATTATAACGAACCATATACACAGAAAATAACACAATACAATCTAAAGAACAGTATACCAGAATACTTTTTCAAGTTTTTTCTCAAACAATAACAAACACTGTAACCAGATAGCAACTAAGCTGTCAGAATGAATAATGACCATGTCTCCCATGCCAACTTGAAAGCAGATGTACAAGATTTTATCTTTAAGCCTCAAAGGTATTGCAACTGATGAAAAGAGACGTTTCAAATGGAGAAAAAAATGATTGTAAAATTCATATGGGCCGAGGGAAACTTGTACCCTAGAAATGATTAAAACAATGAATCAAGGAAATAAATTTACAAACCCATAATTCCCTGTCAAGAAAATAAAATATTATCCAGCATCTTGCATAATCATACATGGCAAATAGTATAAGCACAGTACAACTTAGCATACTCATTCCTGGTATAACCACAAGCCTTCATTATTTTATAGCCAATATACCTCGTAGATCCTGAAATATTTCTGTCCAACCCACTAAGTATGTCCACCAATTGGGATTCCATTCTAGGCTATCATGTAACATTTTGCTCATTTCTAGGTTGGCATCTCTAATGGTTGGTTGTGATCTGTAACAGAAATATTCCATATTAAATATTTTTAAGGAATCTATGCAAATCACGTTATGAATGAAGTACCTGTTGCAAATAACATAATAATTACTGCATTTTCAATATGTTCAATATTTTACATTTTGATTAACCAATTAGGCCCAGCGGAAATCCCTTCTATTTATGAACTTTGGGAGGTGCTCCAACAGTTAGACCTCATGCAAGTTCTCAGCTCAAGAGAAGATCATGTCAGGCTTTACAGGTTCTAAAGCCTGATATAGTCACTGTTTTGTAGTGCACCAAAGAAGCATGCAGCCATTTTTTCCATGATATACTCTAAATGTCTGTCAGCCCTGTTAACCATCAAAAGTGGGTAAACAATAGGAGAAACAATTTCTCCTCATTTGATAGCCAGCCAGCCAGCAGCCCTATAATGATCTTTAGATAGCTTGATGCCAGATTTCTCGACCTACTGCTCTGGTCAGTGTTCTCTCCCATCTAGCAATCATGTTGAAGGAAGGTGGGCCATCTATCAGCAGGTACTCTAACCATTCTAGCAATCATGTGCTCTCATTTAATGTTATGGGCATGGATGATTGATTGCTCTTGATTGTATCATTGTTCCCACACTTCACCTGGGAGGTTAGTCTTTGACTCTAGCCCAATGGGGCCTCCTATGAGGCCTTATTATTTAGGAAGGGCACTATTGGGGAGGCAGTGATTGATATAGAGTGTCTGGGGTAATCCATACCACCCACTTTCCATCCTTCCCAATTGTTCATCTCCAATCTTATGGTTGACTGCATTCATCATTGTGATTGGCACCCTATATCCACATCCTTGAGTTGGGGCCCAGAAACTTAGCCCCAAAGGTTGATGCAACTGAAAGAATGATAAAAAGTTAAAACATATAAATCCACAATAGAAAGAAAATGTAAAATGAAAAAAGATGGCCAGGACTTATTTAGTACATGGGAAAAAGCCTAGCAGGAGCTCTACCATCCTCATTACCATCACCCAATTCCTCAAACACTCAATGCTTCATCTAAAAGAAAGGAACCCTTGAATGTCCCAACCTCGATGAGCGAAAAATTGCTACATCTTTAAAGGGTATTGGAAAAGCACCAAGCAAGCTTGGGCTCCTAAAGTATGCACCAAAGAAAGATAAATCATTAAAGTAAAAGACACACCAGAGGGGTGTAAAAAGTAGACCAAGGAAAGGGGTAACTCATGCCACCACGTGTAGGAATTTACAGGGTAACTCATGCCTGAGCCAACGCGGCCACTTCAAGCAATTTATTAATATAAAGATAGAAAATTTACATAAGCTTCTCTCATAAACAATGACCGAACAAATGACCCTCCATGCTCTTTAAATAGAAATCATGAACCAATCGGGTGTTAAGCCACGGATCAAGTGTCGGTAATACCAAGGAGAGAATGAATCGTTGGATTATAAGTTACAAAAGTACATACTAAATAAACACATTTTACCTAACTTTACACTAGACCAAGCTACACTTAACTATTTCCTATGTGTCAAAATATCCTAACATCCCCCCTTAAGAACAACTTGGGATAGGATTGAAGGATTTACAAAGGTGACACAATAGGAGAAGGAAGGAGGCATTAGAGCCTATCCCCCCCTAATGATAACTTTCCTATACTCCAAGCATAGATCGAAGTTTGGTAAACTTCACTTCTGTGAGAGCTTTTGTAAAGATATCAACAACTTGATTATTGGTTGAACAATAGTGCACTGAAGAACACGATCATGAATGAGCTTTTTGATGAAGTGCATGTGTAGCTCAATGTGTTTCATGCACTAATGTTGAACTGGATCTTTGCATAGCTGAATGTCACTCTGATTATCACACCAAAGTGTAGTTGGATGCTGCTAATGAATACCAAATTCGGACAGGAATTGACGAAGCCACAGGGCTTCCTTGCTGGCTTCAACAACACCACGATACTCTGCTTTTGCCGAAGAAAGAGAGATGGCACTTTGTTTCTTACAAGACATGTAATAGGTCTTGAACCAATAGTGAATACATAACTTGTAGTAGACTTTCGATCATCAGGGTCACCAACCCAATCAGAATCAGTGAAACCAACCAACAATGGAGATGTTCCTGCACTGTAATGAATCCCGAACTGAACTGTACCTCGAACATATCGAAGTATTCTTTTGGCTGCTTTCCAGTGACTTTCATGAGGTTGGTGCATAAACCGAGCAACAAGACCAATGGAAAAGGAAAGGTTAGGACAGGTATGGGTTAGATAGAAAATTTTACCAACAAGTTGACGATATAAGGTAGCATCAACTTCAGGGGAAGTACAAGTGACTGAAAGCTTCACTCTAGACTGACAGGGAGAAGGGGATGGCTTACAGTCTTCCATGTGAAAGTGGCGTAGAAGATCACAGGCATACTTAGACTGAGAAAGGGTAATACCTTCTTTGGATTGCAAGACTTGAAGACTAAGGAAATAATGCAAGTGTCCTAAGTCTGTCATTTCAAACTTCTTTTTGAGGCTAGACTTCACATGGTTATATGGTTGGGATCACTACCAGTGAGGATAAGATCATCAACATAAAGAACAAAGATGATTAAGGACTTACCCACTTTCTTGGTGTAGACAGTGTTGTCGAAATGACATCTAGAAAAGCCATTATCTAAGAGAAAGCTATCCATTTTAACATACCAAGCCCAAGGGGCTTGTTTGTGACCATAGAGAGACTTCCTAAGGCGACAAACATGGCTAGAGTCTTTTTGGATAAAGCTAGGGGGTTGTTCCATGCAGATTTCTTCATGCAAGTCCCCATGTAAGAAGGTGGATTTAACATCCATTTGATGTACTTCCCATTTAAAGGAGGCAACAAGGGAAAGAACAAAGTGGATAGAATTAATTTTGGCAACAGGGAAGAAGGTTTCAATATAATCAATGCCTTCAACTTGTGAAAATCCTTTAGCAACAAGACGAGCTTTATGTTTATCCACTTTTCCATCTGGTCCAAACTTTGTTTTGTAAAACCATTTGCATCTGGCAAGTTTTCTTCCCTTTGGAAGAAGAACAAGATCCCAAGTATCGTTTACCAATAAGGAACGATATTCTTCATTCATAGCTGCATCCCAATCTAGATGACCTGGAGCATCTTCAAAGGTATCTAGATCATGATTTTTTGGAACTTGAGCCGATAAGGAAGAGGCTTTGTCGAACTGAGAACATGTACGTCATTAATCTGCAGGGTCACTTGCAAGAGAATCTGTTGCATCCCTAATAAAGCGCACCCATTTTGGAAGTTGTGGAGCTGAAGGAATATCCTGAGGAGGTGGAGGAGGATTGTCATCCTCCTTGTCATCATCTGAAGTAGAAGGAATGCTATCAGAAATAGAAGAGATAGAGAGAGGTAGCACATATGCCGAATCAAGCTCATAGGCCAAAGGTGGCACGCCCGCCGAACTAGGCTCACAGGCCGATATATGTTCATCAAATTTTATATCTCTTCTAATGATTACATTTTTGGATTTGGGTTGAAGAAGTCTATATCCTCTGACATCTTCAAAATATCCAACAAAAACACATTTTTCACTCTTAGTTTCTAAGGCTTTATGTTTCTGATTTGGAATATGGGCCCAAGCTTCACTTCCAGAAACATGAAAGCGACTTACATCTAGTTTGATTGAGCTCCAAGCTTCTTCTGGAGTGATATTCCTTAGAACCTTAGTAGGAGTGCGATTTACTATGTAATTTGCACAATTAATTGCTCTAGCCCAAAAATTAAGACTAAGTCCTTTAGATTGAAGCATACAATTAGCCATTTCTTTTAGAGTGTGATTCTTCCTTTCAACTACACCATTTTGTTGTGGGGTATACGAAACAATATGTTGCAACTGAATGCCATGCTCAGTGCAAAACTTGATAAATTTGTTGTTAACATATTCTCCTCCATTGTCAGATCTTAACTTAAGAATTTGATGTCCAGATTGTTTCTCAACAAAGGCCTTAAAGGCCAAGAACATGTTAAAAATTTCACTCTTGAGTTTTAAGAAGTATACCCAAGTGCGTCTCGAAAAATCATCAATGAAAGTTAAGAATTACTTGTAGCCAAAGAAAGAAACAATTGGAAGTAGACCACGTAAATCCATGTGCACAAGTTGCAAAGGGGATGAGGCGTGCCAAGAGGCACGTTTATCAAAACTATCCCGATGATGTTTACCTAGTACATAACCGAAACAAATATCATCTCGGTAAGATACCATAGGAAGACTTGTCACCATATTTTCTTTATGTAGAGTTTGAAGAGGGTGATAGTTTAAGTGACCAAATCACTCGTGCTAAACTTTGCTCACTTCATCATTATGAGCAACAAAAACAGAGGGAAGACATGATGACTCAAAGTTGTCAAACTTATACAACCTTGTGGAATCATTAGCAATGCCAATAGCTAAAATATGTCTAGGATCTCTTAGGTCCTTAATTACAACATCATGAGGTGAGAATTCTACGGTTTTCCCTTCACCTGAATGAGTGATCTGATAAACAAATAGAAGGTTGCAAAGCAAGGTAGGAATACATAATACATCATTAAACTGACCATTATCTAGATGAATGGTCCCAGACCCTACAACACTAAGAGATGTATCATCACCAACGTAAATATTTTTGGTGTTACAATCATTTAAACAAGAAAACATGGCTTTATTTTTGGCCATGTGGTAATAGGCTCTAGAATCAATGAGCCACTCATGAGAATGAGAAGAAGAAAACACATTCAATGTGTTGAGATTTTTGAGTGTTTGGGGTAGCTTTGGATGTGCTCTAGCTCCCAAACTTTGTAGAGGGACTAGAGTACATGAGATGTCCAAGACGCAAATAGGGATTTGAGAAATTCCAACATGTTTAAGAGAAAATTAATTAATTAATCTTTTTAATTAAGGACCCTAAGTCTAACTTCGAAAAATTAAAAGATTAAAGGTAATTAATTTAAACATGTGATGGAAATGACTTAAGTCACACGAATCAAGCTTTCTTTTAATCTTAGTCGTCGATTCAAGATTAGATCACGATCGTTGGTTTCCCAACTAGAAAAGTATAAAGGAAAGGCTTGGGTTCAATTGGAGAACACACACAGTGGCAAAGCACTAAGACTAAGCTGGAATTCTAGGGCGTGGTTTGCTAAGAATTTCCAGAAGTGTTTCAGTTGCAGCGAGGGGTAGTATTGGCAAAAGGGATGATCTGATCCCAGGCCAAGAGTGCAGCAAGAGGCAAAGAAGCAGCAGTCAGAGCAGCGTAGAGGGAGCAGCAATTGCGCAGCGCGGAGGGTTTCAGGTGCTATGCAGAGGCTACGCAGGCCCAAAAAGGGCAGTGCAGAGGCAGCAGGAGGCCAACAGGGCTGATGCAAGCCCAACCAGAGCAGCGTAAGGGCAACGTAACCCAATCTGGGGTGATGCATGCCCTTCTTGAGCAGCGCAGGCGTTGACGCATGCTAGCAGAGCTGAAGCAGAGGGCTTCAAATGAAGCGTTGGGGTTTTGGAAGACTGAAAAAGGCTGAGTTCTGTAAATCCCGTTTGAGGGTGTGAATCAGTCAGATTTTCTGTCTCCGAAATAGAGGTATTGATGCAGATTTTGTATTTCTCCGTCGGGTTAACCAGTAAGGTGCCCAAATTTGTTGTACTTAGAATCTACTTAATAATAAAAACCCTCTAGCAACCAAAAGACCGGTTTTCCCGCATTGGGTTTTTCCGAAGACAATTGTCCAGAAAACCCTGTGTGTCACTTTGTTATTGTGCATGTATTCAGTTTAGATCTGTATCTGTGTAGATTGTTAATGTGTTTACTTTGATGTTAATGCTGAATATTTCAAATTAATAACTTGTCTAAGTAAGAGAAGTAAATCAAGATTTAACAGTAGGGTTTCTGCATAATTAATATTCAGAAATTTTCACATGGTATTAGAGCGATTGCAGATCTAGCTGAATCACCAGCAAGAACGCTAAAAAATCCTTGTTGCAAAAAGCGGTAGCAACCGCAGAAAGCCGGACCAGAGAGGGCAACATAGCAGTAGAGGGAAGTAGAGCCACGCAGATGCCAGAGTGATGCAGTCTCCATGTAGGCCCATGTACTTACTGTGCAGAAGCTATGTTGGGACTGTCTGCTCACGCAAAGGCCAGCCAGGGTGATGCAGTCCTAAAACTGTTTGCTGATTCAGAGTGTCAAAAGCCATACTGCAGAGCTTCAATAGTTGCTAGTGGGGTTATATTTCTGTCGGTTCAGAATTTAGCTTGAGCAAGTTGACAAAGAGCGGGAGGAGAAAAGCTTCTCAGAGGATTTCCAGCCAAACAAATCTACAAATCGATTAGAGGATCAACGAGAGTTGATTCGTTTTGATTTGGCAGACTTCCAAGAGAGGGAGCAGAGGGTACCTATTTCGCCAAGGTCCCTAGATCCAAGTCTCCAGCATAGAGAGGAGGATTCGTTCCGACATATTTTCTGAGTAGATGGCACCTTAAGGACTACGTGATCAGGATAGGTTGGACGGCATGTCCAACTTTGCAATTTGGAAGGCCATAATCCTGGTAGTCATGGAGGCATACGATTTGAGGGAGCATGCAGGCAAAGTCCTGGCCACGCCTACCGATGCGAAGCTCCTGAAGAAGCATGAAGAAGCAACTTCACACATCAAGCGCTTCATCATGGGCAGGGTCAAAGTGTTGAGAATCTTGTAGGGCTATAGGCAAATATAATTCTCTTCATGATAATTACTTGTGATCTTGCTTATGTATATTCTTCTTTAATCTTTCATCAAGTCAATTATCAAATTACTCAATCAAATGTATAGAGACAGAATTATTTTTCACTTGTAACTGAATTTCTTGCAATTAGTTAGGAAGGTATATCTCTGATTTACCTTCCTTACATTCTACCACTTGTAGATCACTGTCTTGACTTTGACAAACTCAGCTGCACCAATTCTGTAACTTATTTCATCTATCCGCACATTGTACCTTCAGTCATTTCCACAATTTGTACTCTTTTGTTTCTTCCGCAATTTGTACTTTGCATCCTCTGTACCTTCCGCAATCCTGTGCCTTTTATTTCAGATGAATCCACATAATAGAGAAGTTCGCACTTCTACTCTGCCTTCTTCAGAATTGACCAAAAAACTTATCTCTTGAATGAACCGCAACAAGGAGTATATATACTGGCACATGCTTGGTTTATTAGGCCGACCATTCAGCTGTTATGTAGGCCGACGACTTCAACTATTATATAGGCTAGCTTTAATATAAAATGAGAACTATATTTTACAGCGTGTTCTTCATGGTTTATATATCTTGACATTCATCGATGTTTGAGAGTTGTTTGTGAGTTTGTCTTTTCAGCTTGACTTCCATTCTTCTAGGTCTTGGAACATGTATTTCTAGACCCTTCATATATGACACTTATTTATATCTAGACGACAAAACATTAGCATGTACATTTTTGTTATCTTTGTCTTCTTTATAAAGTTCATAATTACATAGTCAATATGAAGACCGACCTAGTTACAGTAGTGAGACAAGTGAAGCAGTGGATGTAGAGAATCATAGATGGAGCAAAGGTAGAGCTAGAAGCTTAAGGGAGCAGTGCAGTGCAGATGCAGTAGCAACAGCGCAGGGGATAATGTGACTTCGACAACGCAGAGCAGGCCTGCTTACACAAAGCAGAGCTGCAGCAACGTAGAGGCTTCAGGAGGACAGCGCAGCATAGGAGACTTCAACGCAGAGGGACTGATGTGACTTCAACAACGCATAGAAAGTCTGCTTACACAGTGCAGAGTTGTAGCTGTGCAGCAACCTTCGGATGACAACACAGAGCAGCAACCTATGGAGCTTCAGTGATGAGGATGCAGCCCAACTAACTTGTCTATCAAAGATTGGGTAGGAGTTTTCAGTTGTTTCTCTCAGAAACTGAGTTGCAGTGTAGCAGTGGGCAGCACGATGTAGCAGATTGAGAGGGAGCTGCAGCATAGATGTGGCAGCATCATGGGCAGTAGTACAGGAGAGTAGCAGTGGCGCAGTGATGAAGGGCAGTAGCAGCGCAGTGATGAAGGGCACCAAGCCAAGCATCAGCGCAGAGACCCACTCCAGAGATCAGTGCAGAACTTTGGGGTGAAGTGTTGTGCTAGAGCACATTCCTTGCTAAGAGAGAGTGTTTATATTTTTGAGTGTTGGGGTAGCTTCGGATGTGCTCTAGCTCCCAAACTTTGTAGAGGGACAAGAGTACTGAGATCTCCAAGACCCAAAAAGGGATTTAAGAAATTCCATCCTGTTTAAGAGAAAATTAATTAATTAATCTTTTTAATTAAGGACCCTAAGTCTGACTTAGGATAATTAAAAGATTAAAGGTAATTAATTTAAACATGTGATGGAAATGACTTAAGTCACACGGATCAAGCTTTCTTTTAATCTTAGCCGTCGATTCAAGATTAGATCACGGTCGTTGGTTTCCCAACGAGAAAAATATAAAGGAAAGGCTTGGGGTCAGTTGGAGAACACACACAATGGCAGAGCACCAAGACTAAGATGGATTTCTAGGGCGTGGTTTGCTAAGAATTTCCAGAAGTGTTTCAACTACAGCGAGGGGTAGTATTAGCGAGAGGGATGATCTGATCCCAGGCCAAGAGAACAACAAGAGGCAGAGAAGCAGTAGTCAAAGCAATGCAGAGGGCTTCACGTGCTACACAGAGGCTACACATGCCCAGAAAGGGAAGCGTAGAAACAACGAGAGGCTAGCAGGGCTGACGCAGGCCCAACCAAGGCAGCGTAACCCAATCTGGGGTGGCACAGGCCACTCCTGGGCAGCGCAGGGGTTGACGCAGGCTAGCAGAGCTGACGCAGAGCGCTTCAAAGCAGTGCTGGGGTTTTTGAACACTGAAAAAGGCTGAATTCTGTAAATCCCGTTTGAGGGTGTGAATCAGTCAGATTTTCTGTCTCCGGAACAGAGGTATTGATGCAGATTTTGTATTTCTCTATCGGGTTAACCCGTAAGGTGCACAGATTTGTTGTACTTAGAATCTACTTAATAATAAAAACCCTCTAGCAGCCAGAAGATCGATTTTCCCGCATTGGGTTTTTCCGAGGATAGTTGTCCAGAAAATCCTGTGTGTCACTTTGCCATTGTGCATGTATTCGGTTTAGATCTATATCTGTGTAGACTGTTAATGTGTTTACTTCGATGTTAATGCTGAATATTTCAGATTAATAACTTGTCTAAATAAGAGAAGCAAATCAAGATTTCACAATATGGTTTCTACATAAGTAATATTAAGAAATTTTCACACAATGCATAACCAAATCTTGATGCTCGACAACCACATGTAGAAAGTTCCATTCCCGAAGATGAAGTTGAAAAGTTCTCCAAATGGATGTTGTGCTTCTTCATTGTTGCTTCCAAGGCTTCCATCTTCTTAAAACATTATGACTCTACGTGGCCATCACGATTAAAAAAGTTGCAATGTCTATCTGTCTTCTTCCCTTTGTTTTTATTTGCCTTCTCAGTTTGTTGAGTTGCTTTTTCAGTTTGCGGCTGAGATTGCTTAAGACCCTTGTTTGGTTTAGGACTATTCCTTTTAGGATGTTGCTTCTTAGGATTCTTTGGATTTGGTTGTTGCTGGGCTGCTAAGGCTTTCTTAGAAGAGTTTCCAGTATTAATAAGACCAAGGTGTAAGAGTTTTTCTTGTTCTCTTATCAAATAATCGCAAAAGACATCAAAAGAGGGGGACTTGTAAGGCGTTCCTTGAGAAATGAGCGGTTCTCTAATGGAATGGAAGGTGGAAACAAATATAGAGTACGTAGGGCTTAACTTAGTAAGAATGGAAGAGATAAGACTATCATATTCTTTTTTGACCTTACAACCTTCTAGGAGAAGTCTAAAGGTCTTGAATTTGGACAAAAAATCTTCAATAGAGGAGAAATTTTTAAGTCCAAAGTAAGCAACTCATTTTCAAGCTGGTGGGCTCTGATTTCATTTTGAATGCCAAAAACAGTGTTTAGATTTTTCATAGCTTCATCAGGGGAGTCAATTTCTTAGATTTGAAATCTAAGATCTTGAGCAATGGACATTCCTATCAACCCTCATGCTTGATCTTATTTATTTTCCCATTTAGCCTTTTTATCTTCATCGATAGGTTTAGATTCTAGTCCTGAGGCAATTATATAAAGCCCTTTACTTCTAAGTAAGTCTACCATGTAGGATAGCCATTGGAAATAATTGGTTTTGTTAAGAATAATCGGGCATGCACTTTTCAATTTTTTTTAAATGGAGCTGTAAAGGTTGAAACTAACTGCTCCAATGGAAAAATCTCAAAAAATTAAGCCGGTTAAAAAAAACCGCCTCTGAAAATGGCTTAAGAATGAAGAAGTTATTCCTTTTTGAAGAAATGTTGAAGTAGATGTCAAGTAGTCACATGATAGGTTGAAAGTTGATGATGAAGTTGTACTTTAAAAAAAAAATTTCCCCCCTTTCCAAACTTAATATAATAAGCTCACTTTAAAAAAAAAAATACTACTTTATGTGACCCATTTTTATAAATAAGTGAGTCACTTTTACAATGTTACTTTATGAACTAATGACCAAGTAGACTGCAACTTAAATAAAAGATAAAGTTACTTTAGATTGTAGGTGACTACCATTTTATAATGCGTGAGAAACACTATTACATAAAGTAATTTTAAAACATAAATTACATGTGTTCAAAAAAAAAAAGCTTGACAAAAAACTTTCTAGAAAAAGTAGTTTGACAAAAAACTTTTTAGAAAAAGTAACTTGACCAAAAGACTTGAACCCAAAACCTCTATTCTCATAAAGTTACTTTACACTAAGTGAGCTAGTTAAAAGGTTTAGTAATTGTTGGAAAGGAGGAAATGGTTTTTTTTTTTTTTACTCTTTGGGGTGCGTGCTTTTTTCTTACAAAAAACAACCACACAAACAACAAAAAAAACTATACAAGTCTTCTGGTAGAATGTTAGATTTCTGGTTAGTCCACCCGGAAACTAAATATTTTTCTCACTATTTCTGATTTCCCGAGATTGCACAAAGTTGTGGGGTAAGAGCATACGTATGAGATAAATCTAGTCTCTCTGTTTCTGGTTTTCCGGATCACACAGAGAACAGAGCAAAGAGCATACACAGAGAAGAGGGTATAGATTCGATAATAAATAAAAAACTATAGACCGAAATAAACAGAGGGATAAATAAATATAACTACAAAAAAATACCCTATACCTCTAGATCTAAAATGACATAACTAGGGCAACCAAAAACCTTTTCGCATGAAACGAAAGGGGTTCCTCACTAGAATAGAGGCTCCGGACACAACAGAGTAATTCTCCCGGCCCAAAAGTGGTAAAAAACAATAGATCTGGAAAACGACAGTCGCATGCAGTCAAACCAGCTTCGAATTTTGATCAACAACAGAGGAGGTCCTCAAACAACTCTGATACAATGTAGGAATTTACAGGTCACAGTTCCTTAGATCAAACACCAAAGGTCACCGCTCACAAACAGATCATAGATCAGTACACCAGTATTTGACGTGGTTAAAACCCTCGAAGAGGGAAACAGTGCACGACCTGAGCCAACGTGGCCACTTCCGGAAATTTATTAATATAAAGAAAGAAAATTTACATAAGCTTCTCTCATAAATGGTCGTCGAACAAATGACACTCCATGCTCTCTAAATAAAGATCGTGGACCAATCGAGGGTTAAGCCACGAATCAAGTGTTGGTAATACTGAGGAGAGAATGAACCGTTGGATCACTACATATCGTGACCGTCGGATTATAAGTTACAAAAGTACATACTAAAGAAACACACTTTACCTAACTTTACACTAGACCAAGTTATACTTGACTATTTCCTGTGTCAGAATATTCTAACACCACGATTGCTCCCTCCTTAGATCATTACACCTAGGATATTGGACCTCCATTAATTGGTCTCATGGATATGGCATCTTCCTTGAAGTCTTTCCTATGAAATTTCCACGAACAATAGCAACTAACAATTTATCTCGTAACTTATGCAGTTTATTTGTCTTTTGCTAATTATTAACAACAAATATTGATAAACTCACATTGTAATTCTTCACAAATAAAATACGCTAAGGAAAATAAAAACGCTGGAACTGAGAAAATAATGTGCACACAATAATTTTAACACTGTTATTTTTGGACAATTGTCCCTGGAAAAACCCCGAAGGGAAAACCAGTGCAACAAATGAGAGTTTTATTATTATTCAACAATTTCAAAAATTACCACTGATTTTCTTTCTGGCAAAGCTCCAAAAATTGATAATCTCCACTGACAAAAATAACTAGAGATTCACTGTCTCCCTCTGCAACTAGATTTGGACTCTTCCAACCAATTCACACTTCCTTAGCCTATTCGCACTGTCTAGCTGGAATGCACACTACTGGTCACGAGAAATTCATACAATTTACGGGAAATTGACCCTGCAAGTAAAACTGCTTCCAACAACTATTAGACGCACTCACTCTACCTCCAGTAAATAGTTTCGACAATTGGCAATTGAAACATGGTCTCTCCTACAACTCACACTAGATAAACTGGCTAACTCACATAGCTACAGCGACCTCCTTCTCTGCAGACTACATCGATCTCTTTCCTGCCTCTAGAAACTGGAAATCACTGTGGATAATTTCCTCCCAAATCTCTGCTGAAACCACTGCTTCTGGTGCCTCCCTAGCTTCAACTACGCCCTTGTTGCATACTGTAACTAGGTAAGTCGAAATAATCAAATGATACTCTATGTCTTCTCCAAACCCTTCAACCTTCTCTTATAAGCTCTCGTTAGACTCTCAACATCCATGCTCACATCTCAACCGATGGATAAGATTATCTCGACTCCATCAATTTACTTTTCCAAAAGTCTCTAGAGCAAAATCGACATCCCTCAAGTAATATGATATAATTAACCACTTTTCCTAAGATAGATTTAGGAAATATTTGATTATTGGCTAATTAATATAACTGAGGTGTTTCTAAGGCTTTTCTTTCAAAACCTTTTCTAGGTTTTGGAGATCTCGTGTTCCTTAGCTGCCTGTTAGACACCTTAGAGACTAGAACACATGTTCGTTGCTACCAAAAAATAACACTCCCTATAAGCAAGGAAGGTGTTCTCCACTACTCGCATCTTATCCCTAAAGAAGCCAACTTTGCCTTGCCCAAGGCCTTCATGAGCATATCTGCAACCTACTGATTTGTAGGAACATGATGTATCCGTACTGATCCACGTTGTTGGTGTTTGACATCTGTGACACAATTGGTCGCCATAACTTAGCAATCCTTTGGTAAATTTATTTATTCACTTTTGCTAGCTGATCTGACCTCTTGTAAGCTACTTGACCCCTTTAAATCAATTCAGACTCCTTTGAGACCCTGAATCGACCTCTGCAACTGCATACCGACAATTCACTACGTCTCCTCCAGCAAACTCGCACTGCTGGAAACAACCATGACCCCCACTCGAAAGTCAAACCATCAAACTAGGAATTGCTTCTCCTTTGTAAATCGATCTGACTGGCAACTCCCTCTGCCTTAGTAAATTCACAATACTAGAGAGATTGCATTTTCCCCCTACGAATAAGATAGATCTCCCTCTGCCACTAAGAAACTGGAAATCTCTGTGAAGAGAATCCTTCGACAATAACTGTCCACCATGCTATCACTGCACTACTCTGATCTCACACTGTTGATGCCCTTGCGCTGCCTTTGCACTGCTGCTATCACTGCAAACCTGTGTCTGACCCTATTCTACTACTATGATACTTTGGATCTCGTAGCAAAGGTAATGGTCCAACTGAGGAATTCCATGTTATGTATATTTTATTAATTATTAGTTAGATATAGTTATCTTAGGTTTTATTAAGTGAAAGGGCATGATCAAAGATCATGCCTCTTCACCAAGGGACACTATGAGGCTATATTTAAAGCCTCGGTGATTCTCCATTGTAATCATATCTCATCTTTTATTAATAATAATATATACTTATAAAGTTAATTAAAAAAAAAGGAAAAAAAACTATTTTCAAAGACAACATCACAAGAGAAGGTACCAGTGGTGAATGACATATGCCAAAGAAGATAAATCTTAAGTGAAGAAAATTGTTAAAAAAGTATAGCTTTGAGGACAAAGCTTTTAAGGAAAAGGGGATAAGCCCTAACAAGGAGTATGAGGAGTATGTCGTCATCAATGTCGATGGCAGGATTCCAGAAAAAATTGCTGGATCTCGAGAAACAGATCAATAATAATTCATATGACTTTGGAAAAAGATTAGTCGATCTTGAAGGTACAATTGCAAGACACTCCAACGACATCAAAAAGGTTCATGAGACGACAAATCGAATAGAAAGACAAATGTAGCTAAATCATCATGAGGCCACAGAAAAGATGACAGAACTCTTCGATAAGCTAAATGATAAGATAGATAAGTTAAGTTAGACACAACCTCCAATATTCCCAAATGTCGAACATAATCAATTGAACAATTCAGCTAATTCAGATCATCATCATGAATATAACATGTTTGAAAAAGAGCAATTAAATGAGGTTGAATTGGAAATCAGCTCATATGAAGGATATTGTGTTGAACCACCTAGAAGTAGAGACTCTGAGATCAAACATGAAAATTATAGAGCTAAGAAACCAAGAGAAGAAAATGCAACTCAATCCAATAATTAATCCAGTAATGCAGCAACAGAAGTTATTGAGAACATTTATATAAATGAAAATCCAATGGTAGAAAAAGAAACAATGTTGGTATTCAACGTCACTGCTATCACAAATGCAACAACAGACATAGTCATTGAAAATGAAAGAAACCATGAAAATACAGATGCTTATAAACAACAAAATGTTTCATCCCCGGAATTGAAAGAAAAATGTGAAGAGACAAACACATTCGAAGCCACTAATACAGTGCCAGAAGCTGTTGAGGCCTTCGATGATGAAGCAGATATGGTTGATAAGAAGGAAGCGTTTGATGATGAGGAGAAGTTGCATCAAACGATAATTGTTGGTAACTTACCTCTAAATCTAAAAAGGAATCATAAAAAATAACCAGAAGAACAAGGAATAGTTAGGAAACACGAAAAAGTCTTCCAAGACCTGCCAATAAAAATACCTCCTAATAAGGAACATGAACATCCAATAGAAGTCAAGAAAGGACCCGACCCTGTCAATATCAAATCTTGTCGCTATCCACATCACCAAAAGATTGAATTCGAGAAGATGCTCCACGATATTTTTAAAATGTGGGAAGCAAGAGCTCGCCGTTCGAGAAACCCAGGCGTTCGTCAACATTGTCCATCATTATGTATGCTTTGAGGACAAAGCATCTTAAGAGAGGGGCAATGTTATGTATATTTTATTAATTATTAGTTAGATATAGTTATCTTAGGTTTTATTAAGTGAAAGGGCATGATCTCTTCACCATGGGACACTATGAGGCTATATTTAAAGCCTCGGTGATTCCCCATTGTAATCATATCTCATCTTTTATCAATAATAATATATACTTATAAAGTTTACCAGAGTTTTTACACTCCATTCCATGCACAACTAGATTTGATCTACTGATTAAGCCCTCCTTAGCTATGATCTAGATCTCCTTCTTGTCCTTCCTCTCACCCTGCCCATGTTATAAAATCAAAAAGACAAAAAAAATTGTTCTCTTGACAATTACTTGTGATATTCTAGTAATCTTATTAACTTCCTTTATGTTCATCTTTTATCTTCTTTTCATCAAGAAATTATCAAATCAAAAGCATAAAGATCAATGACACCATATATAGGCACTCAGCCAAGGAAAAACCCCTATGAAGGGGAAACCCAATCAAACTCTTCCCTTAGTAGATTCAAATCAAGATGAGACAACACACGACCCTTTTGACCTAGACAAAGACCTCCTCCATATTAAATTTCCACGACCCTGGTACTAGGATAGAATCTTAAATCTTTGACGCTACCAAACCAGGAATCTCAACAAATCTAGTTTTGCATAGCAGAACAATATAATGCAGTAAATCAATCACATGCACATAAGAAAAATAACGACAATATATGTAACCCAACTTCGTTATATTATCAACATATAATACAACAGTCTAGGGCTCTCGCACTGTGAATTTTTTTGAAAATGACTTATGCAGAAACCCTACTGTTAAATCACAATTTACTTCTCCTACTTATACAAGTTATTAATCTGAAATGTTCAGTATTAACATCGAAGTAAACACTTTAACAGCCTACACAGATACAAATCTAAACTGAATACATGCACATAAACAAAGTGACACACAAGATTTCCTGGACAATTGTCCTTGGAAAATCCCAATGCGGGAAAACCGGTCTTTTGGCCGCTGGAGGGTTTTTATTATTAAGTAGATTCTACGTACAACAAATCTAGGCACCGTACTAGTTAACCCGACAAAGAAATACAAAATCTGCAGTAAGACCTCTATTCCGGAGACAGAAAACTGACTGATTCACAACCTCACATGGGATTTACAGAACTCAACCCCTTTTAGTCTTCAGAAACCCTAGCATTGCTCTAGAGCCCTCTGCGTCAGCGCTGCTAGCCTACATGTGCCCCTACACTGCTCAGGAGAGGCCTGTGTAACCCCAGACAGGGTTACGTTGTCCCTGCACTTCCCTGGCTGAGCCTGCATAAGCCTTGATGGCCTCCTGCTGCCCTTTTCGGGCCTGCGTAGCACCTGAAGCCCTCTGCATGGCGCAGCTGCTGCGTAGCTGTTGCTCCCTCTACGTTGCTCTGACTACTGCTTCTCTACCTCTTTCTAACTCTTGCCCTGGGATCAGATCATCCCTCTCGCTAATACTACCCCTCGCTGCAGCTGAAACACTTCTGGAAATTCTTAGCAAACCACGCCCTAGAATTCCAATTTAGTCTCAGTGCTCTGCCACTGTGTGTGTCCTCCAACTGACCCCAAGCCTTTCCTTTATACTTTTCTCGTTGGGAAACCAACGACCGTGATCAGATCATCCCTCTCGCTAATACTACCCCTCGCTGCAGCTGAAACACTTCTGGAAATTCTTAGCAAACCACGACCTAGAATTCCAACTTAGTCTCAGTGCTTTGCCACCGTGTGTGTCCTCCAACTGACCCCAAGCCTTTCCTTTATACTTTTCTCGTTGGGAAACCAACGACCGTGATCTAATCTTGAATCGACGGCTAAGATTAAAAGAAAGCTTGATCCGTGTGACTTAAGTCATTTCCATCACATGTTTAAATTAATTACCTTTAATATTTTAATTTTCTTAAGTTAGACCTAGGGTCCTTAATTAAAAAGATTAATTAATTAATTTTCTCTTAAACAAGATGGAATTTCTCAAATCTCTTTCTGGGTCTTGAAGATCTCATGTACTCTAGTCCCTCCACAAAGTTTGGGAGCTAGAGCACATCCGATGCTACCCCAACACTCAAAAATCTCAACACGTACAACGGATAATGGCCCTCAAATACCCACAAGTACAAGAATACAAGATATAATGACAATCTTGCTGCTCTAGTGCACAACACAACTCTACTTCTATCAATGAAACAAGTCCATCTGCCCACTGAACACGTCTCCACCTGCGCTCACGTTGATTGTAGGTCCATCTACACATCGCCACATCGAAACTCTGTTTGAGTTGTTCACAACGCCATTTGTGAACAACTCCCTCTGCCCATTGTTGCTTGTCAACTACTTAGGGTATTCTTCCCACTATAGCCTTCCACTACTGCTATATGAAGGCTAACATAAGGCAAGAGGGTTGCCACCTATTACTGTTGCAAGTCCCTTCTCCAACAATGAACATGGGCTAATCCAATCTGCTCCTCTAGGCTAGACAATCCTTGAGCTACAAAACTATCCTCTTTTTGTAGTCACCTTAGTCCATCAAGATGCCACATTGTTTTTTGGATTAATCCCTCTTACCCCAACAGGTAACTAGAAACAAACAACCATTTGAATGCCTCTTTCTCTAAACTATTTGCATTTTAGATTATTATAACTTAGAAATGAGGAGGTTATGCTCCTACCTTTCAATCGAGACATTTGATGTAGCATTTTTCCTTTCACTCCAAAGTAATCCTTCAATGCTCAGAACCTGGAATCACAAACAATGCAAAGGATCAAAGCACCTGTAGTATATAGTAATCATAAATACTAGTTCAACTTAGTGATCAAGGAGTCAAAGTATTGACATCACTTCAATGAATTAAAAAATGAGACAATGAGAAAAAGAGATCCATATGTATTATCAGAAATTAAAAAGAGCAATCTTACAACCTGAGCCTGGATGTTGTACAAATATCTCCCGTGTGTCTGTGCAATCACTTTCCACGGTTTGACAAGCCTTCCTCTCTAGAATGACCATCATGAAGTCTTGTGAACAAAGGGGTGATCTTCAATGTACAACCAACAACTTGCTAGTTCAGAATCTATAAACTCTTATGAACTCTCTCCACACAAGTATCTACTCATATCAGTATCTACCAATACCCTCAAACTTGAAACTTCAGCTCAATTTATAGAGTGATTGAGGAAGTTTCAAATCCATGAAGAAAGGGATGAGATCCTCTAATCAAGGGATGAGGATTCTTTTAGCCAAGGGATAAGCTCCATGAGTAGAGGGATATAGCTCGAATTAGCACGACTCTAGAGGCTTCCAGTTGGGAGAATATTTGACCAACTAGGTTTCTAGAAGTTACCTTTTCGTGTTTAGTTCCTTTTTATGGGGGTGCGTAGTTTTTAGTGGTGAACAAAGCAGCGATTGTTGCGCCTAATAGAAGAAGTGTCAACGCATGCGCAGGTAATGGTCACAAAAAGCGCGCAGGTAATATTTTAAAGGTTTTAAAGAGTTTTTCTCTAGTTTCCAAGACTTGGTTCAGGAACATGAGTATTTTTTACCTCTAAGGGAGTATAATTTGGATGGTGATAGACCCATAATGATAGCCAAATGTCATGGTGACAAAATGACGAGTAACAGATTGCCCCCTAAAGTGCAAAGTCTAAGAAAACTTTTCAAGAGAGTGAAGCGCTTTATCATTCCAAGGATTGGATTGGAGACACTAGTCGAAAACTTGTAAGAAACATTCAATGCAAATATATATAATCATCACTGAGGTAGGCATCCCCATACTCAGAGAAAAACTAACTAAATGTTCTGGTACAGATATGACTTTAACATTACATCAAAAGTAGACACAGTATGGGTGCAACCATCTGTCATCAAGAAGTCTAGTGTATCATGAATACATAACTCTTCGCAGCCTGGATGGTGGAAACTAGATCCAGGGTCTTCATTTCCGCTTTTCGAACTAGTACGAATCTATCCATGCGATTGATTATGTCGAAGTCAACATGGTAGAAACCACTTGATTACCGGTCAATGATGAGAACCATTAACAAGCATGAGAGAAACCACCAATAATGAGCAATGTTATCGGAACCGAACCGGTCATCGGACTAGAAAACCTTGTGGACCGAGAACTGGTTGGAACTGGACCAGAACTGGAAAAAAATGGGAAAAAAACGGTTTACCAAAAACACATAAAATATTCATATTTTAAAGAAAAAACAAATATATTCATGTGCATCCATATGAATCCTGTTGGACACCTAATCCTCTATGGGTAGGTGTGGAAGCCGAATGGACAAGAGTCCAAGTGACCTTGGAATGTGGAATCCAATGGTCACCACATTGTATTATAAATGCACATCTATGGTTAATAGAATGAAAATCAATGCTTATCTTTCCCTTTGTGTGTGTTTTATCGTGCATTGTTTAACATGGTATCAGAGCAGGTTCCTTCATGCCCTGCTAAAATTTGATTGTGCAGAATTGTCCCTTTGTTAGAAGTTTCTTTCCTGATCTCTACACTCTCTACATTCTCAAAATAACAAAAAGTGTGCAGTCTCTCTATCATTACTGCAACATCGGCACTCTCCAATTTGAGTCATATTCCTGACATACTCCATATACGTTTCTGCGCGTTGTACTCCATATACATTTTTTATTCGTCAGCCAATCTACCTTCCTCCTGGTATTGATGAAAATCACACTCTGTGTGATTGTCAAAGTTTCATACAGATCACATAGTGTATCAAGCTCCAAATCCTCTCAGCATATCTGACTCCATATATTCCAACATCCATTATGCTTCACAGCAATAAGCTCAAGCATGGCATCATAGACCGTAGACATGCATTTCCAAATAAAATTAAGAAGCCTCTGCTACGGGCTGAGCGAGATTCAATTTCTCCAGTAGCTTAAACAGAGATTGAGGTGAGTAAATCTGGTACTTCACTTCTCCAGAAGGCAACAAAAAAAAAAGCTCCGCTAGTTCCATCTTCTCGGGAGAAATAGCAGTCATCTCCATGCTCTTGTTGATCACCCTCAATGCAAGCTCAACAACCTCCTCTATAGTCATATCATCCTTGTATTCCTGTCTCAACATAGTTTGCACCGCAAGATAGTTTGCATCAATGCCTGCAGGCTTCCATCCTCCATAATTTCCATTCGGGTCACTCATACAAAGCTGGAACACATAATTCTTATCCCATCTTGCAAACCGAAAGGAAACACCGAAGGCCGAAGCCCTCCAAATTGTGTGTACCCTTGCTTCGTATCACAGAGGGATTGAACTAATCCCTTCGACTCTCCACCAAGCCGTTGTCCCATCCACTCTCCTTGCAACATCCTCCTACACTCTATTACACCGACTGTAGATATTCACTCCTCATGAGCCTATATTCTGTTGAGAATTTGAAAGGCTATAAGT